>JBBPDJ010000026.1:3686936-3743919 GCA_037974625.1 Cucumis cinereus
CCCCCCCCCCCCCCCCCCCCCCCCCCCCCCCCCCCCCCTCTCCTCACCCCCCCCCCCCCCCCCCCCCCCCCTAAATTAGTCAGTAAAAAATTTCGTCTAATTAAATTTTGTCACGTCGTCATCGCAACAAATTAAGCTTATTGTGGAAATTATAAATTGGATAGAGTTCTGTCAATAAAATGACTCAGAACCAAATCTAGTCCAATTCAATTCGAACTAAAAGAAAGATTGGGCTCAAGTTCAACTTTAGCTCAAACCTATGTAAAACCTATGAAAATCTCTAGATTTTACTAGCGCATTTGGAGGGGAAAAGGGACGGAGGAAAATTGATAACGAATAGTTGAAACACTGGAGATTTGAATATTGAATACTGAAAGACTAAAACCTCTTATAATTTCAGAGATTGAAACTCAAATTAATCTTAAATTTACAATTTTTTAAAGAATGAAACACTCAAGTTCTGAAACTGAAACTTTGAAGAACTTAAATTATAAAACCAAGGCTCTAAAGCTCTTACGATATAACAATCATATGATCAAAGTTTTGAAAATCTGAAGAAGATAACTCTCATGAAGTTTTAAAAAAAGCCTATGAACCACGACATTTAATATACCTACAAATACGAACACAATATTCCTAAAAAGTGTAGTCAAATAGAAATAACTATTAGTTCTACAAATACAAATACATTATCCTAGAAAGTGTATAGTGAGATAGAATTTCATATAAATTGGAAAACCAATTTTCAACATGGTCAACACCTCATAATACCTTGTATTTGCGGAGTCTCCTAGAAAGTGTAACAAACACAATATCCTATAAAGTGTAACAAACACAAGTGTAACAAATACAATATTCTAGAAAGTGTGACAAATACAATATCCTAGAAAGTGTAACAAATACAATATCCTAGAAAATGTAAAAAATATGTGCATATCGACTAAATAAATACTTTATGTTTGCATACCTTGTATTTGGATATCTTGTATTTGCGGACGATTATATTAGAATAGCTTTTTTTGTTTGTTTCCAAACTAGGATAGTTTTAACAAAACCAATTGTGATAGGTTTCAACATCTTGCATATCTTGAGTGTTGCAGCTCTTCTAACCTCTTAGAGGTATTTGACAAGTTGTATGGTGTATGTTCTCCATTATCCTTAAGTTTCAAAGAGGAATAACTATCTTCTCTTTGTTTCCGTCAATGTTGTTTCCATTGATTGCCCCACCCAACCTTAAATTCATATCGGTCTTCTTCTACAAAAAGAAATTTTGGAACTCAGAGACACAATCAACAATGCCAAACCCTAAAGTTTTCTTTGACAGACAGTAGGCAAACTCTTAATTTTATATATTTTCAACCGTGCGGAAGGAAGTCATGGGAGATGTTGAAAAAGATTTTTTTTATCTAATTTTCCTAAAAATACGAAAAATATAATTTAACTTTGAATCAGGATGAAAGATTGCATTTGAGGGCATTTTCGAAATAGTAATAATACCCTACACGTGAAATTTGGGTGATTTGCCATAAATCTTATTCTCCACATTTTTTGCTAAAAATTCAAATTGACCCACCGTTTTTGCTATTCCCTCAAATTCTCAGAAAAAAAAAAACTTTGAGACCGAAACCCAAAGCAAAATATGAAACCTCACTAAAGAGAAAACCTACTAGAGTTCTTATCAAAACTCTAAACAATTATTGTTTCTCTTCCCCAAATGTTCTTTAACACACACTCCAACAAACTGTAACAAAATCTTTTTTTTCTAAAAGGTGAATGGAGGAGGAACACCTTCGAACATCGCCCGGTGTCTTTTTGGCCACCATGTTTTTTTGTTTCAGTTACCAAAAAACAGAAAATAAAGAATAATTATCGAACATGTTTTTTATTTTCTATTTTTAAGAAACATAAAACCATTTTTCAAAAATAGATAAACAAAAACAAATGTTCTATCCTAATGTTTATTAAGAGGTAACACACATTTTAAAGGGAAAAAAAACATGGAAGATGGCTATCCAATAAAAATTGCAAAAATTTTGGTTTTTTTTAAAAAATGAAATTATTGTTTTTTTAGTAGGTTATAAATGAAGGGCTAAGTGCACACAATTTTAAATACTAATTTGGAAAGGCAGCCAATAAAATTTTGATAGGTAAAGTAGCAATGTAACGCCCCATGCTCAGGATTCGAAATTCGGATTCGACAATTATCGGCCTCAACATTCCTCTACGTCTCCTGCAACTTGGCAACAACATCCTTGCTCGTCTTGAATGCTTCAAAAAGTGAAAGTTGTCCCCACAACCAACGTAGGTTCTTTCAGCATGTTTTGTTCTCACTCACATGTATTCTAAAAAATTCCCAAAAGGCCATCTAATGTAGAATTGCTTCAAACTAGGCCATGGATCAATAAAATTTTGGATGAACGACGTGAGTCAGTTAGTTATCTCAATAGTTAGAAGAGAAAGATACAAGGGTATTTACAATGAACCAAAGCCTTAACTAATAAAGAATCCTAACAAACTCTTAAGGAGAGTGCGCAGGTTTGGAATTAAATGTTTGGAATTAAATGCATGTGGGTTTTTCTAATGGAGTTTTGATGCCTGAGAATAATAAATGTCTGTGTTTGGGGTGCTGGTTTTGAATTCCTGGCTAGTCTGTTTAGTTTTTTTTAATGAATTGTACATCCTAAATTTTATAAGGTAAAATTTTATTTGGATTTTTTTTCCATATTTTATACCACCAATTCAATTTCTTTACTCTATTGATTTTCATGACAATAATGTAAAAACAAGAAATTTTAACATTCGATAACAATAATTCTGATTACAGTTGCATTAACATGAATGGTCTAATTAGAAATATTACAAACCATCCACAAAATATAACAAGTCATACAATCTGATGGTTTATTCAAGTTCCGGTTAAGCAACATTAAAAAACAGGGTCTAAGAGGTTTCAAAAGTAAGCATACCAAAAGGGTCAACAAAAGCGAAAGTCAAGTAGAGTTACATTTAGCCACGATTATGGTTGCCTTCCTAAGATACACATGCATTTTTTGTACTTCCATTCTGTTGGGTAGTCAAGGAATAAATGCAACATCGTGAAATTTTGTACTTCCAGGAATAGTTTGTAATTTAACATATAATTGTTTGCGTAACAATGATTCCATTTCCATTTTTTCTTTATGTCATGCAACAATCTTCCCAATTTTCATGGAAGCTTCTCGCATACTTGCACAAAATGTGTCCATGAGGTCCCCTGAATGACCGCCTTTCTTACTCTACATGGATGATCCCGCTTTAATCTTATTTATCATTTTTTTACAACATATTTGTTTTCAGATTTTGAAATTTAAATTTTATAATTTAATTTTGCTTTTTTAAAAACAAGTTAAAAAGAACTGTATTTAAAATTCAATTTTGTACAAATTTTATATAGTTAGTAAACATTATTCTTTGTATAAGAAGTCAATATTACATCAACTACCATAGTTATTTTTTAGGCAGATTTTTTTGAGAAAAAAAGTTACAAACATACCCATCCCATTTTTCTTTTTATAACAACTGAATATCATTGTTATTATCAAAGAATGATTTTAAGACAATTTTTTGTTTATAAAAAACATGTACCCTTTTGCTTCTATTATAACAATATAAAAAGACAAAATTAATATTTACAAATTACATTTCAAACAAAGTATTCTCAAAAGTTAAAATAAATAATATAACAAATATAACACAAAAATAATATACAAAACATGAATGTACTAACAAAGAAATTAAAAATGCAAAAGTTCATGTACAAATGTGAGAAGAAAAACAAACACATCAATAGTGGGGAGTCTAAGATTAACTGGTGTGCGAGGCAAGACAAGATGGAACTACAAAAAAAAAAAAAGCAAAATAAAACAATCAATGGGATGAGATAAATGAAATTACTGTATAAAAATATTGTTGAAAGTAATTACCTTGTATACAATGAAGCTCACTTCATGTTAGTTGAACGTAAAAGTAAGTATTAATAAAGAAAAATCCACATACCCCCAAACAAAATATCAAAGATGATGGAAAAACAAAGTGCATAGGTTTATGAGAAAAATAATAGTATAAGAAAAAAAATAGGGTAATAATAGAGAGCAAAGTCTATACAAAGATAAATGGAAAATAGTTTAACACTCAAAGAGAACAGAGAGTCTTATGACCTCAACCTCAATGAAGTAAATTTTAGATACAAAACAAAGAGGTGGTGTGTTCTTGAAGGAGAAGTGATCTATTTATATATAAAAAAGAGTTTAAATGGTAGCGTTAGCAAATAAATTTAATTTTCAAATCACTCAACCACCATTAATAAATGAAGAAATGATTACTTATATTGAATACAAATACTCTCTAAATAAAAACAGTAATAGATTTTTGGTTTTAAATCTCTCAAATACCAAATATTATTGGTAGAAGTAAATATGAACATTAACCACAGTCAAATCACACCAAATTTGTCAATTCTCAATTTAATACATGTCAACCACCACATAATTGAAAAAAAAAAATTTAATAAATAATATCGGAAAAATAATTTCTACAACACTAATACCAATCAAAACAGTATTGTAAAAAACTGGATAAAAATGTAAGTAAACTTATCATAGGTGCATAAACAATCCAGAAAAATCAGAATAAGAATGAATCAACAACATATAGTCCAACAAATAAAAAAAAAAAAGAAAAAAACCCTATAAGGAGAGGTAAAACAAAATGTTTGTCCACCACTTGAAACAAATCAAAGAAAAAGTAAGGAGAGGTCGCTTTGGTTTATCCACCACTTGAAACAAATCAAGAGAATGAAAAAAAAAAGTTCAAATGTGACGAAAAAGAGCCAAAACACACCCACACTTGATTGAATAAAACAAACTGTTCTATAAGAAAGTTAAATCAATGAACACCACAAACCCTAAATCCTAAGATCGAACTTTGCTTAAAAAAGTAAAAAACAAAATCGAAAAATTGTCATTTTTGCAAGTAGATCGGAAGGAAAGAAGCAAAAAAAAAAAAAAAAAAAAAACACACACGCACACTTGATTGAACCCTAAATCAAAGAAAAAGTAAAACAACATGTTCTAAAAGTTGAATCGGTAAACACCACAAACTCTAAATCCTAACACCAAACTTTGGGTTAAAAATTTTTTTTAAAAAATTGTTAATTTTGCAAGTAGATCTGAATGAAGAGAGGAAAAAAAAAAAACTTGATTGGACCCTAAATTAAAGAAAAAGTAAAACAAAATGTTCTAAAACTTGAATTAGTGAACACCACAAACAATAAATCCTAACACCAAACTTTGGCTTAAAAAGGTAAAAAAAAAATTAAAAACATTGTTACTTGTGCAAGATTTGAAGAAAAAGAGCCAAAAAAATACACACAAAAAAAGGCTTACGTACCTATAAGGAGCATCGATAGACATGCAAGACAACAAGTTGGTACTCACTTGTGGTTTAGAAAAAATTGCAAATGAAAATCCATTTATTTTTCACAGATGTCACCTTCACAGATGTCACCTCCTTGTCTCCAATGGCGGTATTAGATGAGAAAGATGATGAAGTAAAAAGAAACTTGTCTAAAGAAGGAGATGAAAATATTAGGTTGTTGTGAGAAAGTAGAGGAAAGATGAAGAAGATGTGAAAAAGAGAGTTGTTGTGAGAAAGTAGAGGAAGAGATGAAGGAGATGTGAAAGAGAAAGAGAAAAATTGGAACCCTTATGAAATCCCATCCATTTATCCCATGGGTTAGAGTTATTTTTTTTACACCATGGGCAAAACATGACCAAACCCACCTAATGTCAAACCAACGGGTCAAACAACCCCTAAAAGACTTTATGGATGAAGTAGCTTAAATTTTGGACCGAATACTCGTTTGAATTTTATGGGCTATGATACCATGTTTGATAGCATGAATTTTCATCCCAAAACCAATTGCTAATGAGAGAGGTAGTTAATCTATTTTATAAAGAAGTGCAAGTCATCTTAGCTAATCCAATGTGAAATGCTTAACACATAAAGATAATATAAAGAAGTGTGGGCCAACGTTCGGTCGGGCAGACATGACGAGGCGTAGTCAGGAATAAAATAATAATATTATTTTTATTAAGTATTTATTTTAAATTTTTTTATTAAGAAATCCATTGAAGAAAACCAAAAACCTAAGATTACATTATCAAAAGTTTCTCATTGTCTTAGACGGTTACAACAATGCAGATTGGAACTCCCTCTCGGGTGACTCTAAACAACATGTGAAGTTGTTGCTTAAAAATCCAAGAAACAGACTATTTTAGTCCAGTCAATGATGAAGTTCGAGATGATAGCACTAGCAACACTAGTGATCTGAGATTCCTATATGGGATAAACCAGTACCAACCATATTGATCCATTGTGATAGTACTGCAACAATCACAAAAGTTTAGTACCATTAGAAAGTTTCTCACTACTGGTGCAGTTATAGTGGATCACATATGAACTGATGAAAACTTGACAAATTCTTTGACCAAAGGACTGGCCAGAGAGAGGATTTTTAAAACCTCGAAAGAATGAGAC
Source organism: Cucumis cinereus (assembly GCA_037974625.1). NCBI lineage: Eukaryota > Viridiplantae > Streptophyta > Magnoliopsida > Cucurbitales > Cucurbitaceae > Cucumis > Cucumis cinereus. Next base: position 3,693,513 of record JBBPDJ010000026.1, read on the forward strand.
TCAATCCTATAGAAAAATGAATCACTCGTGAGGTAAATCCAACTTGTAGACTGAAGATCCCAAGAAACTGTTCAAAGGCTAATAACTGATCACTAGTGATATTGAGAGAATCATGCTAGAATAATTAGGAGTTCCATTCTTATGATTACCATAATATCATGAAGCGAATGAAAATGTTGAACATTGTTCTTAATGAGATCTATACTTGATGTCATGTAAAGTACCTAGCTACAGGAGTACACTTGATAGACTCATCTTTATGGATGTGGAAGTGAGGGTCGCTTCTTATGAAATTTAGGCAAATTCTCTAGACCATCCACTAAACTAAGATAGACATGCTAGACCTTAAAGCACAGACTTTTAGAACTACGCCTCAATAATGTTGAATGTAATATGTTGTTAGAGATAGACTTCAAAATCAAGAATTACTCTATCATATTCTAAATCATCTTCACTACGTAAAATTTAAAGTCGACAAACATATTTGCTTATGCACCATATTATATAGATTAATATTACTCGTGAAAATGTAATTAAAATTTTTCAAGGGGAGTTGTTAGTAAAAAAATTTCCAAGTGGGGGATTGTTGATGAAAAATTTATTTGAAAAATAAATATTATTATTGTATTCAAAAGTGGTATTCCAACATTTCTAAAAAAGCAAAGTGGAAGCCCCTTCAAATACTCATATGTTTTGTTATAAGTTTGGGCCTTAAGGGGTACCCAAGTTTTGAAATGGGTGAGAAGATAGACAAATGTAGGTTTGTTGATATCTCCACACACGCACGACATCCGGTCGGGCCAGCATGGTGAGGTGAGGTGTGTTGAGTAATAAAATAATAATATTATTTTTTATAAACTATTTATTTTAAATTTTTTATTAAAGAATCTGTTGAGATCTGTTGACGACTGTTACGACAGTTCAGATTCGTTGACGATCGTTTCGACCGTTCACATCCGTTGAGACATGGTCCGTTAATGGTTGTTGAGACACGATTGTACGTTGACGTCCTTTGAGGCGTTACCGTTATGATTGTTTCGACCGTTGACGTCGATACCATTAAATTTCTCACATCCTATATATACTCTTCTTCTTTTCTCATTTTATCATCCAAATTCACATCTTCGCTTCTCCTCTCTCAAAAGTTCTCTCTAAAATATTTCTTCTATTTTAGTTTTCTCGGCAGGGTCTTTCACTGGTGTGTGTTTTTCGATTGGTTTCGGTGCAACTCCGATCGAGTTTCTGGTTGTTTTATCTTGGGGACGACGTGGCAATTCAGAATTGTTTTCACTCCGAGCAGAGCTACGAAACATCTTTAAAAGAGCGTGATGCGCGACTCAACCTTTTTTTTTCTAACTAGTTTTTGTTTTGCAGCTAAATATTCTATCCAGACATTCTGACCAAGCGTTCTATCCATGCATCTTGCACCAACATACATTGTCACAAGAAAATACCTGGTTTAGGTGTATTTTTTAATGCTTCTTCTACGTAAAATGAATTTATATAATGAGTTTTAAAACATTATTTAGCCACTATATCGTCATTAATTATGAATTATACTTTTCGTTAGTTTGATCAATAGTATTTAAATAATTCAAACAAACAAAATCAAAGAGTGTGTTAAGTTCAAGTAGACGAAGAGTAGTTGACACCTATACGATGAATGCTCTTCCAATCGACTAGATATTTAAGTGAGAAATGGGCAGTGATTACAATATTCATTTTGATTGATTTAAGAAAAAAAATGTTTTTTTTTAAAAAAGCTCATTTTTATTTACACTTTTTTTATTAAAAAATAATTAAAATATACGTTAAAAACTATTTTGAGTGGTTGACAAAAAAACATTCCATTTTCTTTTAAAGTGACATATTTTTTAAATTAAACACTTGAAAATATATTCTAAACACAGCGTAAAGCTAAAGATAAAATCAAAACTTTATTGAAAGTTGAAATGTGTATTGGTATAATTTAACAATAAATGTATTTCTCTTGTTCCCTTGTTTGTTATTATTACTAAGACAAATTACACTTTTGGTCATTGAGGTTTAAAGTTGATGTTTATTTGATTCCTAAGGTTTCAAAACAAACGTTTTTGTTCCAAGGTTTGAAAAATAGTTTTAAATGGTCCCTGTGTAGTTAATTTGAAAAATGAGGTGGCAAATTTAACCGAGGTGTGAATTATTATTATTATTATTATTATTTTCTTTAGTCAAGGCCTTTTCCTTTCTTCTTCTTTCTCTTCGGGATGATTAGAAGCTTTTTAATTTGTTCATTCATTTTATTAACACCGAGGATGGGACGAACTTGGGTGACCTCCATAAGAAGTTGTTTGGGAAGAGAGCGGTGGAGAAAAAGGAGGTCAAGGAGGTGACTGCATCGACGAGGTGAAAGGGAATACGAGGATATTGGCAATGGTGCTGAGGAGGGGAGAGAGAATGGGAAAGGCACCTTTAACAAAAGACACACGTGTCACCTCAATTTTCAATTTGTCGACTAACACAGTCAAATTAACAACATGGATCATTTAGAAGTATTAAATGTTCGTTTTAAAACTTTAGGACCAAACAAATGTCAACCTTAAACCTTAGGAACCGAAAGTGTAATTTACGCTCATTACTGTTATTTAAATGCTAAAACAATTAACATTCTCATTGGTACAATTAAAAAGCTATTAAATCACTACAACAACAAAAGGGTTCGATTTGTTTATTGATTACCATAAGAGAATAAAGTGTAAAGGAAAAGAAAAATTCCAATAAATGATGAAATGAGAGAATAAAAGCACAAATCTTCATTTTATTTAATTCTTTAATTCTTTCTTTAAATCCACTATTTTTCTTTTAAATTTATTTATTTCGTTCTTTCAACTCCACTAACTTTTTCCCTTTTTCCTTTTATTTATTAATTATTTCTTTAATTGCACTAATCTTCTTAATTAAAATACCATTTTGGTTCTCATATTTTAAGGTTTGTTTAATTTTAGTCCTTTACTTTCAATTCTCCAAATCTAGTCTTCCTAATTTCAATAAATCTTAAATTCAGTCCTTCAAAATTAATTTTACCAAAATCGATTAAATAATAATAATTTTAATTTTAATGAAGACAATACAATATGTGAATTTATTTTCAAATTTTATTGTAAAAATGTTATAAATAACCAAAAGTATTTTAAAAAATTGACAATAAAGTAATATTTGGAACTAAATTACTAAAATTGAACAATTAAAACTTTAGGTACTAAAATTGAATAAAGGGTCATATTTACCAATCCATTACGTCTAAATTGCAAACATAATGGTATTGATTTTTATCATCTTTACTTAAAATTACAAATTTGTCACACAGTGGTGGATCAAAAAGTTTATGTTAGGGGTGCACTTTCATACAAGATTGAAATTTTAGTTCATAAACTTCTAAGTTTGTTTCTATATATGGTCTCTTAATTTTAAAATGTATATGATAGATTCTTGAATTTTTTTTATTGTGTTTGATAAATTCATATGGTTTCAAGTTCTTATCCAATAAGTATCTTAATTACATAAATAAATATATAGATATATATTCAAAATGTTAAAATTATTTGTCATAACATATATAAATTTAAGGAAAGTTATTGTAAAAATGACATAATTGATGGTATAAAATATAACAAAATTTTAGATTGGTAGATTTTAAAATTTTGTTGTATTTTATAAATATTTTGATTTTTTTTTTCTAAATTTAACGTTGGATTCGATAGGTTATATTGTACTTTAGAAAAAAAAAAAGAAGAAATAGAAAATATTGCATTATCCAATACTTATTAAATTGAAATAGGCTCAATTAGGTACAAACATAAATTTTGTCCAATAAAATTATTAATTTTATTTTTTTAAAAAATATGTTTGAAACCAATCGTATACAAAAACGAAAGTACGTAGATTTGATAGACATTTGTGATTTCTTAGACAAAAGAAATTGTAGATATTAGTTAGACACGACTTTTAAATTTTAGACACTAAATTTACAATAACTCGCATTGATGACTTTCTACACTAATAATCTAATTAAATAGACTAAATTACAAAAAAAATTTAAATCCATATTTTTTATATAAATAACCTAATAAATTACAATATTACGTAAAAAATCCAGTTTAAAAGTCTATAATACTCCCATTGATTTCTAACAGTTTTTATTTTAAAAATAGAAAATTTGTGCACGTACACACATACACACGTTTTTTTTTTCTTGTTGCAATTTCTTGCATTTAATGAAATATAAATTAAACAAAATATGGAATAAAACAAAAGCATGAGCCAAAAATTGAATAAGAAGTATCATTCTCTCTTATTAAAGTTCCAAATTTTTCACCATTTAATTATATTAAATATTACAAAGTTTGAATTAACAATCAATACGATAGATATATATTGTAATTAATATATGATATGATTTAATTAGTATTACGAAATTCAATTACCATGGTTTAACATTAAATTTTACAATTTGTAGAAATCTAACGAAATATTTAAAATCTGAAAAATTGGTCATGAAGTAAGATAACTATATATGAAGAAAGTTTTATAGATTTTAACCTAATTTTCAAGTGATATTTCACAAATATTCTAAAATTGTAATATATTTCAGTTACAAAATATAATTCAAACTTAGTATCCATTCTCTCTCTTATTAAAGTTTCAAAATTTTTATCATTTAATTATATTAAAAATTAAATATTACAAAATTTGATATATAATTAACATATAGGGTTATAATTTTAATTAACATTATTTATTCTCTAGTATTTATTCATTCAATTTCAGAATACAAATACCATGTTTACGTTGGATTTTATAATTTGCCCTTGCATTTTTATTATATAATATAAAATATATATTTGAAAATGTCTATATATACTTAAATACATGTGACAAAGTAAGTAAAATACATATCTTAGTAGAAATATGATCAAAATTATAATATAGATATATATATATATTATAAAATAACCTTAAATTTGTAATTGTTTTAAATATATTTGAAATAACGTGGTATATAAAATTTGACACGATGATTTTCATATTGGTGTCTTTTTCAATTTTTTTAAATATAAAACTAGAAATCAATAGGATATTAAGGAAGTTTATAATATTGAAAGATTTGGCTTATTGAATTAGACTTCAACTCAAGCTTGTCCGTGCCTCTTCACCCTAGCACCACGGCCGCCAACAAGGAGGATTCAAGTGAAAAGGCTTCTGTGGTATCTTATATTTGGCCCATTTGCAAACTCCCCCTTGATATTTACGTTTTAAGTTTGGATCAAATTGCGAAAACTTCAAATTATAGGGACTAAAATAATATTTTAAAGAGTAAGTTTCTTCTGATCCAAGTCATGTGGTCGTCCTTCTCCAATGTCCACCATCCCCTTTTATAAAACCCCTCTCACCAACTTCACTATCTCAATTCATAAACCCATTTTTGTTCTTACCCTGTTCATCAATGGCGCCCGTAGACCCTCATTCTTACACTGATTCCACCCATCCTCAAGTCCTTCACTATTCCCTCTCTCTCTTCTTTGATTTTCCTTCCACTCTCATTCATGCATCTGCTCTAATCACTCTCTCCACTTCCTACTATGGTTCAATCTCCCTCGATACTCGTTCTCTCATTATTCATTCCGTTATTGACCCCATATCCCACTATCCCATACCCTTCTCCCTTTCTCCTCCTGATCCCATCAAGGGGTCTCTTCTCTCCGTTACACTCGGTGGCCAGTCCTCTTTGATTGTCATTTACAGTACTACTGCTGAATCTTCCGCTCTCCAATGGCTCTCTCCTCCACAGACTTTCAACAAAACCCATCCCTTTGTCTATACACAGTGTCAGGCTATTCATGCTCGTTCCATTTTCCCTTCTCAAGACACTCCAGCCTTCCGTGTCCGTTTCTCTGCTCGATTGAATATTCCTCGGGAATTATCGGCGGTCATGGGTGCGCACCATGTGGAACGACGGCCGCCGGTTGCTGGCGAGGCTAAGTTGTTGGCTGGAGGCTTTGATTTGCTGTGGGCTGATGAAGGGAGGGTGGTGGAGGAGTTTACGATGAACCACCCGATTCCGCCCTACTTGTTCGCTTTTGCTGCCGGAGAGATTGCGTTCAGGGAAGTGGGGCCGAGGACAAGGGTTTATGCGGAATCGGTGCCGTCAGTGCTCGATGCTGCAGCGAGAGAATTTGAGGGGACGGAAGATTTGATCAAGCAAGGTGAAAAGTTATTTGGAAGTTACAATTGGGAGCGATTCGATCTGCTTGTGTTACCTCCGAGCTTTCCTTATGGTGGGATGGAAAATCCGAAGATGGTGTTCTTGACACCGACGGTGATAAAGGGGGATTCTTCAGGGGCGCATGTGGTTGCTCATGAACTTGCTCATAGCTGGACTGGGAATCTGGTCACTAACAAAAACAACGAACATTTTTGGTTGAACGAGGTAACGTCCTTAATGTTCTTTGTTTGGTATTTCCATTGAAAGTTTATGATTCTGCCTCTTTGGTTGCTTTAGAGTACAGTTCATCGATCGGCTGCTCTTTCATTGAGATATACACTCTAGGGATTTTGAACAACTTTTTAGTTAAATCAATTCGGATTTGTTCTGTTCTGTGCTGAATACTGCACGATAAGATTCTAGTAGGAAGTGATTTGTCTTTGATTTCATTGTCTGATTCAATTTTCATGTGACACTAACTGAGGTTTTAGGGACTGGGGATTAGGGACCCTTTATCTCCAGGTTATAGGTTTTATTGGTACCTAATGATTTTTGTAACTACTGTTTATCCCTTAATCTCTAGGTCTTTGCTACTCTGTTTGTAGGTTTGTCCTATTGTACAGGCTGTTTGCAGTGGTCTTTTTTTCCTGTATTCTTTCAATCTTCCTATGGAGAGCTTGGTTTTCATTTTAAAAAAAGTTTGAGCGAGCTGATCTTTTTTACACTCTCTTCTAGTGTGTTTGTGTGTGAGGAGGAGGAGGTGTCGTCTTAAGTTTAGATAGATGGATAAATTAGATGATGGAATTCTTCACTGTCTTGAATGATTTGGGGTAATATAGTCAAACTCTATTAGTTGATGCAAACTCGAATTTGTTCTTGTGATAATTCTGGTTGGAATGATTAGAACATCCTAGTTTTGGCTGTTTATGATTATGGTAAAAGGATACAGCTCTCACCATAAGGTTAAAACAACTCAATCATGTTGTTTTGACTTGAAGAGGCCTCTTTGTTCTTTCAAGTGCCTTCATTTCTAATGCTATTCTATTTTTGTCACCGATGTTTGTAGGGTTTTACAACTTACGCAGAAAGGAGAATCATTGAGGCGGTGCAAGGGAAGGATGCAGCTGATCTCAGCATAGGAATTGGTTGGAAGGGTTGGAAAGAGGATGTTGAAAAATTTAAGGATAATTTAGAATTCACAAAGCTAAAGACGAAGCAAGAAGGCGTGGATCCAGACGATGTGTATTCTCAAATACCTTATGAGAAGGGTTTTCAGTTCCTATGGCGTATTGAACGCGAGGTATGTTAAATTCTTGTTACTTCAAACTATATCATTTTTTTTTTAATGTTAGTGTTTGTTCTGATCATTCTTCTTTGACTATTTAGGTGGGAAGGCCTGAATTTGATAGATTTCTGAAAGAATATATTTTAACCTATAGCTTTAAGACAATAGATACAGAGGCCTTTCTTGATTTTTTGAAAACAGAGCTCCCTGGAATAGAGACAAAAATAGATTTGGAACTCTGGACTGAAGGCACTGGTATCCCTCCAGATGCTTATGAACCTGTTTCTTATTTGTACTCAAAGATCCTATCACTAGCCAATGACTTTAAGCTTGGTAAAATGCCGAAGGAAGAAGAAACTGCTGATTGGGGCGGCCAAGAATGGGAGCTGTACGTGGAGAATTTGCCGAAATCCATTGAAGTCTCACAGGTTTGGATTTTTCGGATCAACATGTTTTTTATATCTCTATCTTCAGACCTTTCGTTAGTGAAAGTTTCGAACTTATGACTTCTAAGAAAGTGATAAAGATATCTTATTACCCAGCTATACTTACGGTTGTTCACTTTCTGATTTCAATGGTTGATTTTGCCCTTGAATGAAATCCATTTATCTGAAGCATTTTAAGCAGAGATTCATAGTATGTGATCAAGGTAGCCATTTGAAGATGATTAGCTTTGCATTTACTTATTTCAGTCCTCTTTTTTTAGTTTAGGTTCCTGAGTAATGAATGAGGAGGCTTTTCCATATTTCTAGAAACCATTGATGGCTTTGGAATCCTTGATCTCCATGAACATTGTGTGAATGGTACTCTGTTCATGATTACTTAATCAGTCATGTTCTTGTACGTTCTATTGAATTTGTAGATCCAGGCATTAGATGCGCGTTATAGATTCTCGGAATCAAAGAATTATGATATCAAAGTTGCATTTCTTCAACTAGCTGTCTTGTCGAAGTACCGAGATTGCTATGCTGAGGTTGAGAAGACTTTGAAGGAAGTTGGGAGAATGAGGTACCTCCGCAAACTCTACGCTGCTCTTACACAAGGCCCTGGAATGGAAGAAGAGAAGATTTTGGCAAAGAGGATATATTCTGAAGCTCGTGAGAGTTATCATCCGATCGCCCAAAGGGTCGTCGAGTCCATCTTTTCCAAAAACTTGTAAGTATTTGAACATTATTTTCCCCCTACAACTTATGCTTGGAGTCTCTCTCTAGCATTGTGGTCTAAAAGCCCTTGCGGCCAAACTATTTCCGTAGCTTGGGAAGATTTTAACAAATTTTGAATTATGAAGAGAAAGGAGATACATGTCACTTTTTCACATGCTTTTCCTTTGCTTGTAGGATGATAAGCTTGCATCAATATTAATTTCTTAACCTTTATTAGATCAATGGTAGATAATTGGATATGATTTAAGAGTTTGAATATTGAAATTATGCAATTCATGTGCTGCATATGTCAACAGAACGAATGAGAATGATAAGTGAGAGATCATTACTAGGTAGCGCTAAAATCATTAAGAAATGTGTTCTGATGCTAAGATATAGTCCACTGCTTCTTCAACAGTATTAACGACCTGCAAGAATCGAAGTAGAAACTCAAGCGCGAGTGAGAATTACACATTGGTGTTCTTAATTTCACTATATTTTAATGATTTTCATTAGTCAGTTTTCTACTTACAAGATCAGCTGGAAACTCGGTGTGATTTTCCTTGTCCTTGAAAACTCCTGTCCTTGTTAAAATAGAAAACCAAGGTCTTCCTGCCTGAAATAATGAATTGATATTTCGGACAGTAACTTACCAACGACAACATAACTATTTGTAATGTTGATCAGATGATAAAATTACAAGCATTAAAAAAACGCACCTCTCGTGCACCTTTGATGTCTACCACCGGGTTGTCACCAATCATATAAAGTGTCTTAAAACCATCAACTTCAATATCTCCTTTGTTCACAAAATGATCATCACAGTGAGCTAAGAGAATCTGTTGGAATATAGCTTCTACATTCTTAAACACCAGAGGATTTGGTTTCCCGTAACATACGTATTCGAGAGGTCTATGGTGAATTCTGTGAATCAAGATCAAACTGTTTTAATGAATGCTTGAAATAGTAATAATTCTAACACAAAGGATTAGCTTCTCAATGGAAAGCTTGTGTGAATGGCTGTTGAGAAACCAGCAAAAGTAATTTTAAAACAGGTTGTGAGTGAATGAAAAGAGAGAGAATACAGAGAACATAAGGAACCAAAAGACAAAATGAGCCAAATTGTTAGACATCTTGTTTCCTAAGTTCTAACTTAGAAGTAGCAAATGGAGAAAATATTGACGCAAGAAAAGAGAGGAAATTTACCTATTAAATATACTTTCTAGTGCAATTCTAAAGGCGCCTATCCCAAGCCGCTTAAAAGGAAATGCAGCCTACATGAAAATCCCAACAGTCACATTCTCAATTTCACTGGCAGTAAATTATTGGAGAGAAAGGGTAAATGGGGGAGATGCAAGTAAGATTCTAGGAGAAATGCAGAACAATTGCACGACACTCTTAAGGGGATGTTAACTTTGGTACTTGTTGGCGACTAAAGAAAATATCAATTTATGTCTTAGTAACTCAATGAAGTTTGTAACTCCATTTCTTGTTCCAAATACTCTCTAACCATTTTAATTCTGGCAATTTAAGCATAACTCAATTGGTTGAGAGTTTGTGACTATAAAGTTACCTTTATAGTGAAAGAAATTGCATGTGTAAACTAAAAGTATCCTTAAAAGCCTAATGAGGCATTATTGACATAAGCAATTCATTGCTAAAAAAACCATTGGATCTAACCTGATATTCAAGATCATCAGCAGCAAAATATAATGGCACTTGATTGAGATTCCCATTCAGGTGTCCTGGAAGGCCTCCAGATCTTAAAACATCACAAAGAACCTAATTTACTCACCAATGAGTTCAAAGCTTTTTGCAAGAATTGCTATAAAATATCAACAACAAGGGCTGAATGCAAGAAGGGAAAAGGAAAGCTCAGCATCAAAGTTACAAAGAAACAAATTGGCTTTGATGATACAACATCTCACAATTTCAACTACCTTAAAAGTTGAAAACAAATTATTCAGGAAAAAAAAAGTCATTTTTGTCTCCATAATTTGAAGTTTGTTTAATTTTAGTACCTAAATCAAATTAATTTTAGTACCTAAATCAAATTAATTTTAGTTCTTGTACTTTCACGAATTGTATCCTCAATATTAGTTTATTGTTTATTGTTTAATTATTTTTGTTATCTATAATATTTTTACTATAAATTTTGAAAACATATTCATGTATTTTATTTTCAATGCATGAAAATGATTATTTAATAAATTTCAATAAAAAATAACTTTGAGGGACTAAACATTAAAATTGGAAAATGAACACCAAAATGGTATTCTGCCCCATACAACAACTGGATAACTCAAAAAATGAACGGGAGAGAATGAGTACTTGAATATCTCTACCCCAATCAACAGGATCACTGACAACAAAAGCCGCCTTCACTCTTTCAGATAAAACACTTTGCCTTCTCATCGACTTGTCGGGGTTGCAGTTCGAATCAAAAGCTTGCTTGGATGTCCAGTTCTTGTATTGGGATACAGGATCAATATTCTCAAAGAATGGAGCATACTCACCAATGGAGAAAACTTTTCTGTAAATGTATTAGTAAAAATCATCATATGAAATTCAACCAACTTTTGGAAGGCAGTGGATAAAAGTTGAACAAAGAAATATAGGTAAAGTACTTACTTGAAACCATACTCAGACATAACAACAGCTGGCTGCCCTTTTCCAGTTGCAATAATAAGTTCATTCTCAAAACTGAGGTAAAAGGGTACAGTAAGATGCATGCTACAATCTAAAAAAACAACCTTCAATTGGCCTTCCACTTCCATTTTAGTGGGGAATATAGAAGCTTATCACTTCAAAAGAGTGATAAAGAATGGGTAGACGTTAGGAAGCTAAACATACATCCAAGGAATTTCCTAGATTTTCTTTTTGAATGATGTTTTTATTATATTTGTAAATATTTTCTGCTATTTGAAACAGTTTCTCTTTTTTAAATAGGAATTGCCAAGTCTAGTTTTATCCTTAATATGGTCTCTTTAACAAGCTAATGTTCTCATTGTTTCCTTTTGACGTACATCAATATTGAGAGGGAAAAGTACACTCCAAATTTCTATGAAGGTACCTACCTATTCAACAAACTTTTAAAACTTGAGTGGCCCTGTACAACCTGCATCAAAGATGTTGAAAAATGAGAGGTATAATATGTTAATCACCTAAATTGATGGACAAAGATAAAATTAATATTATATCATCTTATACTCTTCACTTGTGGCTAGAAATATGTAGAAGATTCAATCGATAGAAATCAATATTGGGGTTTGAACTATAGAACCTCCTTGACTACTTATTTTGATAGCAAGTTAAATCATCGATTGACCTAAAAGTTTAGCCTAATGACTGAAGTTAAATTTAATATTATATCACCTAATCCAATCCAATGAAACCTACCAAAATTAGTAAATCCCTAAGGCATCAAACTATCTCACAAAAGGAGGATAATAATGTAAAAGAATAACGACCTGAGAAGGTAACACATTCACTCCTAAAAGTTCACTCAATTCAATGGCACGTCTTGATTCTGGAGTGCCACCTCCTATAGAGGAATGATACGACCATCATAAGACAATATTGAATATAATGAAGAAAAGGCAATTTAATATTGAATACAATGAAGAAAGGAAAAGGGAAACTCACCATTGGTCAAGAAAAGAAAAGGAACTTTTAAAGTACCTAAAGAATAGTGACATCAAATTGTATTAAGATACAGAGTCAATTTACAGAAACATGCCCATAAAACAAGCAAAGCAATATAGATTAATCAAGTAGATGGAAAATGTTGCTGTTCCACTAGAGTTTAGCCATTCCAAAATCAAACTTATAGGTGGATTGGTTTAGAAAAGAATATTTTTCTGCCTCTAAACTTTCATGAAATCATTAACTTTGATCGGTAACAATTTAGTTTTCATACTTAAAAATATTTAACAATTTATCTTTAAACTATGTTGAGTGACAATTTAGTTGTATACTTTGTAATTTGTAAAATATTTAGGGACTAAAGTGTTACAAATTAAAAAATTGTTAAATCATTTGTAAAATACTTTGATCGGCTAAAGTGTTATTTAGGGACTAAATTGTTACAAATTAAAAAATTGTTAATCATTAACGTTTAGAGTCAAATTGTAATAGATTAAAATTTAAAAAAGTGTCCAAACTAACTTATTAAAGGTTTCACATTTCAAAATAGCACCCTTTTTGAGAAGTCGTTGAACTAGATTTTCTCGGTACTTCACGCTGAGAACGAGGCAGCTAGATAATCTTGAAAACTTCATTTTAGAAAATCTCGCAGTTTCAATAGAAAATTTGACTAGAGTTAGTTGTTGGTAAGAGATTTGAAAAGTTGGCATAATATTTGAAAAAGGTTAGGTTGAACTCAAATTAAATTTGGTTACCAGAAAATGTAGAATCCACATACAATCTCCTCAAAGCTTTAGTAGAACCTCCAATTGGTTGGTGTCCCCGTAGAAGAACACCATCAATGTCAAATGCAATCCCAAAAGAAGGACTGGAAAACACACCAATAACAAAAATGCTAAAATTCAAATATATAGCCTCATAATCAAAGAAAGAAAGAAAGAAGGTAAACTATCTTAACAATTTCTCATTTTCAAAATAGTTCAATTAAATAATTCCCAAATTGATCAATCGTAAACTATCAAACTACATATCAATCTTCTGTCGAAAACCTAGAAAATTAATGAGGAAATTATGAGTAAGGATTGAGATAGACGAACCGTCGTTGAAGAAGTCGACACTGAATCCGAGAATTAGTAGTAGAAACCTGAGATTGAAAGGAAAATGAAAGAAGCCGAATCTTGGCTAATTGGATTTGCATTTCCATTCAATATTTCAACCAAACACCTCTGCCCCTCCCCTCTCCTAATTCCTATGGCTTGCGCGCCTCACAAAATCCCACTCCTCTCAATTACCCACCACTCACCATTTTTAAATATATACAAATTTGAAAACCAACTATTATTCCGGCTGATTTGTCCAATTATATCTTGTCATCTGCCAATTTTCTTAAAAAATATTGTAATATTTTTTTTTATGTTAGTAGTGAGAAGGAATGTAACAGGAAAATAAATCAAAATATTTACAAATATAGTAAAATGTTAAATTTTGATAGCTAAATTTTGTTATATTTATAAATATTTTCAGCAATTTTTTCATTTAGAACAATTACCCTAATTTATAATACATCACGAAATATATATTTTAATTTTAGAAGAATGAATTGAGTTTATAACATAAAAGATGAATTGAGTTTATAAAATGGAAGCTATATTTCCAAAATATTGTTTTATTTATTTAATATAACATTGTACTTTTAAATTTGAAAATTGAAATTCGGGTACAATAAAAACATAAAAATGCTATTTTTAAAATTTGGATGGTTCGAATCACAAAATTAGTGAATTGACTGTCTTGAAAATAATCGAAGAGTTTCTAAGAATTTATTAATTGGATTTAAACCCAGAACCTCTTGTCCTCACGTACATACAAATTTCAGGTGAGCTAAACTCTTGTTGACTAAAAAGTTTCCCTTTAATACATAGTTTTTACAACTATTTTAGTATACACGAAGGTTTTTGTTGTTTGGTACGTGAATCTCTTAATGATTAAAGTATTTGAATATTCTTAGGCTATATGTTGACCTTTTTTAGTAGAGTATTTTAGGAATTAAGTTAGAAATTAAAAAATTAATTAATGCTCATAATCTTAGATTAAGTTTGTAATTATCTATTGTGACGTAGTAAATAAGATTGTTAACACTAGAACACCAAGCTAATTACAACAGTCTTAGGAACGTAGAAACAGTACAAGAAGGCCTATCAAAATGGCATTCAATAGAATTTTATAAGCAAAGTTTGATTATGTCACAAAAACATGCATAAATAAATATTGTATATTATAAAAAGTCAATTTATTAAATTCAATTTGTTTTTGTAACTGGCTTTGATCATTTCTATTACTCTTTGACCATAATTAATAAGTTCTAAAATAAAATTTGTAACAAATTTAAAAATAGTCCATCTAACTTGGAGAAGGCTTTTGCCAGGGCTGTTATCTTTAATTTGTTTATTTAATTATTAATTTGATAATGGTATGGTTAATTTATAATTTATAAATAAGATATAAATGATACCATAATTACACTTTTTACCACAAATGGAAACCCATTTCCGTACTATTTGAAAATGAAAAGATTGACTAAATTGTTATTAAGTTTGAAAAGTTGCAAATATGAAAGGGATAGCAATATCCATAAAATAATTATCAATAAGAATTATCGATAACAATTTAAGCACAATGTCTTTGACAAACAAAAGTTAAATAATATCCATGAAAATAATTAAATCTAACCTAATTACATAAGTAATTTTATCAACACCCTAAAACTAGCGAGTCTAGCCACTCATGCATGGCTCTCAAATACATATTGTCATACAAATTTGGTAGCATAACCATAAGGAAGAGTAAAGAACCAGAGAAGACACTCTCATGAAGCTTCTCCTTCGATGGAATTCGTCAATCTCTTCTTGGTTGCCACCTCGGGATCTCGAACGACCTTCAAAGTAATTCTTACACTTTCTAACTTTTTAGGGCAAAAGCTCACTCTTTTAGGTCTAAATTATGTGCTAAAATGCGTGTCTTGAGTGCCGAAGATGACTTAAATAAATAGAGGAGCAAACTTGAGCTGTAAGATCTTTCCAAAAAATATCAAAATTGTAAATTAGGAAAGCTGGAGCATTAAGGAAGTGTTGCGCTCTTCACTCAAAAGGGAGGCTTCTGCCGAACCGCCGTGTTGTACCTCCATAGGGCACAATGACGCTTTATCATAGCAGTGCGACACTTTCCGCTTTACTCCACTATTAGCCTCTTGAGAAAATGCACCGGACAAGCGTTGACCTAGTGTTACAGCGCCTGCCTTGAAATTAGGGGTTTCCTCCTTTTGGTCTCTACTTTTCAACCGAATTTGACTTGGTTTGATTATTGATGCTTCAATTGTTCAATTTTTTTAAAATGCTTTGAAAAATACTAGCAAACACATCAAATCTAATATAATAATCCTAACTCAAAGGCCAAATACGCACATAGATATGTATAACCACTCCAAACTTAGAATTTTACTAGTCTCGAGCAAAAGAAGTAATAAAACTATAGAGAAATTCCAACTAAGTGTACTAGTACTCATGCATAAGAGAATAGCAATATAGAGACTCAAAAGAAAGAAACATCCAAGTAGGTCCATCGGTGCAATCTTCAATGGCCAAATCTAATCATCTCCCACGTGTGTGTGCAAGTCATATTCAATTCAAAATTCAAGAGTTAACATGAAGAATAAGAGAGATTCATCGACCTTCCCCTATTCTGGCTCAAGCACCAATCATTAAGCATCTACACACTTTAATAAAGTAATATGTATACTAAGGTGCCTCTTTCTCTTTTTATTTATTTATTTTGTAATTATTTATTTATATTATTTTTTGTTATTTTAAGATGAAGAATAAGAATCGTTGATTGAGGAATCGTGAATCTGTTCCTCTTCACAACTTTAACTTTCATCATCGCTTAGACATTGGAGCTATGCTCATTGTTTCCAACTACTCATTGTTCCCAACTACTCATTTCAAGTATCGTTCACATCTTAACTCATAACTAAGCACGGGATGACACTAGAGTTGTGTTACTAATACTGGACCACGAAATAGTACCTATTGGATGAAACTTTGTTGACTAGTTGACACAATAAGTTTTGTATTAGTTAATTATAAATAACAATAGAGGTTTCAAAATTAAGGGGAGAGAATTTTGGCCCATAAATATTTATTCCACAATGTTGGGATGAACTTTCAAATCTTAGGAGAATGGTTTATGTTGACATTATTCTCTATTTTATTACACACATACTCTCTCTCTCTCTGACTCTCAGTCATATTCCATATATTAAAATTTGAAGATTGTAAACATCAAATGAAATACACATACTCCTTTTATTTTTTGCGTTATATATATATATAGATAAAGCTAGCCAGGAATAACAGGAAACAAAATGGAATGGAGATCAGGTGAAGCATTTGAAAATAGTGAAGAAGGAGGCGATGAACCAGCGGGGGGTGCGAGGACGGTGAGGACGAAGAGTTGAGGAGGAGAAGGTTCTGCATGGAGTAGCTCTGGCGTGGGAACTGAAATCATCATGGGTACGATAAATTGTACGAAAACAGGAACAATATGTAGCAGTCATTTTCAGGAGAGAAAGTGAGAAGAAGAAGAAGAGGGTACGTAGAAAGGAGAATGAAGGGGAGGAATTATATATATATATATATATATTATATTATATATATATATGGGTTTGAATTATGATATAAAACCTGTTTTAGTAACTTCTTATTTATTCAACTTCAATTATGAAATATAACAAATGGTGAATTAGTTGGGATCACAATAAATGATGAACGAAGAAGTGACCATGGGAGTTGGGGTGTTCGCTTTTCTCCTTAGCCATTTGCGCTTGACGTGACATATTTTGATCACCGTCTTTTTTTATAAAAAAAAAAATCAAATCAAATAAAAATTTTATTACCTTTTATGCCTTTGTAATGGAAGAAATTGGATGAATATTGTTGTTTTTAAAACTTATTAGGATAATATTGTTATCTTCAAAGTTATTATACAAATATGGTTGTTTTGCATCTCTCTTGGTCGATCTGTCATTTTGACTCTCTTTTTTTCACCCACAACATTCGACCATTTTGGCTCTTTTTTTACACAATATGGCCACACTCGGCCATTTTGGCCCTTTGTTTTTCTTTTTTTTAACACACTCGACATTGTAGGTTTTTTTTTTATAAACACATAAATGGCACACATTTTGTGATTATGTTTTTTTCTTTTGTGATATTGTTTTTCTATATATATGGCACAATCTGCCATTTTGTGTTGTTTTTGTTTAATTTTTAAAATTATTATAAACACTCTGGTCATTCATTTCAAAACAAGAAAAATAACTAAATATATTAATACGATAATTTAACAATTTCATTCATTTGAAAAAAAAAAGAATTAATGTGTCCCACAACCCAGACGTCGTCGATTTCGAACGGGTTGTCGTGTCGTCTCTGAACTCTCTGATAATCTAGTTCCCCCTGATTCTCTGGTTGTTGTTGGCTCTCCGCGGCCGCGTCCGTGTCTATGCATGTACGAAGATGTTTGGGAGGTCCCTAAATCATAATATTCTGGTCTAAAGTTTGATTGTGTGGACCCACCTTTGAATTGTAATATAGTTTGATGATTGACCGGTCCCTGAATCAGAATGTCTCTTACCAAAGGCTGACATCATCATCAATGGACTAACATAACCAGTTTCGTTTAGTGCATGAGGAACTTCATCCACATGATGGTCAACTTCATCCAACTCAGGCTCTCGCACTTTAGCACATCTTCTTTTGACTTGAGCAGGTACAATGAGTACATCATACATATAATGTATATTGTCCATGTACGGCTCATTATCGTTGCATATACTAAGAACCTGTGAGTCATCCGCCACATCACGATTTGAGAAATATTACAATAAATTAGGAAATATTCAAAATAAACTTTATACTAAAAAATAATTAGAAAATATTTAAATATATATCAGATGACTCACAACTGCTCTGATTTAGTAATGTAGAACTTCATAATATTTCTATACCAAAAGATGAACTTGGACCTTCTGAAGGCCTCCTCTTGATAGAATCTTGGAGTAGCTTCGTAAACAAAGAGTTTAACTTTTGGAAATTTTATTAATCGGTCTAATAGTGAAGGCACAAAGCCTATTTATATACAAAAGTCTAAATAAAACTAATACAGTGACTATCCACCTTTACAGCCGGTGAACTAACAACAAAAGGTAATGGTCCATGGTCTACTGTTATAAAGAACAGAAGGTAGTACACATCACCTCTAGGAACTAATTTGCTTTGGGTTCATTTGAAGAGCCAAATTTGGCCGGTTTCTGTTGGTAGAACGACGTTTTTATCATGTGTTTTCATGCATACTACATTAGATCTGGTTGCAATAGAATCGTGTTGGGGAAACTTTGAATACAATATGAACTGAATATACTAACAAACTTATTACACTTCAATTGGAAACAATATAATTAGTGTATAATATTTAGAGTCAAACTTAAGCCAGATGAAGTAATAAGGCTTAGACGTGAAAACATCAAAAATTTAAAAGAACATAAAAAACGTTGCATATTCAAACTGTAATCGAGGCACATTTCTGATAAACGTGGTCATTATTCGCTATGCACGGGTTTGCAAGCAGACTACAACAATCTTCTTAGCAGGATACAACGACTAACTTCGATATAACTGCATTCATGAGCTACTTGGATCTAGCAGAACTCTTGTATACTTGCTCTCAATTCAATACAAGAACAAATGAAAGATAAAAAGAATGGAGAGAACTTTTCAATTTTGGAGCGATACTACAAATGAAGGAACAAGTTAAGTTGAAACATATGTCAAATTTAACTCAATTTAATTGTTATTTGACTAAAATCAAACATAACTCATCCAAATTGAAGAAACAACAAATTTAACTTTCATACATGAAACAACATCTTAAATTGATGGTTTCAATCCAATTTAAAGTATCTAACATATGAATTTGATTTACACAATTAAATCCAATTTCTTATGTTTTAAAATTCACCAAAGTTTCTCTTTCTTTTCCATCTTAAATATCCAACAATCTTAGAGGCTGAGATGAATCAAATGGTTGATATATTTTTCAATTCACATTAATATATTAATGTCTATCAAATCTTGTAGGTGCTTGTGTTTTAACAATCTAGGGCTTAATTAAGATTTTGTATAGAGAGTTGTCTTCTTTTACACAATTAGACTGTCAATATTATTCTGTAGTTCATTTTTCCTTTTGCCAAATGCTAATTGTTAATTTCTAATACATTTGCTTTATTCACTGCCAAATTATTCCCATGTCAACCAAATTAGATCCAAAGGTGGTCTTATTTAAATTTCAGGAGATTATAGTCTGTACCATTTTAGAAGATATCACGTACAAGTGTAAGTTGTTTTTAGCATTTTTGCGTGAAATTTACATATAACAAACCCTAATCTGTTATCAGGTACTGTTTTAGGAGATATCACGTACAAGTTTGATAAGCATGCATGCATGACTTGTTGGAACTGTTTTCAAATTCTAATAATCATTATGCATTTCCTGTCACTGCGTTGGTTGGTAGCGAAAGGGCTCTTTTTGTATTTGATAAATGAGCATTATTGTAGAATTGGTACGTGCGGTTTATTGCATGCATTTTGTCTTTAGTTTTGGTTGACAGAAACTTTTGCATTTGTACTGATATGATACTGGATTTTGGTTGTTTGGTTAGGTGTTTCTCATGGCTCCTTCATAGTCTTCTTACGTTAATTTGCAATGCCTAAGCTTGTCAGTTTGACATCAACTCAAGTATTCAATCCCTTTCTTATCATCTCTTTATGTTTGATTGTGTGTGTACCTGTTTAGTGCATGCACGCCCTGGGATTCTTTATTCAACTTATAATTTGAAGGTCTCTAACAACTGACCTTGACAAGCAACCTTGTTATTGCATAAAATTAAAGCTATAAATATTATATTATAGCGTTACAAAATGTTTTTATAAGTTAAAGCTAGCCCATTATTTTAGCTATATAAAAATTTTATAGCTTTCATAAGAAATAATGCTATAAATTGTTTTGATAGCAATGCATATAAGCTATACCTTCATACTCTATTACAACATTCGTTATAGCTCTGGAAAAATGCTTAACATGGGTTGTACAGACTTTCGAAAAAGGCTATTAAAGGTCTACGATAGCATTTTTCGTCAGATATCGTGTCTGCTATTTCTTGTAGTGAATGACACAAATATGAAAATAATATGGCAATCATTTTCTTATTGAGTTAATTTTGAATTTGACTTTGGATGTGTAATTATTCCCTTCAATTTGGAATGCATTTAATGTACGACTATACACATTTATTTATTTATAATTGTAAAAGATTTAATTTATTGTAAGAAAAATTATTATTTGAAATTGAACTATGCATGATCTTCATTCTCTCACTATCAATGACGATAACCCTACCTTCATCGGGCAGAGAAACCATATCTAACTTCCATCAACACGAAGTATATACTAGCTAGATAATATAAGGTATATAAGAATTAACATATAAACCATATACATGATAATATATTCATATCTGCATCCAATAGAAAAGAAAAATATGCAATTTTGACTAATGTCAAGATATCTTGTATGTATATATATATCCTCGAACCCTAAATATATATGAGAATATTGTACATTTCACAACAAGATAGTCAAATCTATAAAAAAAAACTAGTGAAATGTAATTTTTATTGCATTTAATAAAATATAAAATTTAAAAATATTATAAAGAAAAACGTAAGTCGAGGATTGAAGAAGAAATATCAATAAGTTCTACATGAATCTAAGGTTTAAATTGTTAGAATGTTGTTTATAAAATAATAGAAGAATTTAGGGTGTGTTTGAGAGTGATAGTTTAAGTAGTGATTTTAGAAAAAAAAGAGGTACAATTAATTATGTAAAATTGATTTCTAAACAATCAAATTTATGTTTGGTAACAAACTCTTAAAAGTGATTTTCATATATTTAAAATTGATTTTCAATCATCATGTTTGATACCGAAGTTGATTCTAAAACTATCAAATTACTAAAAGAAAGGTATTTTGGGCATTTCACTAGAGAGTTAATACTTTAAAAATCAATTTTGAGTAATTTCTTATTTTTTTAAAATTATTTTCTTTTGGTTGTCAAATACCATGTTTTTGTACAAAATGATTTTGATTAGTGAAAAAGTGATTTTGGCTAATACTTTTAATATGTGAGAGAATATGTCATAAGATTAAAATTGTCTCATATTTATGTAAAAGCCTAGTTACCAAACATAATTCATGCTTAGGATATTTGTGAAATATTGGTCATGAATAGTGTTAATTATACAACCACAATAACTACTTCTTTTGAAATCGTAGATTTTGCAAAATGAAAACCAATTTTAAATCATACAAACACTTAATTTGTAAATAGATTAAAAAAGAAAAGCAATTCTTGAGTCATTAAACAATGGTTTAAATTCCTCAGCCCAATGGCGACGGTGACGGTGATGGCGACGGGGCAGATTCAGGTGCAGAGAAAATGGAATTAACATTCTCAACCACTAGGTCTGGAACGTGGTGTTGTTCTTTAATCCTGTAAAGCGGCTTTCCGATATCGAATGCTTGATACTCTGCAGCTGAGGCCGTGATGACGTTTGTGTTAGCGACATTGAGGAACTGCTCGTTGGTGGCGGCGACCACAGTTGTTAAAATGGAGCAGAGAATTAAACCGATCAGCAGCGGCGCCGCGATCGTCGGAAACTTGTTGAAGAGAATCGCCATGGGCTGTGATGGATTGGATGGGTGAAATTGGTTGAAAGGGTGCGGTTAATTTGAAGGCCTAATTGTGGTTTTGTTATTTGTTCTTCTGCCAATTTAGGCTTTGCTTTTATATACGAGACTTGGGGATGGGATTGACGGTGGAATTTTTTTGATATTTTTGGTTTACGAAAAGGGAAAGGAAAAAAAAAAGTTTAAATACTTTTTAACAATAAATTTCATAGCTTTTACTCGTTTACTTTTGGTTTTAATTTCTATACTTTTAAAATATTATTTTCTTTTATAATTTTAACTTTGGTTCATTTTGGTTTTTATATTTTTCAATCAGTGACTATTTTGGTCATTAATTTTCTTTTTCATTCGTCTTTTTAAAAAAAGTCAAAATGGTCTATTTCTTAAAGTTTACAAAAATAAATCAACGTTAAAAGTACAATAACCAAAATGAACAATTGTTTGTTAAGTAAAATGACCAAAATCAACCAAATTTAAAAGTATAGAGACCGAATTAAACTAAGATGAATAGACCAAAGTATTTATTCAAACCAATTGCATATTTAGTTTGTATTTTAGATAACATGAAGTTTCATTTCAAAATCAATTGAAAATAAGATGTGTAGTCCATGTATCTTGTAAAAATTGTGAGGTGCCTTGGTAAGATTCTAAATATGTCTCTTAAGATGGTTCTCTTTGGATTCACCATTATTGGACTGGATTCTAGTTTTGTCTTGTATATTTGTTTGTTTTGGGATTGGATGTCCACTTGAACTTCATGGGTTCTAATTGTGGAATTGATGTCCTAAATCTCGTGCTTTTTAGTTTTATAAAATAATTTATTTTAAAAAATCAGAGGTATTTTATTTGACAGTAAAACAATATTAATTCAATCCAATAAACTAAGATCCAAGATTATATGATGTTACTTGAACAATATGTGGTTGACATACAAGTGGTTCATGTTTAAGTTATAACCTAAAAGGTCTGCAGTAAATGATAAGTGTTGGATGTCTTATCCTAGTAACACTGTGAATACAACCCATTTTGTAATTGTTACATGAGATGCAAATGTCACAAACAATATGAACCACATTATTCATGTGAATACATATGAGTGGGGGTATCCTATATAAAGGAGTTTAATTACACATAGATCGCACTGCAAAATAATTAGTTTCTCTTTATAACACCGTTACTTGAAAGAACTAATATTTCACTAGGATGATCATAGAAGACTTGACCTTAATCTTGAGTGAGTAGTGAACTCATGTTTATGACGACAATTCTTTGATCTGTATGGGAGAGAGTGGTCGTGATAGTCGTTCAACAAACATGCCATTTTGGGGATTTATCTGAGTAAGGAGTTGGGAACACAACTATACAAGATGAAATTCACTTCTTCTCATTCTTTTGGATAGTAGATGATTGCTCCTTTAATAGTTGATTCCAGGTCTTGAACAATGAGGCCTTAACCTCTCATTGGTCCGAGAGGTGTTAGTTTATAGTTGAACCAACTATAAACTATTTGTTCGTTAGAGAGATCAATGGTATTTACGAAGTTAGATGTAACTATATAGGTAAGTCTGTAATTTTATCCAATTGTAGTTATGAGCAATTGTGAAGGGTCAATTCACTATTAATTGACTATCAATCTTTAGTGGAATGAACAGTAGTTAGTGAATATTGATTAATTGAATTAAAAGGGTTTAATTAATTAATCTCATATCATTGAAACTTCTAATCTGTAGGTCCATTAGGTCCCTCTAATAGCTCACTACGAATTATTATAGAGAATAATATGTATTGCTCAAATTAATTAAGAGAATTTTATATTAATATGATTAATATAAAATATAATGTATTTTGATACACTAATGAACAATAATTAATTATGGATATGATATATAATTTAAATTATTTGTGAGATATATTTAAATAAGATCTAGATATTAAGTTGATATGAATTATTAGATTCACGTAAAATGGTTATATAGAGATGTTTATAAATATTATGTATTAATTATTTTATATTAAATATAAATACATCATGGTTGGTTAATTAACCAGCAGGGATAATAAATATTTATAAATATTATGTATTCTTTATTTTAGATTAAGTATGATTTAATAAATCATAGTTGGATAATTAATGGTTAATTAACCGTTGAAAAATTATGAAATTCTAAAGGATTAGGTTTTGAGAGGGCTATATATATGTCATCATACCCAATTTAAGAGTAGGATTAAATTGACAAAAGTCTATAAAATTTTATTTCAAAACCTAGTAAAATCTAAATATTATATATATATGATATATATTTTATTAATTTATTAAATGAACAATATAATTAACAAGATTTAATAAAACCACATGTTAATTTCTATAAAAGACACGTGCATCAAACATAGTTACAAACTAGTTTGTATAAATTGGTTGAAAATACAATTTGAATTATGTTTTGCAAAATGGTATTTCATGTACGTAAATATATGTACAAAAAATAATATGATAAAAAAAAGAAAGACATGATCTAAGATAACCAATATTTATTTTACATATTACTATAATTTGAACTATAATAATTTACATTACAAACACAAACTATAATAATACAGTTTATTATAATCCACATACTATAATAATCATAAACTATAACAACATTCTTCACCCCATACATTTTGTAGGAAGCTAGTATTTTTCTAGCACGGCTGTAAGGAACCGGAACCGGAACAAACTGGTGAATTAGATTCGGTCGGTTGGTCTAAAACTGAACCGAAACAAACCAATCCAATAGGATTTGGTTCGGTTCACTAGATGCTCGACCCGAACATATCGATGGGTTTCTTCGCCTTTCGATGCGTTGTCGCTTGGCCATGCCGCACAGCGAGAAAACTTTCGAATAGGGCTTCTCTCTCAGTTTCCGATCCTCCGTCGTTCCCCTGACGTCCGCCTGCGTTCGACGCTGCGGTCCTTCAGCCGGTCGCCTCCTTCAGCCGCTCCTTCTCCTTCTCCTTCTCCTTCGCAGAAAACCGCCGCTGCTCTTCTTTTTCTTCTTCCAATCCATTTCTCCCTTCTCCTCGGGTACTTTCTCTCTTCTCTTCTCTTCTCTTCTCTTCTCCGGATTTCTGTGGATTTTGTGATGTGGATCATGCTTGGATTTAATTTTATCTTTGGGTTAGTTTGATTGTGTGATTTCCGAGGTGGTGTCTGCTTGGAAAGTTGGTTTTGAAATATTATTGTTTCACCAAACATATCAGAGTTAATGGATTACGATCATTGTGAGATTGACCTTTATTGTCCGTCATTTTACCTTCCAATTCATGCTCTCCATTCTTGTCCAGCTCTTTCTAACATGTTCTTCAATTGGCCATGTTTTAATATTTGTTAGTAAGTCTTATAAAAAAGTACTTTTTAGTAAGTCTTATAAAAAAGTTCTTGCTAGGAAGAACCGAGCAGGTGACAGGTTTATGTATTTAGTAATTTGTAAATGTGGTAGTTATCTTTATATCAATTAATTTATCGAAAGTACATACTACACAGGACAGGACATGGACCATCATGAAGATGATGGCCGACCAGGAGGTGAAAGTCAACCCAAGAGAGATGATGAGGTGAGGTTCATGTACAAGTCTAGTCTTGCTGTTCTCATTTAGTTCTATAACTTCTATTAGTTTTTTTTATTTTTTCCATTTGATTACGATTGCTTCATAAATCATTTGAGATCGCGGTATTTGTGGTTGGAAACTTCATTCTCATTCCCAACCTCGCTACCTGTGCACCATCATTAAGTGTATATCCCATTCTTGCACGTGCATGCTTTTTTTAAACGTCTAATTATGTTTGCTATAATTTTCTTTTGGTTCGTCTCATATTGAATGTTTCTCATGTAGGTGACTCTTGTTGATTATATTTCTCATGTTGTAGGAAACTGTTGCTCGCCAGGAGGAAATTAAAAAGTCATTTGAGGCTAAAATGGCGCTTCGACAAAGTAATCTGAATCCTGAGAGGCCTGGTTAGTGAATTCTGAATTATCTTTAGCATTTTGATGATCATGTAATTATTTGAGAATGGCAATTCTAAATTTTTCATGGCGAGTGAAATGTTTATTGTTATTATTATTATTTCTTACAAGAAACTAATTTCATTGATGTATGAAATTTACAAAAGAAGGGCAAGAAGTCCAAGCCAATGGAATTATAGAAGACTTCTCCAATTGGTCGAAAGAGTAGTAAGATAGTAAGAATTGAATGTGTCCCTTTGGGCTTCGGTTTTGAAGCTTTTTTGTAACCATTCCTAGGAAACATTTCCCTTAGTTAGATCCCTTCCTTTGGTGGGGTTTTCTGTTGGGCTTGTTTTTTTGTATGCTCTTGTATTCTTTCATTTTTTCTCAATGAAAGTTGTTTTTATAAAAAAACAATAGTAAGAATTGAAAAATTAGTACATTTGCATCGAGTCATAGCAAGATAGACAGTATGTTAAAAAGGAGTGTCAAAAGAGCTCCCTTTTTTCGTTGAAGAGGTGGTTTTTCCTCTCCATCCATAATGTCCATAAGAAAGCACGGATCATGTGTGATCACATAGTCTTCTTGTGTGAGCTGAAAGTGTTTCCATTGAGTCCATACGTAAGATGGGTCACAATATCATTATGTTGTGGGGTAGACCAGCCAAAGGAGGAGAAGGTTTCATTCCAAAAAAGCTTTGCAAACTGGCACTGGATGAATAGGTGACTAGGTTTCTCAGAATCAGCATGGCAAAGATGACAACATTGGGGAGAAAGAGCTTTGTGTGGAAAGTGCCTCTGCATTTTATCATTTGTGTTGATGACGTTGTGGCTAATCTCCCATAAGAAGAATTGGACTGTTTTTGGGTAGAAATCAGTCCATATAGCATCATATAGAGAGGGGTTTGTGGTCTCCCCCCCACCTCCCAGTCCCCAAATTCGATGGCTAACGATTTTGTGGTGAAAAGACCCTTTTTGTCAGGCTTCCATATTGATTTGTCTTTATTAGGAATTGGCCGAACTCTTCAAGATGGTTCATAATAGCCATCCACTCCTCAAATTCATCAGCTTTAAGGCTTTTTCTGATGACATGGTCCATCCATGTTGATCCACCCAACAATTGCTCGCAGTGGACAGTTTGTGGGATGCCAAGTTATAGATCCGGCGATAAAGGGTTGATAATGTGGCTGTTAGGATCCAGTGATCGAGCCAAAAAGAAGTATTCTTGCCATTTCCAGTTTTTATAGTCACTCTCTCTTTGATAATATTAAGGTGTAATATGGTCCTCCATGGGCCTTTAATATGCTCGGGAAAAGAGACAGTGGGCCAAGAGGAATCTTTGTTTGCAACATAGTTTGCATTAATAACTTGTCTCCATAAGGCACCTTCTTCATGGAAGTATCACCAAATCCATTCTGCAAGAAGGGCCTCATTTTTTTTGACCAATCCCTTGTATGCTTAGGTCTCCATGAGAGAGAGGTTTGGTTAATTTATCTCATCTGACAAGATTCATCCCTTTACTGTTGGTACCTCCTTTCCACAAGGAGGCCAATGTCAGGTTGAGATTGGGGATCTCTTCTTTTCATTGAAGGGCACGCAATAATCTCATATTAAATCCTTTGAAGAATGAAGCCTACCAGGCATCACGGCCTTAGTTGATAAGAAATAGCAGTCATGTCCAAAATTTTTGAGAACTTCGAACAAGTTTTCAGCCTCCATTATCCGGTCTAGCTAGGAAAGTACTTAAATGAAGAAAAATTAATTATTCAATTGTTAAGCCCTTTTGAAAATTCAGATTTGTCTATCATTACTTTTGCATCATATATATCTCCAAAATAGTTATTAAGAAAAAAGAGGAAGAAAAGATCCTTCACGTGTTTTTGCTTTGAAAATGGTACCATCTCATCATGAGTCTTGGACATTCATGGTGATGCTCATTATTCTATATTCACCGAAACACACCCTATCGGAGATCCAACAAATGGACATAAAGGGCTCTTTACGAATCTCGACTAGAGTAGCTTCTTTTGCAAAATTCTTGTTAGCATATTTCCAATTTATAACCTTTTATACGTTCTTTAGATAGTCTTTTATGATGGTTTTATACTGCAAATGATCTGCGCACTCTGAAACATCTATCCCAAGTAGACTGTTTATTCACAAGAGGACCCAGATTGGCTGTGGTTTCAACCGAGAGTTTTGCAGTTCTATCTCCATAGCTAAGCAATTCACACCTATTGAGAGCCTTTTTGCTTAACTCTCTAAATCAAGGTTTCAAGAGAATGAAGTTGAGAGTTGACTCATGGACGTTCTTTTGGAAACTTACTACTACTACTACCGGTCTCCCAGTCTACCCTACACGAATAAGGGCAAGATTGTTCAGAAATATTGAATGATTTGTGACCTCTGCCACTGAATTTGATGGCATTTTGAATGAGAAACAATTTCATTAATGAATTAAATCTCCGAAGAGTACAAAATGACTCCGTAAACGAGATTACAAAAGATTTCTCAATCATTTTGGGCTCGTCCTTGTTAATGGTTTTGTATGGGTAATACTTAGGAATGTGGATGAAATGAATAAAAATGGGTGGAGCCAAAATTTATGTCTTCATTGATGGAAGATTTAGGGGGTGAATAGTTGTAGATAGACTTGAGGTAGGGGGACCCTCTTTGACGATTTCTTTCTGTGATGGTTGGTCGAATGTGGAATTCTTGGGGGCATCATCAAAGATCTACCTCTATTCTTTTTGATAAAGAAACAATTTCATTGATGAAATTAAATATTGGAGTAAACTCCAAACACCTTTGGGCCGAAGGGTAACATCCTCTGGGGTTGTACCTCTCGTTCCCTTCTTTGGTGCATTTGGAATGAGAGAAATTGTAGAATTTTCGATGATAAGTATATTTCTTTTGATTCTTTTTGAACTATGGTGCAACACACAACTTCTTGGTGGTGTACAAATTATACTAAACACTTTTGTAATTACAACCTTTCCATGATCTTCAACAATCGGAAAACCTTTTTATGATAGTTTTTTTGGGGAGGCCCTTCTTATCCCTTGCCCTTAGACTGTTCTTTTGTTTTTATCTAATATACTTGTCCCTTATCCAAAAAAAGAAAAAAAACTCTGTTAGGCCTCCCATTAAGCAGGTGTATAAAAGAAGGGGCAAAACAGTCACTTCCGAAGGTGTCCAGGGGTAAAATGGTATTAGTCCTTGTGCTGTTTGGTGTTAGGGAAAAATAAAGAATAGTATAAATAGTAGTTGTTTGGCTAGGGTTAGTTATCTTGGTTTTTGAGCTTTTTGGTATGAACTGTTGTTCATAGGGGAGAGTACAGCCCTCTTATTTGGCTGCTGTGTTTTATGCTTGTGTCTCTGTTATTACTGTCAAGGTAGAGACTGGGATATATAATCTATATACGAATATATGCCAACAATATAGTATTGGCTATTTCTGGGCAAGTCTTTGAGCTTACTGTTTATACAAGAGGGAAGCAGAATAGTGTGTGTTTGTATTTTTCTGTGTGCAGGAAGTTGGAGCATACCAAACTCCAGACAACTTTGGGTAACTGACAAAAGGACTCTCTATTAGAGATTAAATATGATGTAGCCGAAGTAACCTCAAGGAGTAATCCTCCAAGAATCAAGATTGTGAATCTTTTATTAGAATGAGTAATATGCTTCATACAAGAGGGAAAGACTCCCATTCGTGGACTTTTATCATAAGTGGGGGTAAAAAGGGAATTAACCTAGAATATTAGCTAATTACCCAAATAACCTTTATTCATCTTTGATCAAAATAGGAAGACTCTTTTATTACAAAAAGACTATTCAAATTTTAATTTCTACCTTCTAGTTTAGTTTGAATGATTTATGGTATTCTCTTTAGTGGTGACTCTTTCGAAGCTTTGGTTGGAGAGGTCATCTGATTGTGGAGGAAAAGCTATGGACTTAATAGAACTTTGGGACTTATCATAACTTTGTCTGTCTGCCATTTGGTGGTTGTGATGAAAACTCTTTTGTAATGATACCCCTTGCTGTTCAATACATAGACCAGCTCATAGGAGTTCTTTGGTTTTTGTAGGTTTGGATTTTGGGGGATAACGTTTCTTCCCTCTTTCTACTTCCAGTTTTGTTTTTTCATCTCTCTGTACTTCTGTTTTTGATAACAGAAATAATTTTATGGTGAGAATAAGTTGATCTTTCTACTTCGGAAGAGACTTTCTTTTGTGGAGCTTAGCACTTCCTACTACCTTTTGAACAATCTATTGGAGACAATGCTCAGTTAATTCAATATTTTGTCAGGTGGAGAATGGTTCTCCTTGAGATACTTAAATTTGATGCAATTGTCTGAATGCCTTTGTAAATTTTTCCTGACAATCTGCATTTTCCTTTTAATTAATGACCGCTTGGAGGAAAGCGAACATGTAACATTTTTTTTTTTAATTTCACCTAAGTACATATTTAAGTTACATTTATTTGACACATATTTGTCACATTGTTCCCCGTACATCCAATTTGTTAACGTTTGTTTTTCCCTGCAGACTCTGGATTCCTTAGAACTTTAGATTCTAGTATTAAACGCAACACAACAGTTATTAAAAAATTAAAGCAGATAAATGAAGAACAACGAGAAGGGCTGATGGATGAGTTGAGAAATGTAAATATGAGTAAATTTGTTAGTGAGGCCGTTTCTGCTATCTGTGATGCCAAGCTTAGAACTTCTGATATTCAGGCAGCTGTCCAGGTAACGTCCTTCAGTTCTGTTGTTTTCTAGTTCAATTTTGTTATTGTAGTTGGATGGTGTGGGCAAAAGATTTGGACTAAAGTGTTCTACTAATATCACTGTCATCTTTTCATAATTTCCATTTCTCCAATCGGATTAATATACTTTCTTTATCTTACATTGCCATTTTACCTTTTAGCCATGTAATTGACTTAAAATTCAATTTAGGGTTTCATTTATTTGATGAGAAATGAGGATAGTAGCCAGGATTCTAGCTGTCCTATGGAGATTTAGTTTGGGGATGAACTAATGGGTGCTGAACATAGTGATTCAAATCTTGGGAGGGAGTACGTCCTGATGCTTCAGCACCCTCTTTCTTTTCTTGTTTTACAGACACTTTTTAGTGTTTTTTTTGGTATTCTTTTTATGTTTGGGTAGAAAAAGACTCACGGGACCAAATTAATCTTCCAAGACATAGATTTATGAGATTATTGGCATAGTTTATACCACACTTTCACATGTTGAACAACAAAAACAATAGAAGTTCAGGCACTAATCTAGTTTCTTATGTGTTTCCTTGTCCCCTCCCCTCCAAAAAAAAAAAAAAAAAAAAAAGATCTGTTCGCTCCTTCACCAAAGGTACAAGGACTTTTCACCGTGCCTGATTCAAGGACTCTTGAAAGTGTTCTTTCCTGGAAAGTCTGGGGATGAGTTGGATGCTGATAGAAACTTGAAGGCCATGAAGAAGCGCAGCACACTCAAACTTCTTATGGAACTTTTTTTTGTGGGAGTTGTAGAAGACAGTGCTATTTTCAATAATATTATCAAGGATCTTACAAGTATTGAACATTTGAGGGATCGAGATACTACCCTAACTAATTTGACTCTCCTTGCTAGCTTTGCTCGGCAAGGAAGAATCCTTTTGGGTCTATCGCCTACTGGACAAGATCACGAGGAGGTAAACAACTTTTTCTCAATTTCTACACACTCACAGTACTGTTCACGTAACTTCTGTATTTGTTTCTTGTGATTCTTCCAACTATTTTAATTCAGTTGTGCTTCTCACGAGGATGTTGATTACAACTTGCCATGTGATTGTACTGTTGATTTTTTTCTTGCCTTCCATATGGTTTTTGAAATTTGTCTTTTTCCCGGTCATGCTTTTCTCTAAATTCACTGGGTAGCATTCTGTTTCAGTTTTTTAAGAGCCTCAATATTACTGCCGACCAAAAGAAATTCTTCAGAAAGGCTTTTCATACATATTATGACGCTGCAGCAGAATTGCTTCAGTCTGAACATACTGTAAGAGATTCACTATCTTCTCTAGAGCCAGTTATTTGATTTATTATTTACTCTCATCTCCCCTCTTGTTTCCCTCCTTCAATTCAAAGTTTAGGTCATGTTTTGGTTGTTTATTATTAATTCATTAGGATGTGTGTATTATTTTTGAACTTGTTTGGACTTTTATGTTTACAAAAAAGAAAAAAAGAAAAAAAACTAGCCCACAAAAAAAAGAAAAGACAACTAAATGACGATGATTTCTTTCCTTCTTTCTTAGTGAAAGTTGTTGCTTCTAAAAAACGACAATGCTTCTTTTCCATGAATATTTTATACTTGCATATTTTATTGGTAACTAATTTCCATCATAATGAATTTGAGAATATATTTTACACTTATAATGATATGTTTGCCTATCACATTCGTTTAAATGGCAGTCACTTCGCCAAATGGAGCAGGAAAATGCAAAGATCTTGAATGCAAAGGGAGAGCTTAATGATGAAAATGTCTCTTCTTATGAGAAGTTGCGAAAATCTTATGACCATTTATATCGAAATGTCTCATCGTAAGTTGCATTATAACACTTATGGTACTAGGAATTTAATAATCAATTGATGACTTGATAGATGTATGGAATGCTTCTCAACGTTGTCCATGTCAAATGACATTTGTGGCACAATTTGCTAAATGAATTCTTCATTGTACCCTGCATTGAATTGAAACTTCTTATTTGTATTTTTTTTGGTTTCATCTAATTGACAATTGTTTATTCTTAATGATTTGCTCCTTGTTTGATGAATACTGATTTATTCTTATAATATATTTATTGGTATCCTTGTATTCTGCTGAAGCAGCTTTATTTAATATAGATGGAGATAAAAATTGCTTGCTTAAAGAAAAATAAGATGGGTAGTCAATTTCTTCATGTAAAGTAAATTAATGAAGATGTGATGAAAATGTTATTTTTTGATCCCACCACAAATTAAAATAGATTCCATGTACTATTTTTCATTTGAAAATTAATGGAATTCTACATTACACAGCTTTGCAGAAGCACTTGATATGCAACCCCCGGTGATGCCAGAGGATGGCCACACGACCAGGGTTTCTGCTGGAGAAGATGTTTCATCGCCTGCTGCTGGAAAAGATTCTTCTGTAATTGAAGCCATATGGGATGATGAAGACACCCGTGCTTTCTATGAATGCTTACCAGATCTCAGGTTTGGGTTGGTCAGATTATATAGTTTGCTGAGATAGTTTGGGGAAATTTTTTCTTGCATCCGTCTTAAAGTAGACTTCTATTGATTACCTAGACTTAAAGATACTTTTGGATAAAAGTTACTTTCAGGACATGCTCAGGCATGTTGTGATCGTAAGTCTCATTCATGTTTACTTATAGGGTAGTCCATTGTGTCCATACAAGAACTATATTGGCTGTTATATATTTGTTTTATAAGAATATTAATTAGTATATTGAATGAGCTTGTCACTTCCCAGGGCATTTGTTCCAGCGGTATTGTTGGGAGAAGCAGAGCCTAAAGCAAATGAGCAATCTGCGAAGCTGGCAGAAAATCTGGCTGTAATTTCTCTCGCCTGCACTATTTTCTTTAAAATTTCAAAGTTTCTTCCACTGTTCTATAATAGTGTCTCAACTCTTTCACATTTCTCATGTCTACTCCTATTTAAACTTATCAGAGTTTTTCCTTCTCTCCTCTGTGTGTTGGATTGGCTCACATGATTCTTTTTGGCCGTCATTTAAAATCAATCAAGCATAAGATAGGTTGGATTGGCTCACATGATTCTTTATGGCCATAATTTAAAGTCAATCAAGCATAAGTTAGGTTTTAAATGATCTTTACTTTAGAATTACGTGGATTTATTTTCTTGGTTTTCAGATGAAATTTCAATTAGTATTCAAATAAACTAAGTTGATAATGTCAATAATTCTGTAGTCTAGCAATGTATCTAGAACTTTGAACACAATAATTTGTATTGAAATGAAAAATATAGAAGTGTTCTTAGTTTTGCCTATTTTAATTATAACACAATCTGATATGCTTTTTGTATTTTTAGCCTTTCAATATATATACACACACACACACACACACACACACACACACACACACACACACGTATAATGTTCATGTTTGTGTGTTTTCTTGTAATACCTTTTACCAGTAGTTCTGTGTGGGTAAAAATAAAAGAATTTGGAAAATAGTACTTGGTTATTCTTTTTAACGTTCCCATGGTTTATTGTAATTGATAGCTAAAAATTTTGTTTATTAACATATTAAAGATATTGTTTCCTGAAAAAGATAAATAAATTGAACTGTCAATGGGAAGTTTAAAAGTGTTAAGTTTTAATTATTACTTTCCAATACTTTTCTATTTTGTTTAAAACTTATTTTCTATTTTATTTGACTGGATTATGATATTAAATAACATGCCATGAATATTAAATTTAAAATTTTAATAACAAAGAGAATTGGATATGTATGTAATTTCTGAATGGGGAGTGGAGAAAAGGGTCTGTAAACAGTTTCTTAAGCATTCTCCCAAATTGGGAGCTTAGTCTTGGAAGGATCCTAAGAAAATCAAAATTTTCGTTTGGGAGCTTGCTTAGCCTTGGTGCTGTTAATACTGTTTATACTGTAGTCTTACAATTTTTCTCCTGGTGTCTCGTGTGTCAACACATGCTGAATCTCCAACTCATTTATTTATGCATTGCTCTTTGGCATCTTGTTTTTTGCACTTTGGAGTGATTCTGAATTCATTAAAATCTGAAATTGGAGTGATTTTAAGCATGACAAAGTGATTTTAACAATATCAAAATCACTCCAAGTCATGTGCTTACTCATGGTTTATCCTTTTTAGTTTCCGATTGGCGTGCCTTGTAGTAATTACCTTAGCTGCTGCTGGGGTTTCCCCCTAACTTCATCATATAAATGCATTCTCCCTTTTAAATATGTATTGTCATGATTTCTTTGCTGTGCTTATCAGCCTGTTCCATGGTGTCTAAGAAGTTTAATGTCTTCTATAGGAATCTGAAGCAGAACAAGGTCAGCAAACTTCCCTAGAGGCCATTGAGGTTTCTGCAGATTGTTCGCTACAGGATAGCAAAATTAATGAGAAAGGTGAGAAAGGGAAGGACAGAGAAGAAAAAGATAAAGAAAAGAATAAGGATACAGACAAGGAGAAGGGAAAAGAAAAAGATGCAGATAGAAAGATGGAAAATGAAAAAGAAAAACTTAAAAATATTGAAGGAACAAATTTGGATGCTTTGTTGCAGAGACTCCCTGGTTGTGTCAGCCGTGACCTTATTGATCAGCTGACTGTAATTACTTCTCTTTCTCTCAGATTAATTTTGATTTTTTTGGGATGGAAGGCTGAATCTTTGTTAAGACTGCAATGTTAATATTTTTGTATACTTGCAGGTAGAGTTTTGTTATTTGAATTCCAAGGCTAACCGAAAGAAGCTTGTGAGGGCTTTGTTTAATGTACCTAGGACATCATTGGAGTTGCTGCCTTACTACTCCCGCATGGTTGCGACATTGTCAACTTGTATGAAGGATGTATCTGTCATTCTCCTCCAGATGTTGGAGGAGGAGTTCAACTTTTTATTGAACAAGAAGGTCTCATTTTAGTTCATATAACTTTTTTCTTTTAATTGAGTTGTCTACTTTTTAATTTTTTTTCCATTTTTATTTTAATCAAACAGGACCAAATGAACATTGAAACGAAGATTAGAAATATTAGGTTTATTGGAGAGCTTTGCAAGTTCAAAATTGCTTCAGCCGGCCTCGTTTTTAGCTGTTTGAAGGTATGAGTGGAGGACACACCTGGATGTGTATTCTTTCCTTCATCACGTCTATTGTTCTATGTATTTTGAAATCATATTTTTGTTATATGCGTGCCAAAACTTCCTCATATGTGGCATGTGGTGTCAAATTTCTGGAGGGACTATTCGGATTATTTATTTTTTATTTTTTTATAAAAAATTAAAACGCTTCATGCTTTTAGTTGACTGTTCCAATCATTTTGGGTGTTATTCAACCAGTTTGTATCATTTTCATCACCTGTATTTCTTTTGTTCGGGAGGTAAGAACCAATTTTATTGGCCAAATGATATCACAAAAAAAAGGGAAGGAAAACATAGCCCACAACATTTATGAATTTTTCTTTAATGGTTTCTTTGTGGTTTCTTTGAGGTCTATTTATTCCCTTTGTAATAAATCATTATGTACTCTGAATTATTTTTTTGTTCAATAATATAGCAATTTCAACAAGTAATTACAAAGATCTCCGCATGGAAAGTATTCAAATGTGATTGTTGGAAATAGTACAAAATTTGATCAAGTAAGAGCTGATAAATAGTGTGTTGAAAATAATGAAAGGCTTTCCTTTGTTGATGATGACTAGTTTGTTTTTTTTCTTGTCTTAAAAGCCAAAAGAAAGGTCTAACTGCAAGTTGAACGAGCAATTAGCCTACGCTAGTTTATAAACCAGAAGTTGATGTTTCGTTGTGGTTGGAAAATTATGGTTAATTGATGAAGACATTTTCTCTTTTTGCAGGCATGTTTAGATGATTTCACTCACCATAATATTGATGTTGCTTGTAATCTTCTTGAGACCTGTGGACGTTTTCTTTATCGGTCTCCTGAAACTACAGTACGGATGGCTAACATGTTAGAGATATTGATGCGGTTGAAAAATGTAAAAAATTTGGATCCCCGACACAGCACCCTGGTAGAAAATGCATACTATCTTTGCAAGCCTCCAGAGAGATCGGCACGGGTGTCAAAAGTTCGTCCACCATTGCATCAGGTATGGGATGCATCTAGTGTTCCCTAAATTTTCCCTACCTACAGTTGGTTCATGTGTTGTCTTAACTTGTATCCTGCAGTATATTAGAAAGTTACTCTTCTCAGATCTCGACAAGTCTGCCATTGAGAATGTGTTGAGGCAACTTCGGAAACTTCCATGGAGTGAATGTGAGCAATACCTTTTAAAATGTTTTATGAAAGTTCACAAAGGGAAGTATGGCCAGATTCACTTGATTGCTTCTCTAACGTCTGGTTTGAGTCGATATCATGATGAATTCTCAGTTGCTGTTGTTGATGAGGTCAGTTCGCTGAAAACATTTTCAACTTAAAATGGGATTTGTCAGTCTACCTGATTAAGATCATTACCTATCTAGTGTGCTTGCTTTGTTGACGTCATTCCATGTGTACATTTTCGTGTATATTAAGGGTTGTTCAGTGTCTCTGCTTTCCTGTGATTAGAAATAATTATATTTGAGTAGTAGTAGTACTTATTTTTAATTTTTGCTCAACTCAGATGTACTTTTGAATATTGTAAAAACACAAAAACATGTGATGTGTTTCTTAGAAAAAAAATAATATTACTTTTTGTTAAAATGGCTTTGGCTCATATGCTTATCAATTATTATTAATCTCTCTGTATAACTACACTTTCTACTTCTGAGTAGCCTTTCTATATTTGTGTTCTCTTTCTGGTTCCTTAACACATTATTCTTTCACTAATATTTTTTTACATTTTCTTTCTCTTTTATCCACTTTATTCTATTTATCTTAAAGTTGATTTCTTAAAAAGAAAAAAAGGCACATCCTTTTCTTAACTACATAACTCAGCCATAAAATTTGATTAATAGCAATTTCTTAGTTTATCTACTTCTTAAAGAACTTCTGGGAGCATATTTTCCCCTTTTGCATAAGGAATAATTTGGCAGTTCTTTTAGATTTTAAGTCTGGTTATTAGAAATCTGTTGCATGAAAGTTATTTTGTACTATGTAGTTTGCATATTTGTCAGGTTCTCTTGTTTATATCTGATTTTTCTATTTTATTATTTTGGTGACTGTTAATTATCTCTATGATTTCTAGGTATTGGAAGAAATTAGGCTTGGACTTGAAGTGAATGATTACGGGATGCAGCAAAAACGCATTGCTCATATGCGGTTTTTGGGGGAGTTGTACAACTATGAACTTGTAGATTCATCTGTGGTCTTTGATACCCTTTATTTGATTCTTGTCTTTGGCCATGGCACTTCAGAGGTACGTAATTGTTTTGTTGTTATTGATTATAATTTTTCTTTCTTTCTTTCACCTTGATATGTTAGCGCCTCAACAGCTTTTCACCTTTATATACATATATAAAGGTGAAAACTGAGAACTATATTTTAACACAGTAAAAAGAACAACCTACGAGCATGGGTAGAGAGAACGCCTCCCCTAAGCAACTCTGTGGAAAGTCCTCCCGTTCTTATTAATCTAAAATAAATTTTGTTTGATTGGTGCTCTACCTAGAAGCATCATGTTGCACACTAAAACAAAAAGAATTGAAAGAAAAGCATTTGATCTTCAAATGTCCTAAGATTTCTTCTTTCCAAAGGTTCTACAAAGCACCTATGTCGCCCACTGCCAGTTATTCTCTTTGATTGTTTATTATTTAATACTAGAATTGTTTATAAAATTCTAAATTTAATCGAGAAATATGAATGACTAGTTGTACCGTACCTCAACACAAGTAGAGACCTTAGTTATAACTTATAAGCAACCAATGGGGATTCCTTTTGTGTTAGCCGCTACTGATGGCAAGAATCTTAGTAATTTAACAAGTTGGATGGAAATTTGGAAGTATAGTTGTTATTGTATATTTTCTCTTTGTAGGATATGCAATCTGTTAATGTCCGATGAATGAAGTAGACCAAATATATGTTCAATACTTGTGGAGGATACGGAGTCTTGGTTTATGTAGTACAAGTTTGTTTCTTTGTGCTTGGTCAAATGAATGTTTTATTTTATTCGAGTCTAATGTAACTGATCTTTGTTGCTTTCAGCAAGATGTATTGGATCCACCTGAGGACACTTTCCGCATAAGGATGATTATCACCCTTCTTCAAACCTGTGGTCACTACTTTGATCGTGGATCTTCAAAGAGGAAACTTGATCGATATTTTATACACTTCCAGAAATATATTCTCAGCAAAGGAGCTCTTCCATTGGACATTGAGTTCGACTTACAGGTCAATTGTTTATCATGTTAGATAAGAAGATTTATTTTTTGAGAGAATTTGTAGACACGAAAGAAACCTAAGCTTAAGCTTACACATTAAAAACATACAAAAGAAAAAAAGAGTTGCGATGTATATTGCTCTGATTTTTTTTCCTTTTCCTTACACTTGTATACGTTTTGTACAATGAGTGTATCACACACCTATTATGCCAATAAATTTACACCTACCACACACCTACTATGCCAATAAATTTACAAAATATTGCTCATTGTAATCATGTTCACATTTGCAAATTATTCATGCAAGTTTTGGTCACTAGTGTCATTGAAGTTTTCGTGACCTCTGTCAATTTGGTGTATTTTTGAAAAGAGGAAAAAAGTAATGTTTTTTGCTGAATGCTTCGTAGCGCTGTCTTCATTTATTTTATCTTCGTCAATTCTTGCATGTCAATTATATGGTGAAGTTTGCCTTTACAGGATTTATTTGCGGAACTGCAGCCAAACATGACCAGATACTCATCCATTGAAGAGATAAATGCTGCTTTTGTAGAACTTGAGGAGCATGAACGTTCGGTCTCAAATGACAAGCTCAATACTGAGAAACACCTTGATGCGGAAAAGCCCAGCAGAGCAACTTCCAATACCACCTCAGCTAATGGAAGGGACACAGTGAATGGCTCTAAGGAAAATGGTGGATCTCATGAAGACGGCGTTGATAGCGACAGTGATACAGGAAGTGGCACTATTGAGGCAGAGGGGCGTGATGATGAAGAGTCGGACTTGGAGAATCACGAAGATGGATGTGACACTGAGGATGACGAAGACGATGAAGAAGCGGGTGGGCCTGCTTCTGATGAGGATGATGAGGTTCATGTTAGACAAAAAGTGCCTGAGGTGGACCCCAGAGAAGAAGCCAATTTCGAGCAAGAGCTCAGGGCTGTAATGCAGGCAAGATTTATTTTTGTGATTACTTGCCGTACTCTTATGCTTCTAAACTTGAGGTTTCATTTTGATTTGATGACTGCAACTGGGTTCAATTTCTTGAAGTTTATTCTTATTTTAAACCACTTAATTGGTTTGTGGGAGCACTTGAGGATGAATACAAGTTATTTCTGAATGCAGGAGAGTATGGATCAGCGCAGGCAAGAGCTTCGTGGCCGACCGATGTTGAATATGATGATACCAATGAATTTGTTTGAGGGGTCGACGAGGGACCACCATGGAAGGGGGGTTGGTGGAGAGAGTGGAGACGAGGGATTGGATGAGGATGCTGGTGGAAGCAAGGAGGTTCAAGTGAAAGTTCTTGTTAAGCGTGGCAACAAGCAGCAAACCAAGAAGATGTACATCCCCCGTGATTGCACACTCTTACAGAGCACTAAACAGAAAGAAGCAGCGGAGCTAGAAGAGAAGCAAGATATTAAGAGGTTAATCTTAGAGTACAATGACCGGGAAGAGGAAGAACTTAATGGACTAGGCTCCCAAACAATGAATTGGATGCAGACAGGGGGCAATAGAGTCCCTACTCGGGGAAACAATTGGGAAGCTTCGGGTGGGAGGAGCGGTGGGTCGCGTCATCCCCATCATCGGTATCCTGGTAGTGGCGTGCATTATAGTAGAAAGAAGTGAGTTGACTGCATCATTTATACCAACCATGATATTTGAAGTCAATTACAGCAGGCACTGTAAGTATCCTGGCAGTGACTAAATATTACAGCAGGAAGAAGTGAGTTTGCCTCCAACATTTTGATTTATCGCTCTTCAATCCATTAAGGAAGAATTTAATTCGTCACAACATTTTGCCAACCATCACCAACTTATAGATCCAGTGACATAGCGCCTACAAGTCGAGCTTTCTTCTACGCTTGAAGATGAAGAAGATTAAGGATTTTAGCAAGTCAATTGACAAGGCCACAAAGAAATGAAGAAAGGATGCTTTCGTGGGTTTGGGTTTGTATATGGTGTAAGGGTTGCTTCCTATCTACTTTTAGGAGCATTGTCTCTTGCTATTGCATGAAAAGAATGTTTTTGTTTGGAACTAGAAGTTGTATTGACTATAAAAGAATAGCTGGCAGAATTACTTGGCTTGTACAGTTCTTGTGTATGGCAGTCTGGGCATTTGGCTAGTTAGGTCCCAAGGCTAAACACAATCTTGGAAGGTGAATTGTATTTTGGTTCAATACACAAGTTTATCATGTGGTGTTCTATTATTATCAGTATAAATACAAGTTATGTGAAAAAGTAATATTTTCTGACTTCCTTAGGTATCAATTTTGTGAAATATTAGTATCAAGTGTACAAGAACTTTGGAGGTTTAATAGAAACAATGGAATAGTAGATATTCATTTGAGATGTGCGTTGTCCCAATTGGAATTATGATGTTTGGTAGATCATTGTTTCAAATGTTTAGAGGCCTTTTCATAACACCTAATATCCGCACAATGTTCCAATTTCATAGACTTTACTTATTCCTCAAGTACATAAACTAAATATTTAGAGAAAAAGAAAGATCTAAAGACTTTATGCATTATGGTTTGATACAGAGCATATGATGATGTTTGTTTGTACAAAAGTGAGTTGCGTCGATCAGTGAGCGGGTGATGAGGGGAAGTTGGAAGAATGCCTAATGCGACGAAGCGACGGGGATGGTGGTGGAGAAGGTCTGGGAGAGGACCTGATTGGAGTTTTACGAACATATTTTCGAGCCCATACGTGTTTTCCATTGATGGAAAATTTAGCCTTGGTTCTTGCTTCAAGGACGAGGTCGATGGAGGACTCTGTTTTCACCACCAGCCGAGCGTACAGCGGTTGCTCCGGTGGGTGTGCCTCTTGCATATGAATGCTCTCTATGAAATCCCCGTATCTTCTGCACAAATACCACAAGTATATGTAATATTAGAACCTTAAATTACAATTTAGGTCCTTCCCAAAGAGGGGCAGAGATATTTCCCATGT
The DNA here is from genome assembly GCA_037974625.1 of Cucumis cinereus. Classification (NCBI taxonomy): domain Eukaryota; kingdom Viridiplantae; phylum Streptophyta; class Magnoliopsida; order Cucurbitales; family Cucurbitaceae; genus Cucumis; species Cucumis cinereus. The sequence goes on from JBBPDJ010000026.1 coordinate 3,735,660, forward strand.
AACAACCATCTATATTCATACAGGCATTAGTCAAACTTGGTAAAAGAAAAAATTCCCCAAATTTCTTTTTATGCTTTTTTTTTAAAAAAAAAAAAATTATAGAAGGAAGCTATTTTGTGTTCCTTTATTTGCTCCACTCCTAGATTAATCTCCCCTTCAAATTCTAATGATATAAAAAACAGGTAGGATTTTGCGATTTCCCTCTATTTCTTCTCTTTTAAATTCAATATAAAATATATTTAATTATGGTTCAATTATAAATTCAATTAAAAATCCTTTTAAAAGTTCATACCTATAATATACTACCTTTTTATCCCATAATAATTTAATATATATATATATATATATTCTGAAACCTATATCTATATAATTTAAGATCTTAACAAAATCTGTCATAAAGAAAATCTCTGACTCTTCGCTACAATCTAAAAATCTTGACAAAATTTTCGACATGCAGAGGAATATAGAGAGACATATTGGGAAAATAACCGAGAAATAATAAATTAATAATTAATAATAAAATTAAGGAAAAAACCTGCCAAAATAGTCTCTAACTTCATCTTCAGAAATTGGGTATCCTTTTGAGAAAGTTAGAAAAATGGTCCTTTGATCCGCCGGAATTGCTTCCCTTTCTTCTTCTTCCTTTCCACTTTTCAACTTCAAACTACTCATTCCACTCTGAATTCCTGCCGTAGTCGAACTCTCTCCCATCAAACCTAAACACCCAAAACTCGGTACAAAGAATTTACTCACCGGAGTTCCCTCAAAGACCCTCCCACGGACGCCGCCGCCGCCTTGAACTGCCGGAACGGATACAACGGCGGCATGTGAGATGACGCGCCTTGTTTGAAGCGCGTGGATAATATCAAAAAAGGCTCTATGACAGATATCGTTACAAATCTTGGTAACAGCACGGAGGATTCCGAGCCGGTTTTGGTGGAAGAACCGGAGAGAAACCGGAGTTTTAGAAACGTGTTGAATGAGAGGAATATGGAGAGTCGAAGTCGAATCCGGTTCAAATGGAAAATTGTCGTTTTCTATACAAGCCAACGACTTGACGGCTTCGTCACAAAGTGCATCGACCAAAACGTGGGGTAAACCCAACATTTTATAAACCAAATTAGACTCTTCACCATTTTTTTCAAGCCAAAGCCAAAATGCCATCACTCGAACCGACTCGTCCGGGTCACGACCGAGTGAAAAAACCATTCGACTAAAAAGATTCCGATCGATAGTGTGAAACATGTTGAATTCTTCTTGCGTTACAGTGTAAATAGTATCCTGCGGAGACGAGGAGGAGGAAGAAGAAGAAGAAGCCGCCATCTAATTATTATTATTATAAGAAGAAGGAAAAGAAATTAGGTTCCTGAAGAAGGGATTAGGGGAAGGGGCGTTGGTGTTTAATAGGGTTGAAGAGACACCATTGATGGAGTTTTAGAATTTGAATGGAAACGATGCATTTAGAGGGGTTGTGAGTGTTTGTTTTTGTTTTACAAAAGGAACCCAAACTCCATTAACATATTTCCAAACTAAGGCTTCTTGGAAAGTTGCGGCTACTCTCAAGATTTGGCAACTAAAACTTGCCATATAACCAACGGATTATCCCTATAGTCGTCACAATGTGACTGGCAGTATTATATACACTCGTTGCATGTAAGAGAGAGAAAACTTAAGATTAGGTCAAATCCTGAATTTTGTTGATTTGAAAAAACAAATTAGAATTCACTCCATATAATTTCATAAATTTGTGTTTATGATCCAAACCATAATAAATTATTCTAATTTTTAATATTATAAGAACTAGATTCTATTTTTTTTCAAAATCATAACCACCAAGATTTTAAATTAACCTAATTTTTTTTAAACTAGTAAAGTTAAGTGATATACTCACATAAATAAACGATTCCAAATCCCTTTCATCTAATTATATGTTGAAATTTACAAATAATAATAATGATAATACTAATAATAATAATAATAATAAAGAAAAATATAAAAAAAAAAAAAAATCTTTGTGAGTTTCCGGCTTTTGAGTAATTATCTTTGAGACCTATTTAGAATGTATTGGACAAAAATGTTTTTTTTTTTTTAATTGTTTTCGTTTAAACACTTTTGATAGATTATTTCACAAACAATAAATCAAATTTAAAGTTTTGAAATAAATTAATTATTTAACAAATAAATAATAATATTATACTTGTGATGTGAGTGATTTATAATTAAACATACTTGATTAGGGGATGAAGTTTATGAATTTATATAATTATGATGTATTAATTAATAAAATAAAAATTATTATTAAAAAGAAATTTATATTATATTAAGAAGACTTTAAAAAAATTAAAAAAAAATTATTTACACTTTATAGAAAAAAATCACTAAAAGGTCTCACTATTTCTTTTGATAATGTTACATATATAAACTAATTTATCAACTAAATGATAACTTTCCTTATGATAATCATTCACTAATTACGTATATAATTACTTGATAGTTTTATTACCTCGATTCTTTACATTTTATTTAAACAAAGTATGAGTTTATATGTTACATATATAAACTAATTTATCAACTAAAAGAAAAATTAAGTCTATATTAAACTACAATTAAGGAAAATTATCATAAATAGCAAAACGGACAAAATATTTACACTTTATAAAAAAATCAAGTAAATAATTTTTTATCTTTTAGTAGTTTTTTTCCTATGAAGTGTAAATAATTTATTTATTTATTATTATTATTATTATTATTTAGAAAACCTTATAATTTATTTATTATCAAATTGGAATAGTTAAATTGAGACACTATAATTTTAATTTTAATATAATTTTATAAACTATAAATTTCAATTTCAATTAACAAATTTTAGTAATATATAAAATTAAAAAAAAATTAAGAAACGTATTAAAAGAAATGATGCATGAGAATAACTTATTTCCATGACTAAAACTTCAAAATTTGTACCAAAAAGGGATAGTTACCCTTATTCCCATCCCAATTCTCTAAATCCGAGATTATTACTTGAATGTAATCCACTTGTATACTAATCACATACTGATTACATATAATATATTTTGATTTTTACATTATTGGATTTTTATGATGCAAGATAAAACACAAAATAAAATAAAAACTTATTTTATTAAATAAATAATTTATTACAAAACTATGAGCTTTAAGAACTCGAATATATGGCGCTTTTCGTTTCAAAATGTTTACCAAGACAAATTTTTATTGTGAACAAAAAGAGTATGATACTCCTTTCACATATAGACAACGACTAATGGAAGGAGATAAGTTGCAATGCGAACAATTGTGTGGAGCAAGACACGATGGCTACAACAAAATTTACCACACGGTACGAGAGAGAAAAGAAAAGAAATAGCAAATTTACCCCCAAAAGATCAATTTGAGTCAACCAATATCACGTGAAACTTATAGAAATTAAGTAAATTAAACTCCTAAAGTTTTATTAGTCAATCAATTTAGACTCTTCATTACAATTATTTTTTAGAAGCATTTGTGCATTAATTCTCAAATCAAACGCTTCTAGAATTGTGCAAAAGTTGGTTTTAGAAAATGAACGTTTAAAGTAAATTCAAGAACAATTTTCAAAGAATTTTTTGTGTAATGCTTCAAATTGATTCATTTATGAAACTTTAAGAGTTTATCTTATTCAATTATAAGTTTCACACATGATTTCTTTTCAAACAAAATATAATTGTTCGTACGAGGTTTTCGGAGAAACGTGTTTAGTGAAGTTGAACTTGGCTTTTGTTGATGATGTCATATGCTTTCTGTCTCTAGTATTTGATTATCTAATTCTCCTCAATCATTCGCTTGACGTATAAAGCAAAACACGTGGACGTTCTTGAAGTCGGAGTGTTGGAGCTTTCAGGACTTGAACTTTGAGGGGTAGTTTGGCCTTTAAGAGTCAGCCTTCTCATCGTTGAGAGAATTCTAGCTAGGTTATCTGGAGTGCAAAAATTTATGAATTTCAAAGGAAAAGAACTTTATTTATGGAGTTATGAGATTTAGTCAATTTATGTCATTCATTCCTATTTGGGACACATGTCAACTTTCTAGTTGGTAATGATTTATAATTTCATAGTTAATTAATTAGAAAGATGACATAGTCATTTGTGATTGGTGGATGAGTGGAAACCGATAAAAGTTTAAAGTTCAAATTGTATCATTTTGAAATATCAAGAACCAACTATATACACCAACAACATAATTTTAAGGATCAAAGGTATATTTTTCCGAACAAATTATAGATAGGTAACTAAATTAGCCCTAAAGCTTAGAATAATTTTTCCTACGATAAAAAAAAAAAAAAGAAGAAAACTTAGTATAATTTGAAATTATTTACCGAATATAGCAAAATTCAATTTTTTTTGGTTATATTTTATAAATAATTTCATGTCCTAAAAAAAATAATAATAAAGGAGAGAGAAAGCATAGAAAAGCTTCATGTAGATTTAATGCATTTCCATATTTGTAATTATTAATTAGTACATTACGAAAATAAGGGTTTGTTGCCATATTTTGGATGGTCCTCATAATTTTGACTATTAATTATTCTTCAAATATTTATTATTTGAAATTTTAAAATATATAACCAAACAAAATATCAGTTTGATTGTTAATAAATGATTTGGGTCGGATACATTTTGTGTTTGAGATTTCAACTTAGGTTTTATTTAGTCATAAGTTCTCAAAATTAATTTTTTTTTTCTTTTTTGAAATTTTAATTTGGTTTTTATTTTGTCATTGATGTTTCAAGAATGACAAATATTTTCAAATTTGAGTTTGATGTCTAATTAATCTATGAAATTTAGAATAAAATAAAAAAATGATGTGATTAGAGATGCCTATTTAACGTGTAGAGTAGAATCCCACTCGAATAGGATTGAAAATCCTCAATTATAACATAAATGGAAAGAAAGTTGAAAAGACTTTTTCTCCATTAGTTAAACCAAGACGGGATAGGTAGTATATACACGCATGTATATGCATATGCATATGTATACATATGTGTGTATATATATATATATACATACACATATACATATATACGTACCGGTACCACTCATCCACTTTGTGTTTTGTTAACTGTGTGAGGTTATATAAATTATAATTATATTTTTTTTATATGTCTAATTTAACAAAGTAGATTTATTAAACTTGTACATGTGTGAGTTAATATTATAAACTCACCCTTTCACAAAAATCAAATAATAATAATAATAAAATAATAGTAATAATTAGTTGATATTGATATTAGGATATTGTGTTGTAATTTTAATTTTAATTTTTAGAAATGATATTCAAGAAATCTGTTGAAAATATTTATAAATAAACAAAATTTTAGATTTTATCAAATACAAATTAACTTCAATCAATTTCTATCAACGCACCAATAGGCGATAAAAATGTATATCATTGATAGAATTTAAAATTTTCTTATATTTTGTAAATATTTTGTTTCATTTTACTCTATTTGAAAATGCATCAATCATATATTTTTCATTTCAAGGAGTAAAAAATTTAACTATTTTATTTTTTATTTTTTTAAAAAAATCATACCAGTATGATTTAAGTGAATTAATTTTAAAAAAAACGGAGAAAATTTCTACTAGGGAACTTGATCCTCGTAAATTTTTTGTGAAAAATCTCCATATGATCCCTGTGGAAAATTTTGCGGGCACGGAAAATGAAATGTGGCAGCGGGGACGGGGACAAAGAAATCATCCGAGTCCTGACCTGCTCGATGGACATCTCTAGATGTGGTAGTTTTTTTAAGACAACAATTGCAAGATAGAGGGTCGAATCTTCAACATCAAGAAAAAAATCATGCTAAATATAACTGAACTTAGATCATTATACTTACCCAACTTTGATGATTTGAATATGAAAATAGTTCAAGGTCAAAAACCAATGAATAAAGTTAATTTCCTAAAACATTTCAGTTTAAAATCCTAAGAATAAAAATATAAATTAAGTAAAACAAATATTAGTTTTGAAAACTAAAACGGACTTAATTGAAGCAAAGCCCTAATTGGTTGAACTAAAAGTTAACTTGATATGAAAAGCCTATGATTTGAAAATTAGGAACCCAATTGTTGAACCTTTAATATTAAATTCTAGAACCGTCAGTCAATTTAACAACAATGGATTAGAATTAAATTACATTTTGATTGAAGACCAAGAGATAAGACTCAAGGTTTGAACACTTCACAAACAAGATGATCAGACTTACCTAAATGCTCAAGCATGCAATCCTAGATCAAGAATATCTTAGATCAAGAATTACAAATGTTGGTGATGAATCCCCGTCATCAATACATAGAAAAAAATCATTCTAAATTCAATGTACCAAAAATTTGTTCTGTACAACCTAATGGGCAGATGATATGCTGTAGAAAGGATAGAATTGAAAGATATTAAAATTACATCAAAATTATAAATTATTAAATAAAATTCAATTAATAATTTGGTGTTTGGTCGTTTCATATCATCATCTCCTTTTTTTGAAGGATTCATCCTCAAATTCAAGCTTTGAAACCATGAGAAGAGAATGATGTCAGTTTCCTAACAGTTCTTTTGGATGGTCTCCCTTTGTAAAGCAACCTTTTAGTCATGAGATGTCAAAGGACGACACTGTCTTAGATTCCTCGATCTTCGAAAGAATATTGGTCCATCTAATCCTCATTCAATTTGTGACTATCAAAGGAACTTGAGCCACTATTTGAGTTTTTCTTTAAAATTTTCTGCAAAAACTCAAAATAGAAACTAGACAAACTTTCTTGAAGCACACTTGTCAAAGAACAAACAACTCTTTTGTTAGTGTCACAAATTTTCAAACTCACATTTGCTTTTCTCTTATCATTGTTTGCGCACTTTTCTTCTTAATATATTTCTATTGTTTTTGTCTCAGTCCCATGCCTTTTGTCCTCACACGCAACAAGTTTTTTTTTCTTTTGGAAGCAATGATACAAGAGTAGGATCAAATGATACTTTGGACTCTAATGGGCTAGAAATGTCAGCAAAAACTATGTTCGTTTCAAGTTCATTACCATCTACTTTCTCTACTCCACTACCATAAACACATGCTTCTCTAATAATAAATGATTCAACAACAGTGCCAAAGACTATAATCAAAGTGAGTCTTTGCAATCTAATGACTTACTAGGCAAAACATTATGATCATGCATTGACACAACATTATTAAGTTTCTCTTTACTAGTGGTGGCATTGAAATTGAGCTAAGATTTAGTGTACATTGAAGATTTCATTTGGAGTAGTCTTTCTATATTGATGGCAACATGCACCATCTCTTCCAAATTTTCACAAGGTCGAATTTCTTTACGATCTACAAGCATCTCAACAACATCTCAACAATCTCCTCAACATCTCAACAATCCATGGTAGTTTCCTCTTCCTCAAATATGTTAACCTTCTCAATTATTAACAACTCCTCCTAGTAAGTGTTCACACTTTTGTTCCCTTACTTCAAAACTTGCAATCTGTGGAAACCTTTAGGAACAAAATGTTTTCTCATCATAAGCTTGATTTCTTTCCATAAGAGTATTGCAAAATTTTCACTTCTCCTCCTTGACAATAAGAGATTCCAACATGTTAGTGCATAATTTTCAAACGTAGAAACAACAATTTTACCTTTTCCTTTTCATTGTAATGGTGGTATTCGAATATGACCTCAATTTTATCCTACCATAAAAGATACTCGTTTGGATTTGAAATACTTAAAAAAAAAAAAAACAATGGAAGTATGTTTTGATCAACATGAGAACTATTCCTCGAAGCTCCTTTTTCTATATACATAACTTACGAAATCTAGCTACTTATAACTCATGAAAAATCAGTCGTTTAATTGTTGTGCCTACTCGACCACGTTGCTTGACGGGCTTGCTTAATTTTTTTAACTTCGTTGTTTGTCCACCGTTGCCCCAATTTTCTTTATTGTTGTTTTTTTTTTCAAATTGCACGATTTTTTTTGTTTTTCCTCAGAATTCAATTCAAACTTTTTTTCTCTAATCTCTTATTTAATTTTGATGATCAGACTTACCCTAGATCAAGAATTAAAAAGGTTGGTGAGGAATCTTCATCATCAACACAAAGAAAATTTAATTCCAAATTCAATATGTTAGAAAACTGTTATATACAATCTAATGGTGGCTTTAAATAGCCTCTCAATAAAAACCCTGATGCAACATAGTCAAAGACAAAGTTATCTTTA
>JBBPDJ010000026.1:3744714-3774719 GCA_037974625.1 Cucumis cinereus
TACGAAATCTAGCTACTTATAACTCATGAAAAATCAGTCGTTTAATTGTTGTGCCTACTCGACCACGTTGCTTGACGAGCTTGCTTAATTTTTTTAACCTCGCTATTTGTCCACCATTGCCCCAATTTTCTTTATTGTTGTTTTTTTTTCAAATTGCACGATTTTTTTTTGTTTTTCCTCATAATCCAATTCAAACTTTTTTTCTCTAATCTCTTATTTAATTTTTATGATCAGACTTACCCTAGATCAAGAATTAAAAAGGTTGGTGAGGAATCTTCATCATCAACACAAAGACAATTTAATTCCAAATTCAATACGTTAGAAAACTGTTATGTACAATCTAATGGTGGCTTTAAATAGCCTCTCAATAAAAACCCTGATGCAACATAGTCAAAGACAAAGTTATCTTTACTTGATATGCCCTAGAAAGAATACAATTGAAAAATATTAAAATTACATCAAAGTTATTAAATAAAATATTATTAATAATTTGATGTTTGGTCGGTTTACATCAGTACTTCAATCTAAAAACTTTTTAAATAGATACATAGACACTCACATACACAAATTTAGTCCCTAAGAGTGTTTGACCCAAGTAGTTTAGAAGCCGGTGGAGTTGTGAACTCCATTGATGAATCAAGAAGTTTACGGCTCCCACCACTACAAAAGATATCAATTTTATATCTTATTAACTTCTTACATTGTGAGCCTCAGTCCTTCACAACTCCTTGGACTTCATAACACCTTATTTTTCACTGGTTCACTCCTTATCCCAAATACCCCTAAATGTTTAAAAGATGTTTAATTGGTTTTAGAACTTTTAATTTGTGTTCGATTGATTTAGATTTTAAAATACGTCCTGTATATCATTAAACTTATTCAATATTTTAAAAAATCACAAATTTACTAGAGACAAAGTTGAAAGTTTAAGATTTTGTTTAAACAAAAAATCAATTTACATATTATATGCCAATTAATTATATATCTTTTTAAAATGTCCTTTAATTAAATATAGTTTTGGTCCTATATTTTAGAGTTTCAATTTTTGTCTCCATATTTTCAAATGTCTAAATTTAGTCCGTTCCAAAATTTATAATAAAAATGTAGATAGTTGGATTTTTCTTTTAAAAAAAAAAACAACTATAAAATAGTAGTAGGAACTACATTTAAAATTTATTCAAAGTACAAGAACTTAAATTGAGCATTTGAGAGTATAAACACTAAATATGAACAAACACTTCCGAAAATTAAGAGATTAAGCATAAAGTTCAAATTTTGTTTTTGGGCTAGTTACGAAAGGAGCAAAAGAAGTTATTAATATTAGGGTTGTAGCCGGAACCTTTTTAGTTTTGCAAAATAGCAATGATCTAAAACATGAAATATGAAAGACATATATTGATACATATAATACACCTAATATATTTGATATAGTAGTCACACTTGATATTCCTTGATACACTTGATACCCATGATACATTAGTGATGAATGCTCAATATACTACTAATGCACACTTGATACACTACAATTACGAAAACCCTCCCCCGACATCACTCTTTCACACCAAGACTCCTTCACACCATCTTCCAACAACCACTGCTCCACCACCTTTCTAATTAACTTCCTCGATCGATCGCCACATGTTTAGTCATCAGTTGTCAACTATTCCTCAACTAGCAACTGCTCCACACCATCTCTCACCGTCCACCACTCTATCTCTTTGCCACTTACCTCCGTTGATCACTGCACGTCTTTCTCTCTCTCTCTCTCTATCAATTGATTGTTTAAGAAAAAAGTAAAATAAAAAAGTTATAAACGTATATTTTTAAAGTATCAAATATTAGTGACACCTGTGACATACCTACGAAATAACAAATTCAAAGTGCTTGGGGATTGCAATTTTCCTAAAATTTTTCATTTGATGCTCACCAAGTGGGGATGAGAACAACATGTGGACCACTGCCTCAAATAAAGCTAACAGTTCTATCTCCCCAATAAATCTTATTCTATAACAAATATGGGTTGCATGTTAGAGTTCTAATGTGACAAATTTGGTTAGACGACTAGATATACTCAACAAAATACAAAGTGAGATTAAAAAAAATTTTAAAAAAAATAGTCAAAATATTTTTCTTAATTTATTAGTTTTAAATTACAAGAATTTAATTTTATCAAACTTCAAAATATTACATTAAAAAAAAATGGAACTTTTTTTGTTCGGTTAAATATTAGATTAAAGATGAAGAGATTTATTGATGTGATCTGTTTGATAGTTGGATAAAAAGTTGTAAGTAGGTGTTTGGTTAGAGTTATTCTTAGAGAGTTGAATTGATAATTATTATAAGAAAGAGTAATTAGAGAAAGTTTATACGAATAACGATGTGAAAAATATAAGTTAACACAAAATAACAAAGTGAGAAATGCGCTTAACATGACTAACGAGGTAATAAAACTCTTGAATTGTTGTGCACCTGAATGATGGTTAAGTTTGTTTAAGGCAGCGAACTCAATTACATGTTGGTTGTCGAATGACTAGAATTGTAGTAAACGTTACGAGAAGACAATGAAATCTTTTGAATTATAATAATTAGTTTTAAATTATGAGAATTCAAACTGTCAAAAATTTCAAATATTAAATTACAAAAGTTGAACATTTTTTGTGTCAAAATTAAATTCTAATAATTTAAAACTAATTATTATTATTTGGAGCCGTTTCACTATTTCTTTTGTGATCATTTCCTAACATTCATAATTTGCCAAATTTCAAAAAGTTCTCTCTCTATCCCTCATTATCGCTCGTCAAAGTATGATTCCTGATGAATGAAAAGCTCCAATCCCTCGCTATGGCCTCCAAGAACGGATTTCGAAAATCTCGACTCTCACGTACTTTGCTTTTCGATTCTCTGTTCATAGTTTCTATCTACTTTTGATTCGTTTTATCGCTGCGTTTTAACTTTCAACCGAGTCGTGCCACTATTCGAGCATCGGAAATCTATAATTTCGGTTTTTCTTTTTTCCCTTCTTCATCTGGAATGAACTCGCACTGTAATTCCTTTTCTATTTTTTGTCACTTTGATGAATAGTGGATTCTTTTTGTCTGCATCTCTTTTTTCTATTATTATTTTCCTTGGAAGTTACGATAAATACATGTGGATACTCGGATTCTTTGTGGTATTTTGGAATTTCATCTTCTCTTAATTCTTTTATTCAAATTGTTATTAAATTTTGATTGATATACATTTTACTTGGATGGCAGAGATGCTGGAATCTTGAATTAGTTTTTTTCTGTTTTTCTTATCGATTTTGATGAGCTTTACTAGCTTCTCAATCATATGCGTCTGTGAACGTTTCTTCTGTGATGTCGAGATTCGTCATGTCAGGTGAAAGATTGTTTGGAATCTTACTATGAATGCATGAAAACTCAATTTCCAACATATTGTCTTGAATTTCGTCTTCTCTTTTGTCTAAATTATTATAGAATTTCGAATGTGTTACATCGTAATTGGATTAGATGCTTGAATCTTGAAATACCTTTTTATTGTTTAAGATAAGATGTCGCCTACAAGCTTCTCAATGCTGCTTCCGTGAAGTGTCTTGTGTGCATTCAGCTCTAATATACCATGATTATTGAACTTTTTTATTTTTATACATCGTACTTGGATAAGATAGATGCTTCTCAATATTGCTTCATGAAAGATATTTTTATTGATTAGATGCGGCTTACAAGCCTTCAGTCTTGGTTTGTTGAAGGCTTCCTTATGTCAGGGTATGATCGTTTCAGTGCCAATAGAAGAGTGCTATGAACTAATTTTTTTTCTTTGTTATTGTTTTCTTTTTCCTGAGAGGAATTTCTTAGTGATAGTTGGTTTTAATGATAGCTAATGAAAGAAAGCTCGTCCTCTATACAGGCACAAGTAAAATCCATCTTTGTTCTGTACTGATCCTTAACTACTTTTTGAATTCTTTGCTATTTTCTCACTGAATCGTATTTGACAGCAAGGTCAAATATCCGGAAGAAGGTTGATGTTCTTAATGGGCATGAAAATAGAGATTCCATGGAACAGGTGTTACAGGATTCCAAGTGCAATTTGCGCATGAGTCTTGCCTGGGATAGCGCCTTCTTTACTAGCCCAGGTACAGCTTATAAAATTTACCCTTCAGCCTACATTTCTATGCAAGCTACATAGTCCATTTTATTACATTTGTTGACACTGACAGGAGTACTGGAACCCGAGGAATTATTTACGGCCTTGAATTCAAGGAATTATGATAATGTGGTTAACATACTGGGGAACGAGGAACATCTTCTATTATCTTCTCAATCACCAGAACCAGACACTAATAGCCAATCTGAAAATTACAACTACCGTAAGAGCTTAGCTTGGGATAATGGATTTTTCACTAGTGAAGGTATGCTTAAAACTGTCCGGGTAAAGTCATCTCGCCTAACCAATAATATGTGCGTTTGGTATTTCTAAAACTGTACGATCAAATGTTTTTCTATATTTCAGGAGTTTTGAACCCTCTAGAATTGGCCATTGTTAACAACGGCTTAAAGAAATCTGAAAGCCATCTAGCTTCCGTTATTGAGGATGAAGTTTGGAGGTCTATGGAGTCCAACAATGCCTGTGATAGCGAAGGTTCCTCATTAAGTAGACTTGAGATGGATCTTTTTGAAGATATCAGAGCATCTATCCCCAAACCAATTTCTTCAAGGTTTGAACCGGGAAGACCAGGTAATAGAATCTGTAACTCAACATTTGACAGGATTTGTTAAAAGATAGAAGCAAGCTAGAACATCAGTAACCGTGTCCATGGAACAATTAAGATTCAAGAAGAGTTTATGCAACTGTCATATTCATCTGTCCTGAAGTCGTCCATGTTGTTCCACAAGTGTAGCATTTCTTAATCATTAGTAGAATTGTGAGACAGTTTAAATTATATGCAACTGTCATCATATTCATCTGGTTTTCTTTTATTTCCCATCATTACAGCTTCAGCCGAACCAAAGGATTCTCAAACTATGGTAAATTTATTGCCTCCATCAAAATAATTATTCGTAAATCCATCTTAGTTCCTAAAGTAATATTTTGCACTTATATTTCAGATGAAGGTCATGCCAACTTGCAGAAAGCAGAGTATTAATAAGCATGGATCAAAGAAGATTATTAAAGAGATACCAAAATCCCCAAGAATGCAGGTACAGTTCGGTTTCTGTTTGGTTTGGTTTGGGTGACTGGATGCTTGGTGTAGTTCTTCAGTTAAAGCCTCCATCTCTTTTCCACTCACAACAGCAAGGAAAGCAAAGAAAAAGAGCAGGCTTTAGTTATCATTTTCCTTGATTACTGCAGTATGCATCTGTTTTCCTCTTGTAAATGCAATATTGTTAAAAAATCGACTCTCAAAGATAAACAAAAAACATAAGTAATAGAGGATCCACGTAAATATTTATGTAGTTCACTAACAACGTTATAGTTACACTCACGAACAGAGAGGGAAAGAGCAGTTCAATATTAGAGGGAATACCATATTACAAATCAAAAGATGCCTCTAGGGTTAGAGAGTTCATATCGTGCACCCTTCTAAACCCTAGAACCAAAATCGTAAATAATATAAATAGGATAAATACAAATACAACTTAGGTTTTTAGGAACCCCGTACTTTTATCTCTAGAGCACCAAATTACATATTCAAGCCTGTATTTTGAATACTTTAGAATTTGGCTTTTCAACTCTGTTCATTTCTCTTTATGATTATACTGACAAGTGCTCTCTCTTTAGTTGAAACATATGGGTGAAAGTAAGGAACATTATCCATCCTCATCCCTCAAACCATTCAAGGCCTCAGAGCAGATTTCAAAAAGTTCAACTAAGACAGCTTCCTTAAATGAAAAGCATGTCAAACTTGGATGCAGGTCTGCAGTTTCGGCGTCGGGTATGCATCAACTAAATCCATGTTAAAAACTCATGTATAATAGTTCCGGTTTCTCCGCTGAAACAAAATTCATAATAACGTACCTATGACTTTCTTACTGTACAGCAGAAGGTTTGGGGAAGTTGAAGAAACCATGTTTAAGGCAGTCGTTAAATTCCATCCATAGCTCAACTCAGTCACTTAGATCATCTCTATCACACTGTACAACATCGAATGCCACCCGCCGCCCTCCGTCTGAGATAACCATTCGAAAATCACCTCCAATTTTTAGAAGAAGAGTTAACTCCCAAGGTTCGAATATACTCATTGCCGGTTCATCATCAACGACTCCATTGATGAAGACAAAGGCAAGCAAGACAGAAGTGGAGAGTTCTTGCCAGTCCGCCACACCAACATCCTCATGGTATGGATCACCATCACCAGCAAGCTCAATTGATGAATGGCCATTAGAGTTATCATCCACCTCTGCAACTCAAAGAATTAATAGAAGCAAGCGTAGTCCATATTCCAGACTTGGAAGTTCTCTAAAAGAGAACAAAAATCAAGAATCGGTAGTAAATCGACGACACCGAAAAGACCATAAAGAAGATGGCAATGCTGGTATATCAAGTATATTAAGAGAAGTAGAACCTACAGGCCTGAGAATGCCATCACCAAAACTCGGCTTTTTTGACGTGGTTAATTCCATTTTATAAGTCTCCAATGAATTTTTTATGCGTCGGGATCCCGAATCTGTTACTTTTACATAGTTTACTTTTTAGCTAACATACTTGACATTGAAATTTTTGTCTATGAATAGGAAAATACATTGGAGTTGGCTACTGATGCTGATGCTAAGCGGGATGTTGGTGCACATCGTACTCGATATACTAAGCTTCATTCTCCTAGAACTCGACCTGGTACTGAGATTTGGAATCGTAAAAACGGAGGAACACCGGTGTCTATCTCAGTCACAAAAAGTAACAGAAGTCCAACAGTGAAGACATATAACAAGATTGGCGAGTTTAATCAATCTACAAAGGTCATCTCGAAGAACAATGAGTTAGATGACAACAAGGAAAATGAGTTTAGTTTAGTTGACCATCAAATTGATGGCTTAGCAAACCAGGTTAACTCCATTGCTTTAAACTGTGATGGAGTTCTTCGTCCAAGAAGACAGAATTAGAATGTTTAGTGATTTTGACAAAGCTAAAATCAAAACCACTGGAAAACATTTTTTATTTTTATAGGAGAAAATAAATTCTAAAATTCTAAGTTTAAACACAATTAATTTTAAATTATTAATGATTTTTAAAAGTTCTTAAATCACTCAATCCATGAAAACCATTGACCTTGTTCATATTCTTTGCAAGTCGTTTTCTGATCATGACCAACTAAAGCTAAAGTTTTATTAGAGAGCCTTTGCAGGGTTGTCGAATAAGATTTGAATACAATTTCATTCCCAAATTAAAAATTAAGAGTGTATATCAAAATTTGGTTTTAAAGAAACAGTCTCATTGGGGGTGTAGGGTTCTAGGATCTTGGCTTTTCTTTCTTCTCTTTGAAGAGAGCAAGAAGTGAAACTCCAGAAACCTTAACAACCTTGAACCTAACACCAGGAATATCTCCCACAGCATGACCCTTACGTCCAAACCCCGCAATCAATACCTCGTCCTGTAACATAAACAATAACAAATTTATACCTAAGCTTTCAGTACAAATTTACCATTCTCATTCACTACAATATTTGCAAATCTTAGGGTATTAAAAGACGTGATTAACATTAATGAAACTTCTTCCCCTCTAAGTTCCTTTAAAACTAAGCACCCTATTTGACCACTAGAGTTTTAAAGGACCCTTTTTTTACCACCAACACATGAGTTAGTAAGAATCGCAAAATAGTTTTCTAGCTTTTAGGATTGGGCATAGATTCCATTTCTAGGGGTAAAAAATGTTCAGAAAGCGAAGGCCATCAAGCAAATTAGGTGAACTTACATTTTCCTCAATATAATTGAGGCAGCCATCATTAGGTACAAAAGCAGCAATCTTCTTCCCATTTTTAATCAATTGAACACGAGCACATTTTCTAATAGCGGAGTTGGGCTGCTTGGCTTCAATTCCACTGTATTAGCAAATTTAACTTTGTCAAAAGACAAATAAACATCAGTAATTCATCTACAATAGCATAAGAATCAATCATTAGCCTTACATCTTCTCAAGCACAATCCCTTTTGCATGAGATGACCCTGCAAAGGGCTTTTTCCACTCGTTACCAAGATGAGATTTCTTATATGCCTTGTCTGCCCACCTCTGCCTTCTACGGTGAGATTTCAATTTACGACCAGCTCCCATTCCACGAGTCTTCCTGCACGACATGCAAACAAAGAAAATACAATCATTACTAATATTACATGATCAGAACAAATTGGCTGTGCACATATGAAACAAAATTCAGTCATTACCATAGCAGGGTATGGGAAATATCCTAACTAGTTAGGAGTTGAACATGTTTACACAAGAGAGAACACAGTTAAAGAAAACCATTTCTGCTAAGAATGTATTAGATGGGGCTGAAGACTCTTGGCATTAGCGAAGAATAATGTACATGTACTCTACATATTATGACTGGGTGCATGCATATGAAATTCAATGAGAATGAAGAACCAATCTATGTTTATGTTTATGTCTCCTCCTACGAAATTACATATCGAAATGATTAAACAGTAATATCCCCCATCCAAGCTTAGCATATGATTTGGGAAGGTATTTCCACTCATAGTATCCAAATATACTCCTTAACAAAATAGATAATCCGAGGAAGAGAGGCTAAAGACCCACCATAACTGAAGTACGGAAGCTACATATTGATATTTAGATGAGAAATCTAAGCTCAACAGCTCTCCCAAGAAATAAGGCATAGAAGTTGTAATCAAACATATCCAAAAGATAGTATACGAGTTTCGAATCTACAAAGTTGTTTCCAATTGTATTATTAGATAAATCATTTCAAACACATGAAAACCGAAGAGAGAGGGACTATCAACAACAGTATTCAAGCTTAAAAAACAAATTTCGAAAGCTGTTTCCACCGATGCTATATGAATAAATTCTTTAAACCATATGCACTCACATAATCTGGATCGGAACAAACAGATTATCCACAACTCCGAGCCTATCAGTTTATCAATGAAACAACTAGAACGTATCGAACCATGTTTTAAACCAAGACATTTCAAATACTGCCTCGATAATCCATTCTGTTCTTGAGTAAAAAAGAAAAGAAAAAAGTACTCCTCGAAGCATCGTTTCTCCAGGTTTACAATTTTCGGTTTAACATCCTAACAAATAGCCAGATTAAAATCGAAGACCCGAACGAAATAAGGCTTGTTCAAGGTAGCTCCACTTTCATTTGTTTGTTAATAAAAGTTGACAAAAGAATATGAACAACTTCTTCGAGAGAACATAATTGAATGAAGATGAAGAAGATATAGAGGCCATGGAAGAAAAAGAGGATGCAGAGAAGAGGGAAATGCGTACCCCATGATTGCGGATAAGAAAGATGCTGCAAACTTCTTGAAGAAACGACCAAATTCGAAAGCAGTGTGTGAAGACTGACTGGCGGTAACTCAAACCCTAATCGCTATGCAATTGCGGGATTATATATTTACACATATCTCTCTCTCTTTTTGTATGCATAATTACGTAATAACCCTTTGATTTACCGATACAAAAGTCTCCTCACAAGTAGATACAATGGACAAAACAAAACAAAACAAATCCCAAACAATTGATAAAAAGAATGGAATGATCAACAGTTTAGTTCAATTGACACTTGTACCTGACAAGATCTTGGGTTTAAATTACCATTCTATCTTTACTTAAAAAAACCTTTCTAAAAGAAAATAAAAGAAGAGAGATTCCATTACAGTTCTTACTTAAAGAACCATGAATGTTGTTTGAAATTCTACCTCGATTCCTGTATAAATTTTCACATGGATGGAAATTGAAGTAGGGGCAGAGATGAAGACCAAGAGGTCTTCCTTGTCTTAGTCCCACCTCGTGGACCACTATACATGAATCGACTGACTCTCCAGTATGCAGGGAACGACATACACGCCCCCATTCCAAACTCCTCAGCATGCAGGTAGATCTTATAGTGAAGAAAACCAAAATGAAGATCAAAAACTCAACTTTTGATAAATTTTCGATAGAAAACTTACACTCCCAAAACAAACGACCAAACATCTCCATATGTTTCTCCAAAAAGAAATAAAATAAAGGGGATTGGTAGTAATTCCTTTTGTAGTAATGTTACTTAGGTGAGGAGACTATCATTAATAATTACTAACTTTCCAAAGGTTTAACTTCCCTTTCCAAATCACATTGAGCTTCCGCACCAAACTCTAGGTTGGTTTGAACCTAAGGAATTCATAACTTAACGCTTTGGACACACGATTTAGATTAACCTCTAGCCTATAGGCACTCTCGACCGACAAATACCCTTTGTAATCCACACTTCATATTATCTCATCAACACTCTCACCATCGTAAAGAGAATGTGAAGAATCGAATCAACATCGTTGAAGAGAAGACTATCCTTAATTAACTCGTCCTTCTTAGATCCATCCACAGCGATGAGATCACAAACTATTAACAATTTAGCAATATCCTTAAAGCTAAATATGTAATTACACTTAGTACTGATGTAATTTACCTCAGCATCAACGGAAACTACATTTGATCTTAGCCAAAAAGGTCGTGAAAAGGTACATTCAATGGTTTCAAGTTAATTTTAAGGCTAATAAATACTTATATTGACACTTTTTTGTGGATGAAAGTGAGTTTTTTCTTTTTTTTTTTTACTCTCCATTGTAGAATTAAGTATTTACGCATGTAAACATTAAAATTAGAACTTCTAAACGTGTGTTTGGTAGTGATTTTAGCACTTTTGTACAAAAAAAATAGTGTTTGACAACTTAAAGAAAGTGATTTTAAAAAAAATAAGAAATCACTTAAAATAGATTTTTAAAGTATTAGCTATTCTTAAAAAATGATTAACCAAAAATCACCACCTAATTTTATATAGTTTTTAAAATACCCATAATACCCTTCTTTTAATAAGGAAACTTTTAAGTACATGAAAATCATTTTTAAGAGTTTGTTACCAAACATAAATTTGATTGTTTAAAAATTAATTTTACAAAATTAATTGTACCTAAATCTTTTTCTCTGAAATCACTACTTAAACTATCACTCCCAAACACACACTAATTGTCATTTGATAATTATTTTATATTTGATTTTTGATTTTTTAAAAATTAAACTTATTTCTTCTCATTTTTTCTTTCGGTGGTTTTCATCATAAATATAATAGTGATTCTTAGCCAAACTCCCAAAGCAATAACAAAATTTCAAAAACCATTTTTTCTTCTCAAAATTTGACTTAGAATGTGTTTGGTAGTGATTTTATGCTAAAATCACTTTTGTACAAATTTATGGTGTTTAGCAACCTAAAGAAAGTGATTTTAGAAAAATGAAAAATCACTTAAAATAGATTTGTAAAGTATTAGCTCTATAATGATTTTTGAAAAATGATTAACCAAAAATCACCAACTAATTTTATATAGTTTTTTTAAATACCCAAAATACTCTTCTTTTAATAAGAAAACTTTTAACCTAATTTCACATTCTCCTTCTCCCTCCTCTTCCAATCCTAATTTAATTTTACTTCTAATATATAATTCTAATTTAATAACATTACATATTTATTATAATTATTTTTTAAAAAAGTAACTTCCAAATATAAAATATTTTTTTTAGTAATTTGATAGTTTTCAAATCACTTTTGGTATCAAACATGACGATTGAAAATCAATTTTAATCATATGAAAATCACTTTTAAATATTTGTTACCAAACATAAATTTGATTGTCTAGAAATCAATTTTACAAAACCAACTGATCTAGATCTTTTTTTCTAAAATAACTACTCAAACTATTACTCCCAAATACACCCTTAATGTTATAACATATTAGCAAAAAGTAGATAACAAAGCAAAGCAACAAATTTTGAGGTGGAATAATAAGTATATACAAGCATAATTTTTAAAAACCAAGAACGAAGGATGATAAGCAATCAATGACTGAATTTCACTTGTGAACAAAAAAATTTGCAAACCTGAATAGTCAAAGTTATGTTTCGTAACCATTTAGATTTTAATTTTTGAAAATTAGTTATTTCCTCCCAAAAAAGAGAGAGAAATTTAGTGATTTGTATACGTTTAATGTTCAAAAACCAAAAACCAAATAGTTACACACACATAACATGCTTGACAAATGTTAGCAAAATACACATCGTAAATTGATGTGCAGGAATCACAATTCCTATCATACTTAGGTACTCGACAACTTTTACCAAATTCAAGCAATGGTCAACCATCCGAGTTGGCGATATTGATACTCGTAGTCCGTAGCCTTTCAAAATTATTTAACAAAGTTGGACAATAGCATTACAAAGCCAACTGTTTCCTGATCAAAACTCAACTAGATTTCAAAATTACAAGTCTAAACTATGGTGACCATGACCACCTGATAAATGAACACATATCAACATTACAGCTATTCTGATAACAACCTAGCTAAGAACTAGACTAAGCATAGATAAACTTGTTCACCTCTAACATTTTTAATCCTTCTCACAAGAATTTGACATATAAGTACATATATAAAAGAAGTAGAAGGAAAGCCATGAAGTGACAAATAATTAGATACCATTTTTAAGTTCATGGAAACTGTGAACATGCTTTAAATTACTGTTGCCAGCATTTTTTTCAAACATATATTAAAAGGTCAACAATTAGATACTAGAAGGGAAAAAGAAAAAAAAATAGTTCAGTTAGTCTTTCAAACTCTCTAATGGGGGGAGATGAACCATCAAATTAAGTTTATGACCCAGATGATGGGATGATCATTCAACTTCTTGCCTTTTCAAACCATTTCTTTAGTGATTTATTGGTTTTCTGTCAGGAATGAAATAAACTTTATTCAATTCAGATTCTAAGTTTTATAAACAAAATAATTTTGCATGAATCAAAACCCCAAGGACCTGATTCTTTATCTTCCTCAGGATCAGTAGTGAAACTCTCTTCAGTCTTCACTGTAGAAAACCACCTCCCTTCAATCTTCATCCCCAACCAATTTCCCAATTTCCCAATTTCCCAATAAAAAATCTGCATGTTTAGAGTGAAAAATAAAACAAATCAATGAAAAACAGCAGAGAATGTCGAGTTGGAAGTACCATTCCCTTGAAACTATATGGTATATACATTTTATTGTTTCAATTTCCAATATTTTCTTATGAAATGGAATCAGAATGAAAATATAATGAAAAGAGCAAATCATAAATTACAAAATGACACGAATCAAATAAATCATTAAACATCTGGAGATGCACCCGAATATCTCAACTAGGTTGAGACAACCTTATTTGCCTCAATTGGAATGCTTTTATTCATTCTATTTAATCAAGTATTTTAGATCTAATGTAATTTCTGAAATCTTGTTTTGTATTGGATATGATAAGGGTGCTACGGTTGTTTCAATTTCCAATAAAAAGTTCACCAAATTTAAAAAGTTCATCAACAAATTTGGTGACAACTTACATCATCCGAACTTGTGAGAGTATTGGGCTCCATATGAATCAACAAGAGTAAGCTTTATCCAGCTCCAAAGTGTTTGCAAGAGAGAAAATGGGCTGGTTTTCTGGACGACTATTTTTTCACTCGGCTTCATGAGGAAGACAATGGGGATGCTTAAAACTTCTCAAGTCACAACTAGATAGCCCCATCGATGTAGTTCTTCCTCAAGAGTCAAGACCCTTGGAACAATTCAGAGCCAATTCCAGAAATCCGCTCTCTAGATAACACTTACATAATATCCCGCCAATCGCTGAATCCGGGATAATACCAAATTTTAACATGTCTGCATGTAGCATCATCAGGATGTGTTTAACTTGGAAGTACCCTTGTAACATGACTATATAAATCACTTCATCTGGTTGCAAACCGTCACGTCTCATGTCTGAAAACAACTTCGCTGCCTTAAAAAATTGCCCATCTTGACACAATCCATGGATTAAAGCGGTATACACGACATGATTTGTAAGTGAAGGCTTGCTTCCTCCTGCATCGACATTGCACCTGGGGGTCTGAAATTCAATCTTTTCCGTGAAAAGTTTGAGTGCGTCTGAAATTCTGCCATCTTTACAAAGTCCATCTAATAAGCAACTGATAGTGTAACAATTTGGGGTAATGCCATTATCCAACATATCGCTATAGAGTTTAAGAGCCTCTTTCATGCTACCATATTTGCAATGCCCATCTATCATTGCTGTATAAGTAACCACATCAGGAGAAAGGCTTTTGATAACCATTTCTGAATATATGCCCATGGCAGCTTGCAAGTTCCTTATCTTGCAGTACCCATCAATCAGCGTTGAGAAAGTGATCACATTTGGTTCGACACCGTTTTCAGTCATTCGGGAGCAGATTTCCAGTGCCTTTTCCATTTTGCCTTCTTTGCAGCACCCATCAATTAATGAATTATATGTAACAGAGTTTGCTACAATTCCCTTTTTCGTCATTTTCTCAAATATGTTATCTGCTTCTTCAATTCGACCCACCAAACAGAGACCTCTAATAAGTATACTGTATGTAATGACATCGGGCAAAACTTTAAATCTTTCCAGCTCCAAAAAGAAAGTCAGTGCTTCAGAAACATCTCCTACCTTACAGTAACCATCGATCAAAGAATTATATACTGCTATGTTAGGAGTAACACTAAATTTTACCATATTCACAAAAAGATTTCGAGCAGCCTTGATGTCTCCAAATTTGCAGAGTCCATCAATTAAAATGCCAAATGTAACAACATTTGGCACCAAACCTTCACCCAGCATATCTTGATACAATCTAACAGCTTGTTTTGCATTGGCCAACTTGCAGTACCCATCCATCAAAGTGTTATAAGTATACACGTTTGGACACACCCCGACTTCCCTCATCGCTCTATGCATACTCTCTGCTTCCTCCATTTTGTTGTCTAAGCAAAGACCACGAATGATTATGGTGTACACGACAACTGTAGGCTTAATTCCTTTCACTCTCATTTCATCGAGCAACTCATGTGCCCTTAAAAGATCTCCCTGGCGGCAGCAACCATCAATCAGGGTGCCATAAGTGATAACGTTAGGAGACAACCCATTGGAAATCATTTCTTCATAAATCCTCCACAACAATTCAAACCTCCCAGTCTTAACCAAAACATCTAAAAGTACATTACAAGCCTGGTTGGTGAGTGCCGCACCAACTTTGCGGTACATCCACAAAGCTTCTTCTACAAGCTCCATCTTAGATAAGACAATAATTAACTCGTCATAAACATTTGGAGTAAACTTTGAGGATTTTAAGTGACTCAACGCACTGAATGCCAACTGACATGCATGGTAAGGCTTGTGAGATTTTACGAGATCTTGTACGAGATCTTTTAGCAAATATCTGGCATCGGAAAGTAACTTGGATCCAACTAAGACATGAATGATTGCTGAGTAAAGCTGAGTATTCTTTTTTGGTGCCGCATTGAAGCATTCAAGTGCTTCCCTAGCGCTTCTACAGTTAAGTACGGTGGTAATTAAACTATCAGGTGTTAAAGATGACAGAGAAACAACCTGAAGCATGGTTCCATAACGTCCAATGCGAACAAGAACACTTTTCAATGGGAACTGGGTCATCAACATCCTCACATTTCTTTTGCAAACTGGTCATTGCATATCACAAATTGGTGTGTATCTACAGCCACCCATCATCAAGATAAGTGTCCATTTGTTGTCAATTACGTGTAAAAGCAAACCAAAATCAAATATAATAAATGTGGAGGCATTAGTATAAACTTGAAGCGAAGTATACATAGTTTCAAGGACAGCAAGGAATTAAATTGAATGGCAATCACCAATGAAATAAGATAAGACAATAGATAGTTTATTGAGAGTTGGATTCAGAAGTACATCGCCAAATATATAAGGAAAGACTGCAGTAAAAGTGTCTCATCTCAGTTACAGTCTCAATTATCTTTATTTCAAGTAGCTTAATTGTAATGTTCCCAAAATTCAACATTTAACTAGGGAGCATTACCAACACTTAACCTTTAACTAAATCTACTACTTACAACAGTTTGGAAAAATTTTGCCAACATAACAACGTAAACGTAAATACTACCAATTTAAAAGCACATGTTAAACAATTTGAAATTTAATACCACTTTAGAAACTAATATACAAAACACCATAATCAAATTCAACAAACTTGCTAAAACTGACCAATTCAAATTAACATGGAACTCAATAGAATAAACAAATAAAAACCTATTAAAAAATCCCATCTCCACCTAACTGAAAACCGACTTGAATCTAAAACAAAGTTTCAAATTTCAAATGTTAAAAATGAAATAAACTAATAAACGAAAAGGGACAAAACGAGGACATAAGACTAGTAGTCAACCTTTCTCATACTCCCTATTTAACATCACCAAGGTCGCAATACTCGTTAGCACCTACAAAATCCTGTGGGTCAGTACACACTTGTACTGGTAAGAAGCCCACACTTGAAGAGCCACCAAACAACATACATACAACCATTGCAAAAACATACTACAACAGTAAATGCAATTACATCATGCTAAACCAGTGAGTTAGATCATCATATATAAGGAAAACACATATTTAAATCAAACTTCTCAAATTCGATAAATTCTTACAAACTTTCTCAACAAATCCCTCAAGACATGCTGCCAATTGATCGTGTCAAGGGCCACTGACATTCCCTGCAGGCCCCAACGAAATATATCTAGGGTCATCAACGCCCTCCATTGACCCCATTGACGTCATCCAGGGTCATTAACGATCTCTGTCATTCCTAACTGATATATCCAGGACCACTGACCTCTCTATCGACTCCAACTGATATGACCCAGGCCCACCGACCTCTCCGTTGGCCCTACTGACTCCACCAAGGGCCATCGACGTTCTCAAAAATTCATTTACTTTCCCTTCTAAACTCATAGCACCAACCCTAATTAAACCAAGACCAACAATGCTACTCTATTAACATGCTTTATGCCCAAAACCACATAAACAGTAACATGCACCCGACATTAAATCATGTGTATGTTCCAGCATTCTCACAACATGCTTATATCAACCGGCAAAAACTAGCATTCCAACAGGTTATACATTTAAAATTAATACGGACATAAGGCATGCCCAACCATATCAGAACACATCACAGTTTCATAATAACACAGGTCATAATCATACATAATAGAAATACACGCACGCATCATGCTAGCGTACAAGCAAACAAACCCAACAAGTAGAATTCTAGTTACCTAAGCGTTCTAAAGCACTTCTGAAATAACCAAAAGGCTCCTAACATAATAAAACCAAGGTCTTAAGTAGAGCTTAGTTCAAAACCTTATTCAAAGACTTAAAAAGTATACGAAATGAGTAATCTTGCCAAAGATAACCTTAAATCTCAACTAAAGCACCTCGAATCAATTCCAAATTGCAAATAAAGAGTACCCATGAGTCAATGACTAATTTAGAGCACCTAAATCTAACCTGAAAGGGTCTCTAAGTAGAGCTATAAGTCAAAAACTCACCGAGACAAACTTGGGTCCTTGCCGCAAAAGTATCCGAATCGAAACTATTCTAAACCTATAAAGTAAAGGCTTTCAAAGAATTAGAGACCAATTTAGAAAACCTTAAACTAGTCCGAAAGGAAATTCGGAGCATTTTTAGCTACTGAAAACTCACCCAAACGACATGAACCCTAGTTGGTATCCGAATACACTTAGCCGTTAAGAAATGGGTAATTCATATCCAACATCGAAATACAATGGGTAAAGTGTTGAACCTCGCCGGAAAGGAGGAAAACGCTGAAAGAAGCTGCTGGAAGGCCGAGAACTGAGTGTCGCATACCAAGACGGTAAATGCCGTCGCCGTAAAAAGCCACTGCCGCTGCGCTGAGAGTTCAGGAGCGAGAGAGAGAAATTCGGTGGTTCGAATCACCCACCCTTTTTCCCAATCCTAATTTTTCTCCAATTCATTGCAATTTTCTACACAAAGCACACTAAAACTTAGATATGACCAACGAATTAGAACTACAATAGTTCCCTTTGATGTAACTATAGACTTAAAACTTAGATATGACCAACGAATTAGAACTACAATAGTTCCCTTTGATGTAACTATAGAGTTTAGAAATGGCTCATTCCTAAAAATGAAATTTCGGAAGTTTCGGCTTTATAACATTTATTTGGTTCATGAGATTTTAATAGTTTGTTGACCTAACAATGAATGATGTGACACTTATTGGATCTTGTCCCTTTATTTAGGTTCAAATGAAAAATGACTCATTTTTCATTACTCAACAAAAAGCGGTCTTCTGATTGGATCAGTACCGTGTGAAGTTACCAGTTTGCTCCTAATTTTAGTCAGCACTTCCAATGGTCACTAGCTACATGTTTCACGTCTACATGATCTTCGATGCTCGTCACACGTTTCCTTGTTTCACAAGTTAACGAAAAAAATAAATACATTTTTCACTACTCGATACAAGATTACTCGATGCACGTTAACCTCTTGCTCGCTACACGTTCCTTGATTCCATCCAATTTTGAAAATTGAATACTTAATCAAAAGTTCACTTTTGTGCTCTCTTAACGTTTACTCTCCTCGTTTCGAAAATTCTCGTACTCCCTGGTTCTATCCTCCTCAACTCTGATTCATCATTTTCTTGCGATTCATCATACTTCTCGACGTCTCTACTATTTGCAAAAGGTAACTATCATTGTGAAGTACATGCATGTTAAAAGTTACTAAATACTCGGTCTTAGTATAAGCATATTCATATTATTTTTTGTCCCATTGTGGTGGAGTTCGAAAAAGAATCTACATTTCGTTTTGTTGCCTTCCTTTTCAGTACGAAGAACTAGGATTTAATGTTAACAAACACCGACCATAATGTTATGTTTACGAACATCAACCATAGTACCAAGCATCAGTGTTGAGTAGTGATGTCGTGTAAACGAATTTACAATGGTCGAGTACCATGTTCTGGGTGTTGTGAGGAACATTGAGTATCGAGTTAACGTGAATCGAGCACCGAGTATAGCGAGCTGTTGGATTTTATGTCCTAAAACTCGTAGATAGTAAATGTAATCCATTGACAGTTATTAATTAAGGTTATTATTATAATTTAAATAAAGAGCTATTGATTATTTTATTAGTTTTGTCTTATTAACCTTAATCCAATAAACTAACATCCTAAGTTGCTTTATGAGTCTTGAACTGTGTGTCGAGACATACATAGATCAATATTTGAGATACAGCTTAAATGATTTATAGTATGGGGACAAGACTGAGTATCTTATCTCGGTAACACTATGGATACAATCCACTTTGTATTTGATACAAACACAATGATCCAACGAGTTCGTATAGGTGATACGCGAGTGGCGGTGTCCTATGCAATGAGTTTGTAAAAAACTGAACCATGAAATAATACCACTAGATGTAACTTTATTGACTAGTTAGGTTTCTATTTCAATAAGATGAGTTAGACAACTTAATCTTAATCTCGAGTGTATTATGAACTTCTAATTACGAGAGATTGTCTTTTGATTTGTACGGGTGAGAATGGTCAGATTGTCGACTTAACAAGCCTACCATTTTGAGAACAAGGCTGAGTGGAGAGCTGGAAACATAATCACACAAGATGGAATTCACTCCTTCCGACTTTAGGGTAAGCAGATGAGTATTCTCTTAAATTGTGTCTTCAAAACTTGAACAAATGGCCCTACCCTCTCTAGGCACAAGTGAAATTTGTGTTTATTGGTTGGATCATAAGCTCATAAACATATTGTTCTTAAAACAACACTATTATTTAAGGACTAAGAAGTAACCTAGGGGTAAAACGATAATTTGACCCAACTAGTATTTTATTTTTAAAAATGTATTTTCTTTCTAATATCATATATCTTTTACACATTTATATTAAACAATTAAAGAGTATATAAATAATTGTTTTTAAATATTATATCATATATCCACGTTTGCATGAAAATAAATTCTTTTTGAACTTCTCTTCCCCACGCCACTTCCCCTCCTCCTTCCCCACACAACATGTGTGTTTCAAATCAATCTTCGTGGACCGTCTCCTCATTTTCGTCGATGACTATCGTCCACTCTGTCCAATTTAGATCATTTATTGTTGGAATATTTGGTGGAATGAAAAAATTAGGAGTTTTCCACTTGTCTCCTTTAACGTCATGGATACTCTAAACACATTGTGAAACCTCTTAAACCTCGTAAGATCATTCGATTTTTTTATTATTGAAAAAATGGATTAGAAATTTCTTTATTGCGAATATTCTTTTGATTCTTAATTGTTTTAATTGATGTGTTGTTAATCTAGGTTGGTTGAATTTCGGGAATTAGTTTCTATTTTTAAGTTTGAGATCATATACTTAATTCAAAGATGATTGAACGGAGAATCAGAATGCAAATTTTTTTTATAATTTTTTTTTGTATTTGATTTGGTAAATTTTAGATAGTGCATTTTAGTGTTATTTGATTTGGTAAAATAGATTTTGTATACTAATTTTGTTGTTGTATTGTGTATACAATGTATTTCTTTTTTATTTTTCTTGTAGTTGATTTGGTAAATTTTAGATATAGTGTATTTTTTGTAAATTTAGAAAACGTGTGTTATTTGATTTGGTAAAATAGATTTTGTATACTAATTTTGTTGTATTGTGTTTATTTGATTTGACAAACTAATTCAGTTATTTGATTTCATAGAAACTAATTTAATTTAATATACTATGTTCAATTTGGTAGAAACTAACTAAATTCATTAGATTTGATAAGTATATTTGTTTTTTTATTAGTATTAAAATATTAGTTGTTATGATTTTTATTAGTACTAAAATATTAATTGTTAGGATTTGATTTGAATCTGAGATGGTTCGAATGTATTTTAGTCTGTAATTAATAATTTGAAATTCATTTTGTCATTTTTATAATTTTAATTCTTTTTTGACAATATGTCACGTCAAATTTTGCTGTATATTTGATCGACCAATTTTTTTAATGTTAACTCATACCCATACACATTCCCATCCTCTTTACCTCAAACCAAACGACCCATTAGAGTTGGAAGACATGAAGATCAAGAAGTATACACACTAATTTACGAGATATAACATTTTTCAATATCATTTTTCTAACACAATCATAACATTGTTCAACGGGCATAAAACATGTTTATTAAGTAAGAAAATTAATATCATTTGATCATTAATACTTTCTAACCATATAATTAAGAAATTATGATTGAATTTTAGTAATAAATTCTCTTTTTGGAAAAAGATAAAAATAGAATTTAAATCAAAATCATAACATGAAGAACAAGAAACAATTCATCCTTCTAATAAGCTGAATAATAATTAATACACCTCATAAAAAAATAAAAAATAATAAATGAAAAATGAAAAATCACAGCCAAACAAAGCTCAATTCCATTTACATAAAAACAGTAAATTCTACTTTTTATTCACCATTTTCCTGCCTTCAAACAAACAAAAACAACCGTAGCTAAAAAATTAAAATTAAAATAAGAAAGAAAAAAAAAACGACGATTAAAAATAAAAAAAAATCACCACCAAATCCATCTTCTTCAACTATCTGCTCTCGCCGGTAAGTTCTCTCTCTCCAACATTCTTCATCGGACTAGCGTCTACTTTCGGCGGACCAGAGTGCCTCCTCGAGTTCGCTGGCGAGGCGGGGAATGATAGCCGTTTCTTTGCTCCAACACTCGCTGGGCTCGCCGCCGTCTTCTCCGTTCCCATTGGACTTGACAACCGGGACCTTGCCCTCGCTGCTTCTGTGGACGCCATGTAGCTTGGAACCGACGGCGAACTCGTGAAGCTTTCATCATCTCTCACTGATGATCCAGCAATGCTGTGTCGCCGATACCTCTCCGATTTGACGCTCAATGCGCTTCTGGAATCCGCGTCACCGCCCCAGCCGATTCCTCTTGGACTATCCGGCTTCAGTTTTCTCCCTGCAGATAGCGATGAATACGCCTTCGTAGGAGTCGCTGGCGATTGGTGACTCGGAGCTCGGCTTGTTTTTTGGCTCGTTGGAGTCCTTGGAAACGGCTTGATGATGTCGAGATTGAGATCGCGACGGGAGTAAGCTTTGGTGATGTCTCCGATCGAGGTTGTGTGGCTGATCACGCTCTTGACGGAGCCACGATCGTGATAATCGATGGTGCTCTTAGCTTCCCATGGACGAGCGGCCATCCATCGTTCTAACCAACTCCATCCCCACCGGGGATTGTTCGGGTCCATGAATGTAGGGTTTGCAGATTTTGAAGAATTCTTCCATGAATTCTGTTGGGAAAACCCCCATGAGAATGCAAATCAATGATCTGAGCAGGGAGATAATAATCAAATCAGCAAGAAAGTAAGAAATGAATTGAACCTGATGAGAGTAAGCATACGCCAATGCCCTTTCTCTTCTTGTTGCTGCTTCTTGCCTGTTAGCTAATCTGGCTTCAATTTGCTCCTTTGATTTGGTACTGTCATTCCAGTCATTGTTTGCCTAATTCAAACATCAAAACTTCAATTTTCATTCATAGTAACAACACAAGGATTAATTAAGAACTGATCATATCAACTATGGTAGCTACATTCTTGTAACTTGTAATATCTAATTAAGAAACATTGTAAAACTACTTGTAAGAGAGAGTGCGTTATACTCAAACCTCATCGTAAATATCTTGGAGTCAAGAGGCTGTTGTAGCATATGCGATATGATTAATTGGAAAGTTCGAAAGTGAGCTTGAGGATTAATGGATTAAAATATCTCATAATAAAGGAGCACTAGAAAAGGAAACACATAAAGTACTTGCTACCCACTTGGAGTATTAAATATATTTAAAAGCTTTCTGATATTGAATATTGTAGGGTATTGTAGGGTCAGGTCAAAGTTATACAAGAACTAAATACTTTGATGATGGAAAAAAAGAGAGAAGAAAAAAAAACTGATCTAGCATCTTATATGCTTCTCATCTCTTCACCATACAAAAATAAAATTACCAAATATTTTTTTAAAAATTGTACTTTGTGCGGAGGAGAAATGAAAAACATTTGAGGGATGTACCTAATCATTGTCCAAGAAAAAAAATGGATTAAGAACTAGTTGGGATGCATATTTTTTTTACAGCCCAGCCTGACGATGAAAAAGAAACTTAAAAATTTAGATGGTCATGTGGCATCATGTTGTTGGACCACATATCTATATTACTAGGAAAAAAATAGATGAAAACCAGCTAGCCATAAAGTATTACTCTCAAAGTACAATCTGACATGAGAGATTTACAAAAGAAAATAGTAAGAAACTTACAGAAGTAGTTAATCTCTCAAGCTCTCTTTCATGTTTTTGTTGGAGCTGTCTCTGAAGAGCCTGATTCTCCTCTGACATTCTAATTCTTCTTGCACGAATCTGTGACTGGACACGAGCAAGAGTCTGCATACATCTTAATGTGGTTGTTGCTTGTCTTTTAACAGATTGGCCTTGTATCAATGACTTTAACCTCACCAACCCTCTTAATGCCCGCAGGGCCCTCCTTGCCTGAGCCAACAAAATTCTCATTACAAAAACCAATTTCAATACCATATTTAATGTTCCAAATCCTTGAACTAGCCATTACAGAGAACCAATTAAATACTGTTTTTAATTGCTCTGTAGACCATTAAATGACACATTCAAAGCCTGCATTGAAGTTAGGTGTATATGATATGCACGAATTAGATGCGAAAACTCATGCTCTTTCACAAGAAAAAATACTTTAAGTCATGGCAAGTAGGAGTTTGACTTGTATATTTTGTTGTTTTAAGAATGTTGAATAGTTCTGGGTATATTTATTGTTTTAGTTCCAACAGCTTAAACTTTGGTTTCTTTTTTATTTTAAGACTTCCATTCTACCTCCCATAACTTGATTTAATCTCTGTTAAATGTTAGCCTTATATTTTTATTTATTTTTAATGTGGCTTCTGGCAATTAAAGATGGTGAGCTAGTTAGCTAGCTAAGTAACTGTAGGGAAGAAAAAAAACAAGGAAAAAAGGTGGGTCTTGTTGCACATTCTCAAAAATCCTACTACCTTACCCAAATATCCACATGATTTCCATTAGATTTTAAACAACCAAACTCTTATATACTTTACCTAATGCTGTTAGTCAATCTAACATCTTCTCACTGCCTCTCTAAAGAAATGTTGGGGGAGTTGTAAACAGATCTCAAGAATAATCATAAAACTTCGAACGACCTTCACTTGAACTGAAACTTTTCTATAGGTTTGGACTGCTTTGTCCTTGAATTCTAAGGAATAATTATAAAAATTCAGACTAAATTGAAATGAAACTCAAACTCTAGGGGCCTAGATGGTAATTTAAACAAAATCTACAATTCTAACCAAAACAAATAACTGTTTTTAAAAGTAGTGAATAGTTTCTAAACAGCTATAGCTTTCAAAAATTTAAAAAAAAAAAAAAAAAAAAAAGTTAGAGTGATCACTTACCAAATAGCCACGGAATGCAGTCTGGATCTTGATGGCTGCTATTTCTTCCTTTGATTTGCCAGAGTACCGAGGGATGGTAGTGAGTCGAACGACCTCCGCTGCAGCTTGAGCGGCTGCAACAGCTGCCTCGGCAGCGACTGCAGTGGCAATGGCAACAGAGTAAGCATGTTTGCTTTGTTCATTCTCTGCATCTGCCAATTTCACCTCTTCAATTGGTAGAACCGCCACATCATATGAAGCTGTCTCTGCAGATGCCACTGTCTCCAATTTCTTTGGCTTCCCAAACCATCTTTTCTTTGATTTGTTGGATTTCTAGAAATGAAAATCAATAACAAACTCTCAGTTCATGGTCTACAAAAAAACCATTACACAAAGAAAACAAAAATTTATAGAAATTAGAATCCAACCCATAAGAACCTGATCTTTCTTTTCCTTAGATTCAGGAGCAAATGCTTTCTTCACAGCAGAAAACCAACCCCCCTTCTTCCCCATTTCCTATTCAATCATCTGAGCTTGAGAAAATAGAACACACAAATCAGTCAAAAACATAAAAACTCAAAACAATGCAAAATCTAAACTTTCAGAAGACAGATCCAAAATGAAGAGAGCCCGTAACAACCAATTGAAATCCATCTAATTGCAACATTGTACGAAGAAAAATCCCAAGGAAAAAAAAAAAACAAAACAAAACAAAGCCCATGAAACAATTCCATGAAATAGGAGATTTAAAAGGCAAAACCCAGAAAGAAACTGAAAGAAACAACCCTCCATTACAATACCTCAGCACAAAATCTCCATTTCTTCTCTGAATCTCAGCAGCTTTCTCTCTTAGATCCTAAAGAAATTGATTGGCAAAGAAGACAGCAACCTCCATGAGAGGGAGAGGGAGAGAGAGAGAGGCCAGATCTTGAGCTTAGAGAGAAAGATAGAGAGTGAAAACAAAAGTAACGAAGAGACTTGAAAGAACAAATGGGCAAAGAATAAAGGACAGAGAGGGCGTTGGGAAAAGAAAAGTCAGTAGTAGACCGAGTGGGCTCATGCTTTGTGTGACTCTTATTATTATTTTAACAGCATCAGCGGCAAGGCAAAACAAAACCAAACCCCACCAAGTTGATGCCACCGTCCGTCGCTGTCGCCGCCGTCGGCTCCGCCGTCGTCTGGTGGAACTTTTAGGGGTAAAGGTGGGGAGTCTGTTAAAAAATCATGATGTGGACTCTTAACGTGTACACCAAGTAGTAGTTTTTAACTTTTTGGTGTGTTTTTATTGGAGGATCTGACCAATCCTGAGTTGCCACGATGGCTTTTGTTATCGGTTTCTGAAAACAACCAAAAAGTTTTATTGCTTTATAACGTTGAAATTATGGACATAGACTAGACCCATAGCACATGGAAAAGGGTAAATTGGAATTTGGGATAGAGAGGTAATTATTATGTGGTGTTTTTATTTAAATAATAAAAAAACCAATTCTGGAAAATGATGCTTTTGTCACTTCCTATCTATTTTGCCCCTATCTAGCGTCTTGTTTAAGAAATAATTAACGTGCCTACTTCTCTTTATTTATTTATAATATTTGTTATTTTAACAACGTTACAAACTTACATGTTACAATATAGGGACATGAGTAGGTTAGCTTGGGTTTTGACCAAAACAATGTCTGCCATGGATGTTGATGCGTGATTTAGTCCAATGGTCATGGTCGTGTGATCAATATTGTGATTCAAATTAGATGATTTAGGTCCTAGACTTCGAACGCACTTCCCTTCCACATTGGTAATGCACTGTCCTTGCCACTTTATTTGCTCGCTCCGACTGTCGTAGGTTAAAACTTTTCGCTTCGATTGAAGGTCACGATCGTTCCCTCCAAGCTTCGACTATCAGCCGTTCGCTTTGATTGATCGTTCCCCTTTCAACCATCTGCTTCACCTGAAGACTCCGGTTTGATAATGAAACAAAAGAACTAGGGAAAAAAAGACGTTTATAGGCTTAATTTTGAAAAACTAAAAATAAAAAATCAAATATTTACCAAACAAAACCTAAACTAAAAAAATGCCTTTAACATGCGAAAACTAATTTCCAACTCAAAATTCTTCATGGGAAATTTGTACGGATGGCCCATTCTCAGGGGCCCACTCGATTTTTGGCCCAATATTAAAACTTCAACGAAAAATGGCCTTCTGATGATGTCTGCACCATGTGATTTTACCGTTTTGTCCTTAAAGTCAGTGCGCGCGCCTCAGGCCTACTCGATGTACGCTATTCGCTTACTCGATGCAAGTTGCTCGTCTACTCGATGGCTCGATACAAAAGTCAAACGATATACCCTTCGTTGACTACTCCATGCACGCCACACGTTGCACGTTACTCGACATACTCGATTCACGTTACCAACGAAGTCCTATCACGCGATTTGACGTTAAGCCGCAATTTTGGCTAAAAATCTGATAATGGGTACAATCCATTTAATGAAAAGTCATTTTGCATAACAGAGTACCCTTTTGTTTCTAACACTTCAAAAAATTTATTTTTCTCACTAAAAAATTTCAACAAACAAGAAATCAAAACTCATAGCATCTCACAACCGATTTTCTTTGTTGTTCAAGTCAATCATGTAAGATACTTACCAGCTTTTGTATACTTACCAGCTTAATTTTTTTGATGAGTCATACTCTAGTTTTGTATACTTACCCACAATAAGTTTATTTTTCATATCGACTAATGTAAACTGCACTTAAACTATTATTTTTCATTTGAAACAAAATACATTCGTCCAGTATCTTCAAACGTGCATCGAGTGTGAGGAAGGTGGTGCAGCGTGTAGCGTTTATAGCGTGTAGCATGTAACGTGTGTAGCGTGCATCGAGTATCGTGTAGCGTGTAGCGTGCATCGAGTATCGTGTAACGTGTAGCGTGCATCGAGTATCGTGTAGCGTGTAGCGTGTATTGTACAGAATGTTGACTTTTTTTATTGTAGAATATTTTAGCTAATTTTCTATGTTTTCTTGTATTTTATGATGGAAAAGAGGTATATATTCATCCAATTTGGCGGTACATGGGATGAGGAAAAACAATGCTACAGTAAAGGTAGCCAAAAGGGTGTTGAAGTGGATGTTACAATCACGTATGCTGCATTTAAAGATTTGATATACAAAGTGTCTAAGTGTAGTGCATCAGAATACATTCTACTTATCCGGGTTAAATACTGTACGGACGAAGAGTCATTTATTGTATTAGTGGAGGATAATGATGATGTTCGATTTTTGCTTCATGAATATACCCACAGCAGACCGCCGATATATGTAAGTGTTGAGAAGATCCAAAATGAAACGATAGGGTTAATTTCAACAACAGTCTCCCTAGATAACATGGAAAACACATGGCAGTATCACGATGACAACGGTACTGGTATTGAGACGGTACCATGTACTTCTTATTCTCTAAACACTTCTGATGCCTTAAACCCTCCTGATGCCCTAAACCGTTCTGTTTTCTTAAACCCTCCTGATTCCCTAGACCCTCCTCATTCTCTAAACCCTCCTGAATCCCTAGACCTTCCTCATTCTCTAAACTCTCCTCATTCCCTAGACCCTCATGATTCCCTAGACCCTCCTCATTCTCTAGTTCGAAACATACAAAGCTTTCCTAGTAGTGTACAGTTTGAGGACAGTAATGGTTGTAGACCTTCGAGTAGTAGTGCACCTTCGAGTAGTTGTTCTAGACCAGTGAAGTTGGTAATCCAACCATCTGTTGGATCAGACTTGGATACAAACATTCATAAGGGACAGATTTTCTTCCGCAAAAGTGATCTTAAGATGAGGCTGTCATTATTGGCAATCAAGAACAACTTTGAGATGCGAGTTAGAAAATCTAACAAAAATTTGTACAGTGTGCGTTGTATACATTCTTCTTGCAAATGGGTTGTTAGGGCAACTAGAACGAAAGGGTGTGACATTTTTATTATAAGCAAGTGTACGACCGAGCACACGTGTTCAATTGAAGTGTTGAATCACGATCACAGACAAGCGAGTGCATTTGTCATTGGACATTTAATTAAAGACAAGTTTGGAGTTGGTCGTGGTGATTGCCCGCGTCATATCATAGAAGACATGCGTCAAGAACTTGGAGTAAATATCAGTTATAACAAGGCATGACGTGCTAGGAAAACTGCCTTCGCCCTGACAAGGGGGACTCCTGAGGAATCATATTCATTGTTGCATGCGTACGGGGAAGCTTTAAAGATAGAAAATCCCGGAACCGTATTTGAGATCAAGCTTGAGGACGACGTATACTTCAAGTATGTGTTTATGGCACTAGGTCCGAGCTTGCGAGGATTTAGTTCCTGTCGCCCAGTTATTATTGTGGACGGTACCCATTTGAAGGGTAAG
This sequence comes from Cucumis cinereus, assembly GCA_037974625.1. Taxonomy (NCBI): domain Eukaryota; kingdom Viridiplantae; phylum Streptophyta; class Magnoliopsida; order Cucurbitales; family Cucurbitaceae; genus Cucumis; species Cucumis cinereus. Next base: position 3,773,707 of record JBBPDJ010000026.1, read on the forward strand.
TATGGTGGAACCATGTTGGTGGGTGTGGCTATGGATGGTGACAACAGTTTGTACCCGTTGGCATATGCCGTTGTAGATAGTGAGAACAATGATTCTTGGACATGGTTCATGTCTTGTTTGAAATAGTTTTTGTTTCAGATCAACATCAGTCCATTTCAAATTCCATTGAACTAGTATTTCCGGAGGTGTACTATGGTATTTGTACTTTCCATTTAAAGAGGAATGTGGAAAAGTATTTCAAGAACGACATAGTTAGAAAACTTTTCCACGATACATCAAGGGCATTTCGTGAATCGAGTTCAAGAGACTTTGGGGCCAAATTGTCAATTATGGTAATGGTTCGCTAGCACAGATTTGGAGGCTTTCGGGTTGAACGTTGGGCACGATGCTATCAATATAAAAGACGCTATGACAACATGACAAGTAATAGATCCGAGTGTTTCAACTCCATTAACAGTGAAGCTTGAAAACTTCCGATCACAACACTGTTGGAACACATTAGAGGCCTCTTGCAAGGGTGGTTCTATGAACGACGAAACGCTTGGTCAAGCTCTACATCGACTCACTCGAAGTACCCTGAGAAGAAGATAAAAATCGAGTTCAAGTTGGCCAGACGGTACCATGTGTTACCAATTGACTGCTATAGATTTGAGATCAAAGATGGTGGGTTAGGCAGAATTGTCAATCTCCACACCAAAGAGTGTTCATGGGTTCAGTTTCAGTGTTTAGAGATCCCGTGTTCACATGATATTGCTGCAGCTAGAAGCCGCAATGTGAACCCATTCACCTTATGTAGTAGATTGTATAGCATTGAATCATTGATCGTTTCGTACGCAAAATCAATCAACCCAGTTGGCCATATTTTCGAATGGAAGAAGCCAGATGGTTATACAGAGGTTAAGATTCTTCCACCAAAAATGGTTGTTAGGGTTGGTAGTGTTGGGTTTTATGTCCTAAAACTCGTAGATAGTAAATGTAAACCGTTGACTGTTATTAATAAACAATTATTATTT
>JBBPDJ010000026.1:3810907-3826688 GCA_037974625.1 Cucumis cinereus
TCGCCCATTCTCTCTCCCACAAAATATCCCAAAAGGGCGAGTGTTGAACACTCGCCCTTTCCCCACCCTCCCATCTCGTCTCACATACGGCCGAACATAAGGGCGAGGGTCAAACCCTCGCTCTTCTCTCTCCTCCACAAACTATAATATTTCACTAAATAGTTTCAAAGGTACCATATTTCTCTAAAATGTTTTCCAAACTACAATATTCCACTAAATCCTCCTTACCAACTAGCCAAAATTAGACTATAATATTAATAGTGAATAAATAAATTTATAAAGGGCGAGAATTGACCCTCACCTTTTCTCTCTCTTCTTTTTTTTTTTTTTTTGTCATGGTTTTTCACTTCTATTGACGATGGTTCAACTCTCACATTTTCTCTCCTTTTTTTCTTTTTTCACATTCTCTCTCCTGTGGGCGAGTGGAAGATAACCCTCACCCTTCCCTATCCTACAAAGTCAACCATAATTTTTAAAAAAATTTAAAAAAACCCACATTTTTCTAAATACTTTAAAAAATAACAATAATAAATAAATGATCCAAAGTAGGAAGGAGAGGAGAAATAATTATTACTTATTTTCGTGGGTACTAAGCCTATTTGCTTAAGAAGATGATTGAATGGCCTCCAGCAATATCTCGTCAATCGCTCTTACATCTTGCTTGCTTACTACATGAAGTCGACAACGTACCACCATCAAGTCTGGGGTATCAGCTTCAATAATAGCCCAAACATGAGACCTATGGCGAAAAATTTCACCATATCTTTTTCTTGGGCTGTAATAGAGCCAAACAAACTGGCACTCTTGTAGCCAAATCACTTTGTCCTCAATGATACTATGAGTGTGTAATGGGTTAATCAGTCCATTCTCAATTCCAAATTGACAAATGAGTTGATGGCTCGAGCCAAGTTTGTTGAGAATTGCTGTTGGATGTTTGCTGATTTGGAAAACTGCCCAAACTGCAAATCCCATCCAATCAGTATTAGTATACAAATTTGGAGGCAATTGAATGTGTGAATAACTCCTTGGATGTAGTTGATTGATCAGCTGGGCTCGAATCTTTCTCCTTGGAACAACAAAGTCAAATGTGGTTTCAAATCGATCCTGTTATTATCGCAAAGAAAATGTTAACTAATTTGATATAAGAACAACAACAATATAAATTATCCACCATATATAATTTCTAACATCATCATCCTTCCTTGATTTTTACTCCTTTTCTTGATTTGAATCTTATAATGGTTTTCATCTTTTTTAAGTTAAAACTAAAAGTTGAATTCCTACCTCAAATCCCGAAATCAAAAAATAAATATTTAAAATCTATTATTTTACTTTGCAAAACATAATTATTTTTTGAAAACGTTGGTAAAAAATACATAACGCAAAATAAAAAATTTAGAGGTGAAATACGTGTTTACAAGTTTAATTTTCAAACTCTAAAATCTTAAAATCAAATGAGATGTTATCGCATGAGACCTCCTGATGCATGATTGAATGCATAAATATATGCGTATTTCATCTATATATATAAACTAAAAAGAGAGAGAGAGAGAGGTGCACCTTTAAATTCTTTTGAAGGAAAGAAGGAATGCTTTCTTTGTATTGCAAAAAGTGGCTACCTTCCATATTTGAACTGGAACTTGAATCTTCATCTTCTTGAGGATGAGCATTTGAATCTTGTTCCTCAACCCACTTTTCTATAGGCAAATGATCTTGTCTTCTTTGATCATTTTCCTTTTTCTTTGGATCGTACTTATGACAAAGTACATTATTTAACATGCTGTTAACATAAGTTTGGTCATAAAATTGATGCAATTCAGCTGGAGAACTCAACACATTACTCACAATTATGTTGACAAATCCTTCAACATCTTGCTTGTAAACAAGATTTGCACCACAACGAACAGCCTTAAAGTCCGAGTTGTTGCATACGATCGAGAAACAAAGATGCCTCCATTGATTTAATCTATATGGATAAACAGCTCGAGGTTCGAAAAACACCCAAAGTTGATGAGAACCAACTAACAAATGTTTACTCAAGTAAAGCATTGATCCTCTTTTCATTCTATATTCATCATTGTCCACTTGGTAAGAGAAAGAATGAGATTTTAGTGAATTTTCATCAACTGAAAATACTACAAAAAAGGCCAACCCCATCCACTTCTTGTCTTTATGCAAATTTGGAGGTATCTTGATTGTGATTTTAGGCTGTTCTAGTTGAAAATTGAAGAAACTTCTTGACATTTCCTTTTGAGGAAAAATGTAGAATTCAGCATACTGCCTCAGTTCCTATATGAAGATTCATAAAACATATATGTAATTAACTTCTAGTTATTTGAATTATTAAGAAACCTATCAAAAGAAAATGTAAAATTCAATTTGATGAATTGAAATTCTAGAAAAGATTTAGTGCGGTCAACTTAAAATTACTTTTCCCTTAACTTATATTTCTAGAATATATGTGAACACAGTTTAAGGCGTGTTCGAATTGAGTAGAGAAAGAGACGTTTTTCAAAAATTTATTTAAATTGTTTTGATAAAAACGGTTTAAAATAAACTTTGAATTTTTTTCAAAAGTTTGGTTCTAATATGTTAAAAAATTTGAAGTAGTTTTAAACATTTCAATTTTTTTTCTAAAGTTTCTTATTTTTAAATTAAATACTTTTTTCAAAGCAAGCCTATCATAAGCGATAGAGTATAGAAAGAAAACCTCAAAAGTCCTTAGAAGTGTTGCCCTGAGGTTTCGTTTTAACATGATAGAGTAGTCACTTTCGCTTTCTTCACTCTCAAAAGTTGCATTTATGGGAAAACAATCCTCTATAACCTCACGTGGTTCTTTACTAGGTCGAAGTCTTGGAAATGACCCAATTGTCCTGAAACAATGCATTAATGATGTAAATTAAATATTTTTAGTGAGAGGGAAGAAAAAAACAAACTAATAAATAATAATCCTTTAATTAATGTACGAATAACCACAACAAAACATTTACCTACCTCAACAATAATGATATGATATTGTTCACTTTAGACATATGCTCTCATCGTTTTGCTTTTGGTTTCATTTCAAAAAGTTGTCATACTAATATAGAGATAATAGTTCTCACTTATAAATACCATAAGTCTCTCCTTTTTCTAATCAACGTGTGAGACTTTTTTTTTTTTCTTTTTTCGCCTAACATAGACAATACTTTCCTAATACTTCCCTAAGTTCACACTCTATGGAAGAAAATATTACTGATAGACTTCTATTAACGACATGGCCGTAAATTTTGTTATATATGATAAAACTTTTGCATCGTGCTATACTTGTCAATGCTTTAGGCCTAATTGTTATATTTTTAACTATCTGATTTCCTTAGTTAATTAAATATAACATATAAGGCCAACAACACCATATTAAATTGAAAAAAACTTAAGTGTTGCCTAAATTGCATTATCTTTGTGCAAACCAAACAATTGTCCAATTGAAATGTGCTATGTGACAAATATTTTTAAAAAAAACATAAATTCTTCTTCTTATTATTATGTTATGTGTAACTAGGGAGGGATGCATGCACCTAATCATTATCAAATTAGAATTATTTGAGGAAAATCGAGTAATCAAATGTGTTAGAGAGTGGAGATAGCAAAATTTCTTTCATCCATTTTCTTAGTTCAACATAGTGACAAAAGGAGATAAAACCTTTTACTTTTGGTCGATAATAATATATATGATCTAGATAATAATATATATGACTTAACTAGTCAGTTATATTCAAGTTGACAAATATATAAGAGAGAGAGTGGTTTAATTGAATTACCTTTGTAATGCATTAAACCAAGAAGCCTTGTAACGAGCTCCACCATCGAGCAAAGTAGAAAGATCTACGCGATTCTGCCGATTCAAAAGATGATCAACAATTGATGTATGGTATTTATCAGGAGATCCAAACAAGGCTTTGACAATCTTCCCAATAAAACTCCCTGCATTTTGTTCAAACAATATTGAAGCTCCACACCATTTGACCTTCACAAATGGGTTATCAGTGATTACTGAAATATCAATGCAACAACATTGGTTCAACCACCTTGATATCTTTTTCATTGGAATGAAAAGAACCGATAGTCCCATTTGGCTTCTCAATTCATCTTTGTTGCCATCAAACACTAGGGGTGATTTTAGAGGACATTCGTCTGTTTCCATTTTCACTATGAAGTCGCAACAAATTTTTGAATTGTTATTGTTGCTAATTTCATGTTTTTGAACTTCAAATACAGCACCTAAAGCAATTCCAATCCTTGGATTTTCTTCACTTATGTAATCTGGTGGACAATGGGCTGTGATTGAGAATCCATATAATTTTTCATCAAAACATTCTATGAAGTTAGGATAGGGAATCACAAAAAAATATTTTTCTTGTTGCCATGTGAGTACCTGCCAAACAAAAGATGGTTACATTTTCTGTTTATTCCTTTTTGTCTAATTCAACTGATAATGTAAGATTAAATATTTACGGTATATCCCTAACCGGCCATCATGAGCTTTTGGATTTTTTGGTAGTTTAGCCTAATATCATAAAACTAGAGATCTTGCATTTAAACTTACAGTGATCATCACTATGAAAAATTTCTATTAATGATAGACTCCATCATCGTTGATAGAACTTCTAACCCAGTAATGTGGTCTATCATTGATAGATTTCGAGAACTGCTATATATTTTGCTATATGTACAAGTCTTTTTACACTGTGTGTTATATCCACAAATACTTTGGATTGAAATAGTACAAATTTGCAATAGTTTTTATTTTTAACTAGAGACAAAATAAAGAAAGGATCATTATAAATTGAGGGTTTTCAAAGATGTTAAACAATCAACTTGGTTTAGTGTTTAGGGTTTTGTTTAGGGGCAATGATTAGGTGTACCTATCTCAAATGTTCGATCATCTCTCCACCATACAAAAATAAAACTTTTAGAAAAGTATTTGGTAATTTAATTTTTGTGTGGTGGAGATAGGGAACATAGGATGCTACCAAGTTTTTTATTCTTTTATTTATTTATTTTAGGGTTTCGGTTTTGGGGTTGTGTTAAAGAAATTAGCACAAAAGGAAGAGAACAATCTCTTGGGAAGAAAGAGACTTTTATTTGAATGCACAAAGATTGACATTTTTTAGAGTATTTTTTTACTCTCTCAAAATACTTTTATTCACTTTTCACTCTAAGTTTCTCTCTAGCTCTCTTGATTTTCTTTCTTACTTTCTTTGCTTGCTTTGCTTACAAATGGAGGCAGTATATGATCTACTATTTATAGTGATGAGATCCTTAAGCCCATGTAAGTGGATTTTCTAAGATCTAAGACATTCTAAATATAATTTCTATGAACCTTATCCTTATCTAGACAGAATTTCTCTAGAATTCTTTTGATCCTAAATAAAGACTAAGATATTTCAAGATATTTCTTCATATACAGTTACTTGCATCTTCAACATAATTCTAAAGAAATATATATTAAATCTATATTGTAGATACTTTAAAAAAATTAAAGCTTCTAGAATAAATGGTGTTATTTCTACAACATGATCAAACTAAGAGACTAAATTGAAGAAAACCTAAACTTAAGTAGAGATTATAGAGAATTAAAGGATGTGTAACCTAGTTGGGATAAGAATTAAGTTAGTGATACATTCTATCACTGTTAAACCTATATGAGTGGTAGATTTTCTCTCATGGATGGATTCCTACCAATGATATGGTCTATAAATAAATTGGATCGAAATTTGTTAGATCTAAAAAGTATTGTGTAATGTACTAGATCTACTAATATTTTAGGCATGATTACTATCATTATACAACTATCTATTTAATTTAATGATAGAAATTTCACAAGAGAAACAATCAATCAAAAGACAAAAGATGCTAAAATATATATGTTTATGGATTTGGCTACAAAGTAAAAGAAAAAGAAGAATAGAGAAATTACCTCAATGTATCGTTGAGTTGTTGTCCTTTGGTGAATGGCAGAAAGGGCAGGCTGATGAATTTTATAGCTTTGAGTTGGTTCATTGGTTATAGGACAACGAATAATAGTCATTCCCATTTCACTTGAAGGAATTTGTTTCTCTTGATTGTAATATTCTTTTAGTGAAACACAATCCCTTGCTTCCACATCTCTTACACTTAATGGAAGCTTTGGCAAACACAATAGATGAAAACATTCCACCAAAAACAGACCTCTCAAATTAACAAGATGACAAATGCTTTCTGGTAATTTGGTAAAATGGTTTTGGCTTAGATCAAGAACGTGCAATGAAGCTAAGCTATGAAGGTCATTAGGTAAATCTCCATCCCACAAATTACAATCACTCAAATTCAAAACCCTCAAAGAACAACCAAAATTAAACCAATTTGTTACTTTCAACCCTTGAGAATTGGAGAATTTTCTAGTGAAATTCCAAGTGGGGAATAATGATTGAAGAAATTTTCGAGACAGTCCTTGACAGTTTAGTATTTCTAGTTTAGTCAAAAGTTGAAGAGACATTGGAGCTTGATTTACACAAGTACTAGTAATATCAAGCTTTTCCAAACAAGAAATATTTCCTAAACTCTCTGGAAGACTATCAAGTTTTGAGCAGCCATGTAAATTTAGGGTTTTCAAAGATGCCAAACAGCCAATAGTGGTAGGAAGTTTTAGAAGATGTGTGCAATTTTTGAGATTTAATAGAACAAGTCCTGTTAAATGTCCTATTGATGAATGCAAAGTTTTTATGGATGTTTCATCTAAATGAAGCTCTAATAAATGGTTCATGTTTGCTGAGATTTTTGGGAAATGGGTGAGATTTGAACAGCCTGAAAGAACCAAAGTCTTGAGAGATTCTAAGCAAATATTGAAAGGAATACTTGTTAATTTCTTGCAATTTTTGAGGTCCAATTGAATTAGATGCTTTAGATTACCCAAAGAGTGGTGAAGTTGGTGTAATTCTACACAGCCACTCAAAACCAATCTTTCAAGATTTGGAACTCCTGACAAATCAGGGGTCTTCGACAGGAACTGAGAATCACTTAGGTTTATCACTTTCAATGTTTCCAAGTTCTGCAACAAAAATATAATAGTCAAAAGCAAATCATTGTTACCAAAGTGAAAATAATAATTCTCATAAAGAAAAATTCATTTGGAAATGGGGTGTGTGATGAAGGTGGTATTAGATGTCTTAACCTGTGAAGATATTATAGTGTACACGTTGATGCTTGATCGATCGTGCCTATTTTGTTCAAAAGCATTTTCTAACTTAGTAGAGGAGCATTGTGATATCTTAACTAATTAAGATTCGGTAGAGATGCATTCATTTCAAATTGAGATATAAAATTCAATATGTACATAAAGGGTTTAGATAAAATCTCAACACAAAAAGGATAACAAAATCAAGGGTAGAGAAAGACCTCTTAAGCTAATGCAGATGCATCACAATAAGTACAAAAAAGATTGGATTTTGTGCTCCAAAAGGCCGTCGGCTATGTGATTATGGTTAAAATATCATTTTGGTCGGAAAAGATATTATTTCATAAATTCTAACAAATGACCTTCAAATGTTAGAGGCAACATTATAAATACTTTATTATTAACTTTAACTTACCTTTGAGGCAGTCCAAAGATACCGAATAGAGCTACTAGGCAACTCAAGCTCCAAGAGGTTTGTGGGATTGAAATTTGATGGTAAGGTCTTTAAAGGGTAACCATGCCAATTGATAAACCTCAATTGATCAGAAAGATATTCAATTTCTTCACAAAGATGAACATTGTTCAATTTCAATACTCTTAGATTTGTCATTGCTGAAAAGGATTTGGCATTCAAATGTGATTCTCCCTCCTCATCCAAATCCATCACTATACCTTCAATTGCTTCTGTTCCCTGACAAATTTAGTCATCATGCATAAACATTTTGATATGAATATATTTTCAAATGTAGCAAAATTTTATAGTCTACTACGATAATAGTATACCATTTTGATAAAATTGGAGCAAATAGAAACTAAAATCAATAAAAAGAAAAAAAGAGTATTTTTTCCTTTTTTAACTACACGAACATATTAACACAAGTTCAAACACCTCCAATACCATATTATAGATGATGGCTTAAAAGTATCAATTTAGAAGTGTACCTCATCACAACTTAGAGCAAGATTTATATCTTCTCGAAGCCACAACCTACTTCGTTTTTCAGGCTCGTTCAGAAAGTTTTGACGAACGATTTCTTGACCCATTTCTTGTATTAAATCATGCATTTGTATCTTGTCATGTGGTGCAGTGATTAGAGATTTTTCCTCCAAAATTTCTAGTCCAAGAACAGCAGGAAATCCAAAACTTTCAAGAATTTCAATTGCTTGTCTCTTATTCTTCCTCTTGAAAAAACATGCAATGTCTAGAAAAATTTTCTGTTCAGATTTCTCTAACATATAATAACTAATTTTCAACTTCTCAAGAATTTCCTTATCACAAACTTCCTTCAATTTTTCCACAGCATTTTTCCATTGCTCCATTGGTTTATTACGTAAAGAGGATCCAAAAACCTCAATTGCTAATGGAAGCCCTCCACTGTAATGCACAACTTGGCTACAAAGATCAAAATACCCTTTCTTTGGATGGTCTTCTCCAAATGCCTTTTGTGAAAACAGTTGAAGAGCTTCTTCAATTTTTAGCCCTTCGACGTTGTATCGTCTTTCGATCCCATGAGAAATTAGGAGATGTTCGTCTCTCGTTGTAACGATAACTCGACTCCCCGAACCGAACCAATCAGAACCGCCAGCTAGCATTTGAAGTTGGCTTAGATGGTTGACATCGTCAAGAATTATAAGAGCTTTTAGATTACTTATTCTTCTCTTGATTAATGTAGCTCCATCAGCATTAGGGATGTCAATGTTTCTTTTCATTAAAGCTCCTGTTAGAAGTTTTTCTTGTAATGAAGCTAGGCCTTCTTTTTTTAAAGCTTCTTTGACATTGTCTAGGAAATAACATCCTTCAAATAAATGGGAAACACTTTTGTAAATGATTCTAGCAAGAGTAGTTTTGCCAATTCCACCCATTCCCCATATTCCAACAAAGCGTACGTCATCTAAACCTATTCCCAAAAGCATATTTATTTGGTGTAGTCTTGGGCTAATTCCAACCAACTTATCATCGTATCGAAACAAATCAGGACGCAATTTATTGAAAGTATGCTTCACAATTTCATTGATGGCCCCTGCTTCCGACCTACATAATTTTCATGTTTAGTGATAGTTCTCAAAACCATGGGGGCAGATTTTTTTTTTAAAATGTTGTTCTTTTTTTTGCTAAAAATTTATATGTTTGGGTTGTTTTCAAATATAGTAAAGTGTTATTGTTGATAGCTATATTTGAAAAATATTTGAACAATTTTTGCAATTTAAAACAATTATCCTAAATGTTTAAGTTGGGAAGATGAAAAATGATTTGAAAGAAACTATGAGAAAAATAAACATAATTTAATAACAAATTGCAAAACAAAATCTTATCAACTAAGTCTTAACCTTTTAAGAAAAAGGATTAATTTTTTTTAAAGGAAAATTATTAAAAATGATAAAACTGTTAAAAATATTTACAAAAATATAATAAAATTTTATATTCATGACACGGATAGTCTATTAATGTCTATTTAATAATAGATCTAAAATTTTGCTACATTTTATAAATATTTTAGTTCATTTTGTTATATTTGAAAATGCATCTTATTTTAAAGATTATAATCTTCTATATTTTTGTTTTTTAATGTACATTTTAGATTCAGATCAAAATTTGAAAACTAAAACTTTAACTACTTTTTAAATTAAAAAATACTTGTTTTTTGTTTTGAGTCCTTGGCAAAAACTCCATATTAAGGGAGGAAATGTTGGACTACATTTTTTTTTTCTGTTCTCAAACAATTACAAAATACTTCTAGTTAAAAAAGAAAATAACTTAACTAGGTTAACACACACTATTGACTTAAATTCTTACTTATTAATGCTCATACATTAAAATGCAACATAATATTTTTAGTGTATTTAGATTGATATTTGAGTTTTCAAAAAAGAAAAATTATATTTAAAATAGGAAAATTGTGGTGGATAGCAATTTGAGTTTAGAGATTTTCAAGTTTGTCACACATTTTTTCATTTTGCAGATATGACAAAAAACAAGTTCAACCCAAGTGATACACCAGATACACACGATATACACTTGATATACTTGATATATACATAATACACTTGATACACATATTTATTTACATAAATGTTGAAAATGACAAAAATATTAAAAAAAATTAATTTAATGACAATTAAGTAAATATGCCTAATGACATTTGGGTAAATAAAACAATGAGACACTTTTGTAAACAAGTTGATCTCTATGAACTTTAGGGTCAAAAAAATGTGAAACACTTTTTTAGGAGGCATTTGGGGCAAGAAGTGAGTTATTATAGTTGGGTTATAATAGTTTGTGCTTTGGGGGTAGATTATAATAGTATGTCTTTGTGGTTTATATTTTTACAATAAATATATGTTTTTATTTTCTCATTCTCTTAACACAAATTCAGAATCTTTTATCATAAATTCAAATATTTGGTTGTTATGTTTATTGAAAGCTGAGTTGTAATGTATACAAATATAAATATTGAATGTCGTTAATCAACCATGTGTGCAACCAATAATTGTTTTTAACATTTAATAAAGCAATAATGACAGTCATTACTTGTAAATAAATCTGATATTTAATATCGCACGAACTCATTTAATGTCGGTCAAGTGACTGACATCAAAGAAGTGTTATTAAAGGTGTTTAACGTTAGTGATCTATAATGTAAGTCGAAAACCGACGGTAAAATCATCTATAATGTAAGGCAAAAAACAACCATAAAAGGTATCCGAAATAGAACATTTTTAATAACATCTTCTTCCCTGTCGGTCAGGTGACCAACATTGTACCCCTGTAATGTCATTTTCGACTGACATCAAATGCCAAATTTCTTGTAGTGTATATCAAATATGTACCAAGTGTATATCACCTGTATCAAGTGTATATCAAGTGTATCGAACGTATCAAGTGTGTATCAAATCTGTATCAAGTATATATCAAATATATCAAGTGCCTATTAGAAGAAGAGTATCAAGTATATCAAGTGTATCTAAGTGGATATCAGTAGTGTATCAAGTGTATATTAGTAGTGTATCTAGTGTGTCAAGTATGTATCAATAGTGTATCAAGTGCATATTAGCTGTATTAGGTGTATTAAGTGTATATCAGGGATATCACGTGTGTTGAGCTCTTGTTGTTCTCTTTTCTTTTTTCTTTTCTTGTCATTTTTGCAAAAGTAAATAAGTTTGTGCTATTAACTTAATTTTTTAAACATATTTTGTCAAACATACAACAAGCCCTTGAAAAATAAACATTTTTTTTATATAAATGTAATATTTCATGTTAATTTATTTCATTCGCTTTTTTAAAAGTAAATATGTATATTATAATAATAAAATAAATATATGATAATGTAAAATATCAATAAAAAAAAGTTATATCATAAAACATGTTCATAAATTTGTTACTATTAGTTGAGATTCAACTAAATATTTAGTTGGTAACCATATCTATTTATGGTTTTTAAATATGTATTAACCACATTTTTGAACTATTGTTTATATTGAGATCCAATTTCATATTAAATCCTATAGAATGTTTTACATTAAACTCTTGTTTTCATATTAATTTTTATTTCATATCACTTACAATGTGAATCCAAAATTTTAAAGCAAAAATATGAAAAACAAAATTAGTTATTTTTTAAATATTGACTACACATATTTTACAAAAAAAAAAAAAAAGCATTAGAAACAAAATTATTATAGTTTTGTTTTAGGTTTTTTATTATTGGTTTTCATTTGGACTTTTATAAGGGAGATGATTCCACTTATGTTTCTAACCTCCCTGTCCCTTTCTCTAACTTAAAATAATGTATCACTACCTCTATCAATTTAATTTACTCTATCTTTTAGCTTCAGATCACTCTAAAACTTCTTTATATATATATATATCACTCTGTAAAAAAAAGCTCTTCCTTCCTCTAACCTTTTTTTAACTGATCTTTTGGTCTCCAACTTTTTCTACTTTGCTTTAAACAAAAAAAAAACAAAAAACAAAAAAAACCAAAAAACAAAAAAAGAAATCTAACTTTCCGTCCAAAAAATAATAATTAAATAAAAAAAGAAAATTATCCTATCTTAATTTTTTTTGAAATTTCTCTCCTCAACTTTTTTTCCTAGAAATATTCCATTTACATGTTTTGTAATATCTACGGGTGTTTTAATCATTTAACACATCCTAGTAATCTTACAAGACAACTCACTTGAACCAATAACATTTGAATGTGAAAAAGTCTTGTAAGATATTTAATTGTCAAAAAGTGACCAAAGCAAGTATAGCACTTGAGGGTAGTTAATATAATCTTATTATTCTAAAGATGGGAGATTCAAATCTCCAACCCCATTGTTATGGTCGACTAAACTCATAATGGGTCAGCAGTTTATTTTCTTTTCTATCTATTTAACAATATATACACACACATACCCTTTAAAATGATTGAAACTACAAATTCACACCAAAGAAAAAAAAAAAAAAAAAAAGTGAAGGGAGTGAAAAATTTACTTAACTGAGAATCTTTGATATGCCATCCAGAGAGATGGCCAACTTGGTTCATTGAATATCTCCAGCTTTCAACTTCTTCAATATCAATCTCTTGATTTGCTTCATGTTCAATAAAATGCTTCTCAAAGTTACCCTTTTGCTTCCTCACATTTCCTGGATCTATTTTGTAAAATATAGGAAGAACCAATTGATCCATCAACTCTTTACACGTTACTATCTTCTCTATTTCCTTCATGCAAACAAAATTCCCATAGTTCTCCGAAAATATCACGATCGAACTCCTCGATTCTTCCACCGCTTTCATCTTCTCCCCTAACGGTTTTCCTCTGTCTTCTTCGTCTTCGTCGTCTCTGAAAACTACAATTCCTTGAGATGTCAGAGCTTGATGGAGATCGGCGGCGAAACTACGTCCGGTGTCCTTAGCTCTGTGGCTGAGGAAAACGTCGTAGTTTCGTAAGGGAGGAAGAGGGAATGAGAGATAACAACAAGGCGGAGGAGAAGATAAGGATGCTATTGAAGAGACTCTTCTCTCCATGATCGATGGAGAACCCATATTGAAGGCTGGTGAGATCTATTGTGATACTAACAAAATGGATTCTGATGGTTTAGAAGAAAACTCAAGTGGCCAAATGATTCTCTCTCTTTCATTCAGGTGGAATTTCATGAGGTATGGCCTAAATGGTTTTCAAATATATTCTGGATGTTAATTAGATAAATAGTTGAGATATAAGATAAGTTTTGGGGCATACTGGTTTTAGTACTTCAAGGTTATGTCGTCATCGTGGTGGACAGTGGCTCTACTTTTGGATGTCTATGGCTTTGACTTTTTTGGTTCTCTCAAGACCATGATCTAAGGAGGTAGAGACAATGATTTCTTTTTTCTTAGAAGTGGACAAGGAAAATACTAAACTAAGTTATCATGTTTGTTTTATTTCAAGGGGATCTGCATCAGATAACAAAAAAGTTTTACACATTTTGGTTCGTGTCACCGCTTTTTTGAAATGAAAAAAAAAAAAAAAGGAAGAAAAAACCTTATTCTGCTGTTAAACTCCGGTAAATCACGTTTTATTAATATTTTAATTCCAAATTTTCTCCCAAAACATCTTATCTCAAATCAAGCTAAAATACCCTAAATCACTACTTTTCCTTTTCTTTTTCTTTTCTTTTTTGCAACAACCATCCCTAAAATCAAGCTTTTTTCAATTCAATTTTCATTTGATTTCTTTGACTTTCTCTTTTCCTGTTCAATTTCGAAAATCCCAAATCAAGCTAGCGTTCCAATTGATCTCTACTTGTTTTTTTTTTGTGATCGTTTTAGCTGGAGTCTACTAGTTTCAATTGGTTTATGAATTTGTGTTTGTTGTAATTTCTTCATGTGTAATGTTCGCTCAATTTCAAAGACAAATGGTGTTTGACTCTTTCAAGTTTAGCATCCAATTTATGAAGCTTCTTTGTGTAAGATGGGATGATGGGGTAGCTGAGAATATTTTGTGTGGCAGTATCACACCCCTTAGTAAGTTGGTTACCTTGACTTTATCTGTGACTATCTTCAAGGTTTGATCAGAATATTGGAGCTTCAAATCCTTGCCAAGCTCTTCCACCTTCTCCATCAATGACATTAAAAACTCACCTAGAATTTGATTGCTTCTGTTCATAGGTCCCTTCTTGCACTAATTTTCAATTTTTCTTTATTCCTCTTCACTACGACACTAATTTCTTCGATGATGTTACTATTATTCTTTGAGTAGATTTTTAGTATATCAATGATGTTGGTATTATTGTTTGAGTGGAACTAAAATTCTATGCACTGTATTAAAGTTTTATATATGCAAGTTAAGTACTCTTGATAAGCATCAAGAATTATTAAATACCAATATAACTTTTTAGAAGGCAATCATATAACAATTATACGACAATAATAAGTCAGTCATACGTCAATCATATGGTGATTATGCAACAATCAGAAAGTACTCTTAATGAATACACATAAAGCATGAATGATAGGTTTTTTCCAAGTTCTAAATGCAGGTTTTTTATTCTATAAAAGCAGATTTTTTTGGTTATATAAATGTAAGTTATGTTGAAACATGTTTTCCATCTTGAAGCCTGTTTTCCAAGTAATGCAAAATCCACATTCTTATGTTCCTCAAAATATTTCCATTTAATAATATAAAAAAAAAACAATCTATTAGTAATCTCATATGACAAAGAATAATAATGCTAGATGATACACAATTTAGGTAATTAAGAATATTTCATTTCTTAATATTAATGTAGGTACATTTGTTTCACTATCAACTTATGAGCTAATATCGTAGTCATTATCAACAAAATGTTCCAACTACCTAACATTATATGACAAAATATTGTTGAAGATATTATAAAAAAAACAAACACAAAAACTAGTCTATGAAGCCACATTAACATCAAAATTACTAACTAATTGACAAAAAAGGTAATCATGCGACAATCAGAAGATAATCAAATGATCACTATTAGAAACAATTAACTAATTAACTAAAGAAAATTAAAGGTAATCAAATGGTAATCATATGACAATTGTAATGTAATAAAAAAAATTCTTAACAATTGACAAAAAATCGAAGGTAATCAGATGAAATCCATGATAATAAGAAACGATACTTAATAATTGACAAAGGATAGAAGATAATGATATGATTATCAGAAACTTCTTAGTAATTTCAAAAAACAAATATTGTAAGATCATTAGATAGCAATCAGTATCACTTGGAATTAAATAACAATCAATATTAAATTAAATAACAATGAGATGGTAAACTCGATATCATTAACAATCATTATAAGATAACAATGAACATCAAATAGCAATCATATAGTAATAAACCAACAATCAAATAGTAATCGATATCATTGATAATCAGATGGTAATTAGATTACAATCCGATAACAATCAGACGGTAATCAAATGCAATTCTGCATTTTTAACTGCGAGGGCATTTTGGTCATCCTAGTTTCATCTGAGCTGGGTTTATTAATTTTGTTGGCTTTTTGGTCCTTAATCTCAAATTAATTAATTTTAATTAATTAATTAATCAATGTTTTGATGATAACAAACATGATTTTATTTA
>JBBPDJ010000026.1:3835180-3848157 GCA_037974625.1 Cucumis cinereus
TTTAAATTTAGTGCTAAGTGCTAGTTTTATTATCGTTCATTCAAAAAAATTGTTATCAATGACATTTTTACTATTAAATTTAAAAATATATTCACTCACGTATTTCTTTTTGTTTTTTTAAAAAAATGGTTTTGATGACCGATTTTAAAAATTTAAAAACACATAAACAAAAAGAAAAAATCTCTAATCCTAAAATTACCATAATCATAAAATACCTAAACATTTTACAAATTCATTTGTAATTCTAAATTAACATAAATCTAGAAATCAAACTCAAATCCTAAAATTAATAAAAAATTTAAAAATACATAAAAAAAAATCTCTAATCCTAAAATTAACTAAAATTTAAAAATATATAAAATTTAAAATTAAATAAAATTTAAAATTTAAAATAAACTAAAATTTAAAACTAACTAAAATTTTACTAAAATTGGGCAGCCCTCTCTTTCTTTCTTTTTTCTTTTTTTTTATTATTTTATCTTTCCTAACAACCCTCGCTCTTTTTCTCACCTCTTCTCTCTTTCTCCCTCGTATGGACCACTAATAAGTTTACCAAACTACAATATTTAAATAAATGATTCGATTATACAAATTACCCTCTAACTTAGTATTTTGTGTCCAAATAGATTAACAAATCATTTAGCAAAAAGGACGAGAAGAAGTCAAACCTTGTGATGGAGGTTCCAATATGGAAATCTGTTTTGGGAAAGAATCAACAATTTGCCAAAATCAATATTTGTAAAAGAGAAAGGTAAAGTCTCAAAAACCCATTAATTTATTTTGATAATTAACTTCTTTAAATGTGTTTTTATTGAATTAAGCTACAAAAGCTTGTTCATTTAGTTAGAAGAGAATATTAGTATCCTAGGAAAAATTAAACCATGAAAATACTTCCAGCATATTTGAATTGATTTTTTAAGTGTTTAAGTAAGTGTTCAATATAAACATTTAGAAAGTCAATCCAAACAAACTCTGATTTATTTTGGGCAACAAGAAAAATAGCAAAATACAAGGTTTCATTTTGAAAATAGTAAAAAAGTTTTAAAATTATATAAATGGCAAAATGAATTTTAAAATTATTAATTATGAATTAATGATTGACCCAAATACCCCTAACTAATTCAAACCACTTAAAATTTAAATCTTAACCTATTCCTAAAATTCAAATCTAACTATCAAATCTAAACTCTATTCCTAAACAACTATTAAAATCTTAACAACTATTTCTAACATTCAAATCCTAACTATCAAATCTTAACTCTATTTCTAAACAATTATTATTAAAAAATCTAGAAACTAATATTTTCAAAATAAAACTTAAATTACATCATCCTAAGAACTGTAATCGCCCAAATTATTATTAAAAAAATCTGATAACTAATATTTTTACAATAAAACGTAAATTACATCATCCTACAAATCGTGAGTCGCCCAAATTTTATAGAAATTGAAACCATAATATAAAATAATTATTATTCATAGACTTAGATCCACAAATATCAATATTAGTCCTAAACTTAAGACCCACAAATATCTTATATAGAAAAAAAAAATATTAATGATGGACTTAAGACCCACAAATAGAAAGAAATAACTAAACACAAGCAGCATTGTATTATTCAAATATGTTGTATTTGAAAGAAAGAAAGTTTGACAAATTAAGAAGTAGGTCTAAAATACATATTTGAAAGAAAGTTAGTTTGACAAATTACCTCATATGATTGAATTTAAAATACATACTTAAAAATTAATTCTTCTACCACTATCCAAGCACCAAGATTTCACCCAAATATAATTAGAATGATTTTGTAATTAAAACAATTGAACTATTATAAAAAAAAACTTAGTATAGAAGGAAAAATCAGTATACCAATAAGTATATTGAATTTTTCCCTAAAAAAGACTTTGTTATAGACTATATAAAGCAAATACTATGTATTTGACGTCTATAACCCTGTTATAGATTACATGAAACAAATACTATGTATTTGTCATCTATAACTATGTTATAGACAAAAAACATTGTGAATGAAACTTTTTCATAGTCTAAAAAATATTTTTCGGTAAAAATATGCTTACTAAACATACATACTCGGTATTTGACATCCTCATCAAAATATATACTTGGTAAGTTACTGTGTAATTAAAAAACAAAACAGTTTTAAATTAAAATTAAGAAAAATACAAATACCTAGTCATTGAAGCCTAAAATGCACCAATCAGCCAGTTACCCACTCCTTATTTGACTCATCTACCCTACTTAATCCTTATTCTTCACATACACGCCGACAACAACCCCAGAGTCCAGCAACCTATCATCCTTATCTCCAACCACATCTTCCTCTTCTCAAGCAAACCGACCACCCAACCACCGTCTATACCCAATCCTCCTCCGCTTCCTACCCACTATGATAACCCGAGGAAAAGCCAGCATTTTAAAGATAATTCAGATCCCAATCGTCGTCGTTCTCCAAAAGGCAAAGAGAAACAACGCCACCTCTCAAATGTGAAAGTAATAACGAATTTGACTTCATCGATACCGTATTTCTCGGTAATTGCCACGACGTCCATGTCGACTAGCAAGGAAGAATTGATCGAAAATGTTAATCCTAATTTTTTAACCCAAAAAACTTATTGACTAACTTTTCTTTTTGTCTACCTCCTCTGTCTTTTTCTCTCTCCCCCTTCCTTCCCGTCTTCCTTCATCAAAAGTCAGCTGTCATCGTTCCCAAATTTGTTTGACAAATTACCTCATTTGATTGATTTTAAAATACATGTGGTTTGGAAAGTGTTTCCACCCATAATAGTGAGAGTGGAGAGTTGACCACTCAAACATGCATGTACAATATGATCATTTTGGTTATTCTGCGGTAAATGACACAAGTCATATGTTAAAAAGAGAAAAAAGAATATATATATATATATTGAAAAGTGGACCAAATAATTCATTTATGGATAATCTCATCGATGTTTGAAAAATTCCCAATTTCTGTTCTGGGAAGAGACCATTCATCAAAATCGGTTCGATTATGCAACACTATTGGCTCATTGCATCTTCTCTTTAAAAAATGCCAAGTATCTGAAGGTGAAGTCTCCAATACCGTACAAATGGCGAAAAGTAGGGTTCGGACTGGATCAGTTGAAATACGGTATGAACTTTGCGTACGACGGGACCGGTGTGTTCTATACATTTGTAATGAGTCGTAACATGAGCACTCAAATCGATTTCCTCCACTAGTTGATCAGTGAATCAACCTTCACCCGGTCGTGATTTGCTATCCTCTGTGGCGCTCGTCTCTCTCGTCGTCAATGTTTACAATGTCTACCAAGCCACTAATGGCTCTCCTCAGGTTCTTTCCCCAAACTTAGCTTCTTAATTTATAAACCCTAACGTAAATTAAAAGCTTGAAAATATATTAACCGCTCAAATTTTTGATTGATTATAAAATACACGTTAAAATATAATTTAACAAATTCTGGGAAAGATTTTTGGTGTGAAAGAAAGATTTTTTTTCTTTTTAAAAATAGATATATAACTATATTTCACCTAAAAATACAAAAATATAATTTAACAAATTTGGGATGAAAGATTACAATTGAGGGGCATTTTGGGAATAGTCATAACACGCTTTGGTGGTTTGCTATAAATCTTATCCTCCATTTTTGTCATTTCCTCCAATTTCCCTTGATTTTTCTTGCAATTATTATTGAATTTTTGTTGGCACGTTTCTTGCTAGTGTATATAAAATCCAATAATAATCCTTTTATGGTCATATTTAGTTTAGATTTTTAAATCTATTTACTATTTGATTATTTATTTTGACATTGCATCAAAATTAATTTAAAGTTATTAAAATTAGGGTAGGTTTAATTAGATAGTGATTGACATGACCCCGGGGAACCCCCCCCCCCCCCCCGAACGGGACGAGGATTTTCCAATTAGGCGGGAAATTGGGGAGGGAGTGGGGAAAAAAATTTCCCATGAGTTAAATGGGGACGAGACGGGGAATGCATTCCCCAACCCTGACCCCAACTTCATCCGCACTCCATTCTCGTCCCCGTCTCGATTATAGTTTATTTATTTATTTAGGATAGTTATGTAAGGTTATGTTATTATGATTATATAAATAATACATTTAAATTTAGTATTAAATATAGATTATATATCTTAATAATTTGGTTTAGGTTTATTTCTTTTTACTAAAAAGTTGGTTAGTTTTTTAGGCTAAAACTTACAAATTTGTCTTTGAATCCAATTGTCATATAAAACTTACCATACTAAAAAATTTAGTGATAGTTTTAATTATTTAATTAGAATTTTCTTAATGATTTAAATTGATTGATTTTTCTTTTAAAAATAAAATTTAAAAAAATAACGAGTAAAAATTTCCCGTGGAGAACCCGATCCCGACGAATTCTCCGTGGGGAATCCCCGCCTCGATCCCCATGGGGAATTTCACGGGGATGAGGAATGAAATGAGGAGCGGAGATGGGGATGGGGAATGGCATCCTCGGCCCCGCCCTGTCCCATGGACATCTGTAAACCCAGGTTAATTTGGAGGTGATTTGACATAACCAAGGTTATTTTTGTAATTGTCAAAATGATTTTTATTTCAAATTTGATTTTTATCAACATTCATAGGGAAATTGTTAAAAGTGACAAGTTAACAAAATATTTATTGTAGGGAGTTTTTTTATTTTAGAAAATCTAAAATAATTAATTTAAAATTAGTTTCAACCACTATTAAGTTAAATGTGCTAATTGACGGATAATCAACCCCGCCAAATTTTTCCCATTTAATTCTTTTCTCTAAAAGTAAATTTTCTCCATCTATGAATTGATAGTCATTTTTTATTAATTTTTTAAAAATCTTTATTTTTATAATTTTTTTACATAAAATTATTAATTGTAAAAGGTAAAAAGATTAAAAATATTTACAAAATATAATAAAGTTTCAGATTGTATCAATGTCTAGCAGGATCTATCACTGATAGAATCTATAATTTTACTATATTTTATAAATATTTTTAGTTCATTTTTCTATATTTGAGAATGTCCATTTTTTTATTCTAAAACTACTAATAATTTTCATGTATGAAACATAATAATTCAAAATGTTTTTAGATGCACGAACATCATTTTTAGGTTTGAAACAAACATCAACATAGTTGCATGAAAATTAATTTTACAAAATCAATTATATTCATTTTTATTTCTTACCCAATAATTGGGTTTAGGATTAAAAAACAGTTGTAATTAAAAAAAACATTTATTAAATAACCATTTTTCATTTATACTTTCATAATATTTCTAATTAATGCATGGTTGTCTTTATCTTAAAATTTTCATATAAGACATGATCCACGACGGCCGATATAATATTGGCATTGTTTAACTAAGAAATTTTCCCACCCCTCTACAATAATCTAAATAATAATAATAATAATAATAAATAATAATAATAATAATTGGGGTTAAATGATTTGCCTTTTTCATGTATTGACTATATTATCTCAACATAAGGACAAATGTTTCGTTTTTCTTGTTTTAAGTATTAAACCCAGACTATATGATAAGAGCAATGATTAAGTACAATCTAACTATCAAATTTTCCTTTTTTCATCATGCAAGTAAACAAATAATTTAAAAATTAAAATATCATGTAACAATATGTTATTGAGTACAACTTGAAATGCATGCAAGATGTGTACTCCCAATATGCATTCAATTTTTTTTGTATGGTAATATAATAAATATTGAACTTCATCCAAAAATACATACTTGGTGTCGATATGGAAATAAAAAATAAACTAATTTTTTTTTTTAATTAAGCATGTTAGTGTTGCGTCCAAGAATTCCTAGCCTCCCCCTACTTTTCAATGTCTCTCCAAATTCTTTAATATTAGTCATTTTAAAATATGTTTAGTGGTTGCAGTTGCAAAGGCTACAATGACTCATCTTTTAAAAATATATATATAATTTTTCTATTCTTAAAAAAGTATTTTACATAAAATAATTCTGACAAACTTGTGATTCACAATCCTTACAATAGAATAGTATTTATGATTTGAACAATGTTTGGTTTAACTTTTCATGGATTTAATTTTGAAAGTAAGATACTTTTGTACAAAGTTTAGGTGTTTGGCAATTCTTGGAAATAGATTTTGAAAAAATAAGTTTATATAATAAGTTAGTTTAAGAAAACCACTTGAAATCAACTTTGTTCAATACTTAATCTTTCTCTATTTTGTATATAATCTGTACTATAAATATAGGCTTGTTTACTAAGTTGATCACTTTTTTTTATTAGTTTACTTAACATTTTTATTGTAATTTCAGTTATTTTTAGATGCATTAAAGATAGTAGTTAAAAAAGAGTGATTAGTTAAAAAGACGAAGGTACATTAAGGATGATAATTGAAAAGATTGAGAGGTTTAGAAGATGATTTCTTTCTTTGATGTTTTATTTTGATTTTTGGTGTCTTTAGATGGAATAAGATTACAATCCCTATAAAATGCTATACAAAATATTTCATCCATTTAATTCTAATCAAAGATTTTATTGATGAAATTTAAAATTAGAGGAGCCATTCTTGAGATGAATGTATGTGAGCCATTCTATTTTTCTCTTGATTGATTTAAATGTCATATAAGGTGTTAGCTTCATAGGTTTAAATGTTCCTACTCAACAATAAAAGTTTGATTTTTCGGGTTAAGAATTAAGATTGCATTATCACTAAACTTTAAATAACTCTTAAATTTAGTTCAAAAGTAGTTTTTTTATCAAATTGGGTTACAAAGTAAGACATTGTATGAAAAAAAATACCATGTGAGTATCTTTTAAAAAATATATAAAGAAAATGTTAATAGAAACTATTTTTAAAATTCGAAACTACGTAATATGGTTCTATCATATATGAGTTATCAAGGTAGTCCACATGAATTGTGTTTAAAGAAAACCATTCTGCAAAAATTGATCTAAACAGTACAAAGTGCAGCAATTTGTCTATAGTGAAAGTAGATGATTTATGACAACAGTTCAGCCATCTCATTGGCCATCAACTCGATGAAGAAAAAGAAAAATGTCTCAGATAATCATAGGTTTTTAAAAGCCGATTCATGTTGCTGAGGAGTCAGTTTTGCTAAGAGTGCCTTATTAGGACAGTGCTCTTTGTCTACAAAGTAGAAGCTCCCATTAGCCTTGAATGTCACAAAGGGACGATTTGTTTCGGGTGGTCGAATATCAGCAAATCGAATGGTTCGAGGAACGTAAGTCGCCAGCCACGACAAAATCTCAACCTCGAAACTGTCTGAACCTGGTTTCCATCTAATTTTATGAACATAAGGGCTCACGAACCAGTGAAGCACCCCAGTAGTAGTAGCACTGAAGAATATCACAGATGCTGCAACAGCACCTTTCAGAATCACATTCATGTCGGGGGACGTCATGAAGGTTATGACCGGTCCGAGTGATACAGAGAGGCAGCATGTAGATAAAGATAGAAGCTTAACTTTCTTAATAGTCGATGAGATCGGTCCAACATAAGCAACATCTTTTTCATCTTCCTCGGCTTCTTGTCCTCTGCGTGGTCCGATGCTGATCTTGCTATCGTCTTCTCTTGTTGTAACTTGAGATGCCCATCTCTTCTGGACTACAATTTGCTGTGAAAGAAAGTTGCTGGTGGGTACAAAATTTTCATTGATCCGTGCTGTTGATCGATGGAGATGATAACCTTAGGCAAAAGAGTACCTACTTTTAGATAAAAAAGTGCGATAGTCCTCTAGAGCTTTAGTGCAAGACAAACAAAAAAATGTTACATAAAGAAGAGAAGGCATAGTTGGGGTAGAAATATGAAAAAAAAAGGGAAAGAAAAAAAAACAATCTGAACACTAGAACTTTAGCATTTAGGCTGACTAAATTCGATTTTTCTTAGTTAATAAAGAAGGAAAAATCCTAATTATTACTATTTTTAAAAATAATGAAAAAGTAACAAGGTCCAGGGCTTTCAGAGTGAAGCAAATCCAAAATAATTAATAAATATGAGATGGACTCATGAAGGACAGGGACATCAGGTAATGATTCGTCTAGAGTTTGTTTGCTAGCTCCTTCAGAAAAGGGAACAAAAAGACATCAATACGCTGCTTCTAAGTTGAGTTTAACCATTTCTTTCTTTTAATGGAAATATAGAGAGACCAATAGACCATCTTATTTCAGTTGTAGTCTCTCGCCCTCCAAGTCAAAATAACTAAACCTTTTCTGATAAAAAAAACAATAATAAACAATTGAACAACTAACTTCATTGAACAAACAATTACAAGGAAAACCAAGTTCCATGGAAGAATGGGAAAGCTCGTCCAACAGGTGGGAAAGGTACTCAGGGTTGGGTAGAGATTTAGTGTAGCCCAAAGCCTCCCCTAAACTTTGTGCTCGTTATATAATATATATGTAAAGACTATGTACCAATATTATTAGTTGATCCAGTGGTAAAACCCAAGTTCAAGCACCAACGTTTACATTTTTTTTTCAAGATTATTTCATTTCCACTTATAAAGTGTTTGAGGTACCTTTCCTAATGTGGAATTCTCAATAATGAGGTTTCATCTCAAAACCAATTGGCAAAGGGAGACCTAACTCATCCATCTTATAAGGGTTTGAGTTCCCTTGGTTTCTCCAATGTAGGATTATATGGTCCCTCAAGATGTGCCTCTTTTGGGTTCACCATTTTTTATCGGATCTCAATTTGCTATTGAACCCGTTTTGGCTTTATGGGCCATGATACCATATTATATAATATGAGGTTCCATCCCAAAACCAATTGACAATGTCTCCTTTTTTTTTTTTTTTGAAAAAAAAACGAACCTCCTCATTAATATAATGAAATGAGACTAATGCTTAAAGTACAAGAGAAATATACAAAGAGCTTGAATTCCTATTTTTTGTCCAAAAATACGGACAAACAAAAGCGAGGCCCAAAAGCTTAACAAACTCCAACAAGGCAGAAAAACAACCACAACAGCAATTGAGAAAAAGAAATACAAACGCAATGTTGGTAAAGGAAAACAAGAAGTGCCAAAAACCATAACTATGAGAAAAGAATTCTTTCAGAAGCCTGAAGAAGATGCATCTCAAGAGGACGAAATGAAAGAGCTGAACTATCTCAATTCCAACAAAAAACCATCTGATTCATAAAAAATTTAAAGTACACAACACACAAGCTGACAAACTACTATCAAGACTTCTGATGCACAATTGGAGTATCAAACGTGAGAGGAAAACTTCTAAACCTCGGTTGAAAAATGCAGGCCAATTAATGAGGCAAACTTGATGAGAAAACCTTTAAAGCACGCCCTCTTCTAACCCTTCATTGTTCAAACTCGGGCAAAAATATCAAGAAGCCTTTGAAGGACGCAGAATCTGCTGGGGATGATCAAACGAACACTAGACTGCAATCGACTACAATTGATTTTAGATGGTCTGGAAGTCCAATGGGCTGCAATGATGGTGGGCAAGCCGAATACTTATCATCAACATTCAATTCGACTTCCAACTCTTCATCAATCTAAAATAAATCATTTAGGTCTGTTTCTAAAGGCTCCATTTGCAACTGCCCCTCATTTCCGTCTCTTTTCAAAGTGTTCATACTCTTCACTACTCAACCTGAATGGGGAATCAAAGGTTATCTTGCTCTTCTTTTTGGATGGAATGACGGGTGAATGGCTTGGAAAACCTCTCAAGAATTACACCTCTGAATTAGGCATTGAGAAGCTAGAGTATTCAAAGTGTTGAAGTTGAGAGGAATGAGAATCTGACCTATTATCTTGAGATGGAGCTTGGATTTTAGAATAATAATTTTCTAAAACATCATGATTCTGCTCAGGAAACAACTTCTCCTTGATAAGACTCAATTAGTTACTTCCTTTTGTCTCTTTCTTCTAACAAAAAACTTCAAACCCAAAACCCTAAGCCCTAAACCAATTGGCAATGTCTCTAAACTCCTTATTCGGTATTATAAGGAGATTAGAGAGAATCTGTTCAAATAAGGTTGATTGTGCCTTCTTCAGTGAGGTATTTTCTTCATTGGAGTTTGTTTTCTCATCTTTCAATAAAAAGGTCTAAAGAAAAAACAGAGGCTCTAAGTAAGAAGTGGCCAGTGTCCTGATTCTAAACTGAAGTTCAGAGCCATCTGTTTAATGATGGAGGTCACACAACCAATGCCAACAATTTCTGATTAACAATAGTTAACGTAAGGACCATAGCCTCTACTCTACAAAGACTTTGACAATAATAACGAGATTGTCAGGTTTTTCCTTCACGAAGTAAGAGAACAGTAATGGCATCATCCAGCAATTGCAAGTGATTAATAGAAAGGGAGTTATTTCCCACAGAAAATCTTACACCAAGACCTGTTCGCATGTTTCTAGTGCTTAATATTTGTTCTTTTTAACCTAAAAATTAAAGTATTGCTAGTCCTGAATTTATTTGGTCTAGATTATGCTTGTCTTTTAAGTTATTGTGAGGGAAGGAAGAAAAGCAAGGGAAAAAATAGAAACAAAGGAAACTTGAATAACTGCCAGAGAAGAGATGGAAGCCCCCAAACTCTGAATACCTGAGTGGCCAGCACCCCATCACTAGCGAATTGAGTATCTAAATATAGTTAACAACGAGAAATACTAGAGTAAATTTTGACATTCAATCCTAGAGGGCAGCAAATTTTTCTCATTATATTTGCTAAAACTTGATATTGTATACTTTCTATTGCTTTTCAACCAGCAAATTTTTGGTTTCGTTAAAAGAATTGAAAATTTTCTAGCTTTGCTTAACATTTTTGTAATTACTTGATTTCAATCAAGAATTTCGTTTGCATTGTTTTAATTGTTTACTTACTAGATGCTGCTTTTATCTTTTTTAACTTAATGTTTGCTTTAACTTATAAGGGTGCTATATGCAAAAAAGAAAATTTCCTTGGTGATGCTAAGATGAACACACCAAAAACCGATGCTAGACTACAATATTGGAGGTGGGAAATAAGGAAACAAGGCAGCTACAGAGTACAAAGCAAGTCTTACAAGAAGATGAGCCAAATGCATATTTTCAGTGTAAATATTACTTTAGAAAAAGACATACAAACATAATTCCAACTTAAAGTGAATTGCCAATAAGAAGAGTAACTCGTGTATCTTATAAAGAATATGAAGTCTCCTCTTCACCTAGCCCTCAACATAATGCCTCTTTGGACTCGCCATTCTTGAGTCAGATTTCAATTTATTTACAAAGAATGTTTTTTTTTTTTTTTTTGGATATCATGAGTTCTAATACCACATTAGATAAACATGGAGTTCTATCTCAAAGGTAATTAGCAAGGAGAGGAGCAACACATATGAAATCTATAATAAACCCTAGCTTCGCAAGAATCCCTAAATTCATGTGCAACAAGTGAACATAGAAATGGTCGTGACAGTAACCTAGCAGTAGAAAAATCATAGCAAAATGCACCCAAAGTTCCAACTCAAAGCATGCAGAATTCTTCCAATAAAATTTATCTCAAGCCTGAACTAATATGAGATTATTCCAGATCCCTTATCTTTGAAGGTAGACAAGCTAGCATGTGGCATAAAACTTCACGAAGAGATCTCGTAATATAAGTTTGGAATCATTTCTGAACATTAAAGGCTAATAGTTATCTTTTCTCATCGCATTCATAGGAAGCAAACATGAAATTTTACATTCTTTACTACACTGGGAGCATGAAAATTGCAGAGTTGAAAGCTTGAGAAAGAAAATTCTCTCATTCTTGCAAGGAGGGATTGGAAAATGGAAGAAGAAGAAGAATTATACCTGAATAGTAATTTCTTCGCAAGATATGTTTGGATTGTGATCGTAGCAAATGGAAGAGAGCAGCCCTCGTCATTCTCCGGAAGCAAAAACTCTTCCCTCGCTGTACTCCGAAGCTACAAGTTGGTTTTGTAATTTCGTAATTTCATTTTCTTTTTTTTCATTTTCTTACATTCCCCAATGGGCCAATATGCCCCAGTCAAAGCCCAATTTCACCATATAAATCCCATGAAATATCGTATATACCCTCTAATTTAAAGTTAGAGAAATGAAATTTGGGGATATGGCAAAAATTAGGGGTGGTTAGAAAAATAATAAAATTAGTGAGGAATAAGAAAAATAGCAAATTTGAGATTAACTAATTATTAAAATTTCTAAAATGTCGTTATTACCCCTGCACGATTTGGGGACGTTTTTTTTGTAGAGAGTATTTTACGTTTCTGCATTTTTCACGTATTGATTAGCAGTATATGATGTATATTTAAATACAAGAGGTTTTTTCAAATATAGGAAAAAAAACTATTTACACCTCATAGAAAAAATCCACTAAAAGACAAAAATCAATTACACTTGATTTTTTGTATGTAGTGTAAATATTTTGTCAATTTTTATATTTTTGATAATTTTCTTAAATAACAATGTATTTTATCTAGATAGAATCTTTTGAATTTAATTATATTTAGTTAGATATATTAATTTTTAAAATAAATATATAATTACATTTATTTTATTTCGAAATATAATAAAATCAAATCTCTAAGACTATGGTGTTTATTGAAACATCAATTAATATCTAATTAGATTTATTTTATTTCCAAATATAATACAATCAAATTTCTAAGATTAGAGTGTTTAATTAAACATCAATTAATATATACTTAGATATATTTCATTTCAAAATATAATACAATTAATTCCCACAGATTATAATGATTAGTTCAACTGATTTCTATTTGGGGATTAAATATGGGTTTTTTGTACGGATGACCCCTTTTCAGGGACCCATTCAATTTTTGGCCCAATATTAAAACTTCAACGAAAAATAGCCTTCTTATGATGTCAGCACCATGTGATTTTACCGTTTTGTCCCTAAAGTCAGTGCGCGCGTCCCCGACCTACTCGATGCACGCTACACGCTTACTC
>JBBPDJ010000026.1:3849001-3894449 GCA_037974625.1 Cucumis cinereus
CACCAAAAGACACTATTCATGCTAAACATATGTGTTAATGTGTGTTGTTCTAACAAATACCACCAAAAGACACTATTCTTCCACCTCCATTTTATTTGGAATGTGTGTTGTTCTAATAAATACCACCAAAAGACACTATTTATAGGCTATTTGGCACCAAAAGACACTATTCATGCTAAACATATGTGTTAATGTGTGTTGTTCTAACAAATACCACCAAAAGACACTATTTTGGACACTGAGCTTTGTATGGGGCATCTATTTCATTTGCAATATTTATAATAAAATCCAAGTTTTCTAAAAACAAAAACTATTAATAATGTTGATAGAAATTTTAATATATTAAATTTAATGTAGAGGCCAATCCAAAACAGGAGAGACT
The DNA here is from genome assembly GCA_037974625.1 of Cucumis cinereus. Classification (NCBI taxonomy): domain Eukaryota; kingdom Viridiplantae; phylum Streptophyta; class Magnoliopsida; order Cucurbitales; family Cucurbitaceae; genus Cucumis; species Cucumis cinereus. The sequence continues at coordinate 3,849,384 of JBBPDJ010000026.1, forward strand.
CCTTCAAAAATAAACTTTTGATAACGTAAGCGACGAGCACACAGTACTTTTTAGTAAAAGGGAAATGAATGGTATGTTCTGTACTCACCACACATCTCATGGTTTATATAGGCACTCGACGAGTTCGCTTGACCAACTTCTTTCCGATGTGGGAATTCTCACTTTCTAAGGCTATTATTGTCTTTTAATTTATTTACTTTCTTTTTTGGGTGCTGTCTACACATTCCAATGGAAAATTGCCACGTGGCTAATCCCTTTCTGCAACACTATTATATATTTTGTTTTTATTATATTCAAATAAAGTTTTAAAAATATTTAGAAAGCCAGACATGTTATAACTAAATTAATTTTCTTAACTAAAATAGGTGTGCCTAACGTATTATAAATTGTATAAATATTATAAAAATTATCCTAATTTGAGTTGACTCAATCCAACTCAAATTACATGTATATAGTCAACTCAAATTACATGTATATGAATCCGATATATATACTCGAAATTTAGAGCATTTTGGCTTTTTAATGGAGTAAATAAGTATATAATTAATATGTTAGAGTTAGTAAATTTGTGTTTGAGGATGTAGAGTTGTAAGATTGAATTTTTTTTTATATATTTCTGTGAAATTGGATTTAAAAGTTATATGGAATTACTTAGTAGATGTGAGAGTATAAATAATGAAGGCATTGAGTTTCTCGATAAATGTGTAAGAAATGAGAAGATTGAGTTACTCTTGGTGAGTCGAATGACCCCTTAGGTTCCATGATTGAACTTTTCATAAGATATTCATATAAAATGATGGAATACGCAAGGTCTCTTCTAGAAGCGTTATAATCAAAGAGGGTTGGGTTTAACACTACTTTTCTATCATTAAATTTAGTGGTCACAAGCATGATTGCCTAATGTCTCTTTGTTTTTGTAAGAGACATATTTTTAAATGATCATGTAAATGTTTTGTCCCATTTTTTGTTTCTCCACCTAATTTTTTTTCACAGTAGTTGCATATTGCTTTCATGGTTTTTTTTTTTGTCTTTTATAATGATTTCATACCACTGATGTCAACAGTAATACTCAATCTTTGTATTTCTGTGTAAAAATAATAATAAAATAATGGAAGAGTATTTTAGTAATTTTGGAAAGGGCATTTTAGTCATTTTGTTATAAAAAGAGTGGAAGGGTAATTTGGTAATTTTGAAAAAAAAGAAAAAGGGAAAAAAAAGAAAAAAGAAAAAGAAAAAGGAATTTGTTTATTTATTTATTTATTTATTATTATTATTATTATTACAATTACTATTACTATTACTATTACTATTACTATTATTATTATTTATTGTAGTAGTCGGCTAAATTGAAGAGAAGAAAAAGAGAAGAAAATCGAGAAGGCTGGAAATATTTCTAGGCGAATTTTACATGAACACCGGGAGAAGAAAAATGAAATTGAGCTTCAGACCAGATTGAGTGAAATTTGTGTCTAAAGTGTTTAGAAAAGAGAGAGGAAGCCAAAAGAAGGCTCAATTTGAAGAAATTTGGCCAAGAAAACAAAGAAAATCGAGGAAGAAACTCGTCGGCGTTGGAAATTTACAGTTTTAAGCAAGTGAAGTTTTTGATGAAATTGAAGAGGTTAGAGTTGAAATTGGAGCTTCAAATTTGGTGGTAAACTCAATAAGAAGACCCTCTTTGATTTCGTAACAATGACTTTGATTAATTTCAGCTAGAAGTAACAAATTTAAAGTTTGAAAATTGTAGAAAATCTCGTCGAAAAACATAGCAATGAAATTTTCAGCTTGAATTTCCATGGATTGAGAGCAAATTGGATGGCCAAATCTTGGGTAAAGTAGTCTAAGTTATGGTAATTGATTGGTAATAGTTAGAACATCCAATTTTAGCTAGAAGAAGAGAATTTTTTCGTTGGAGTGTCGTCAGAATTGTCACCGAAAACTGGGTTCAAATTGGGGGAAAATTGAAGGTTGAAGATAAAGTTTTTAGTTGCCCGTCATTAAAAGTGGGTCATAAAAGTTACTGTCATTGCTTGTCCGTCATTGAAATCAGAAGACAGAATGCATAATTACATTAGCTCGATTAATATGTAATTGTTAAATGCCTATTTTACCATTGATTAAGGAACAAATTAAGGGATATTTAGGAAATTTAACATAAGGACGGGTTTTGTTATCGGTTCGATTTAATCCGTCAATTTTGGATCGATTTTAGGAAATTTGACGATCGGAGAAACTAACGAACCGAGAACATCCCATCAAGTTTGTGAGTGACTTATAATTTAAAATAATGATTTTAAAGTATGTATGGTTTGAATTTTTTAAAAGTATTTCCGAGTTTACACGTTTTACGAGGTAAACTTTTTATGCAAAAAGTATTGAATGTTTATGATCTTTCATGCTAGAAATGTGTTATATAAAAGATTTGATGCATAATTTATGATTTTACATATGCTAGTAAGCATGATTTGATGTATTTAAAGGCTGAAGATATTTTCACGTTTTACGAGATTTCAATAAAGTATGATTTAAGCATGCTATAGTATTTCTAAAAGGAATCCAGTATGATTTGAATGATCTAAGTTTAATGAATATTTCCTAATGAATACTTAAGCCAAAGGTATTTAAGAACTATTTCAGTAATTTATGAGAAGTTCAATACAAGCATGTGTATTCATGATTGAGTCCGAGGCTAGTATACTAAACGTGCACACTAGAGTATTTTGTTGTCGTGGGTGTTGAAAGGAGAATCCCAGTATATGGGAAGATCGATTCCATCGAGCTTTTCCCCAGAAAGGACATAGAAAAGAATCAAAAGGAGTTTTCTTTTCTTCACATAGGTGCAGTTCAAGTCGCTCTACTTCCATTGTTCAGAACAGGACTAGACACTCCAGTCCTTGCCATCCTACGTGATAAACGCCACAAAGATTTTTCAAACTCTCTCCTTGGAATCATCAAATCCAACCTGGCAAACGGCCCGGTTTATTTCAATTGTTTTCCAAACTTTATGGTTTCTCTAGATGATCCACACATCCTCAAGACCCTAAGCCTAGATCTAACTGGACAAGGGTTGAATTTGGAAGAGGGTGTTAAGAAGTTAACACTTGTCTACAAAATCACTTACAAAGTCCTAACAACGACAATGCATCCAAAAGCATTGATGACGACTTCAAAAGGGAAAACTATGTTAATTGAAACCAACCTCAACAAAACATTCGTCAGTGTTCCTAGGATACTATCTTGGGAAGAAGTCACCAAGAACCCTCAATGGGTTCTAGACAACGCATTTACTCCTCAAAAGAGTGAGCGTGAACTCTCACATATAGTAGAGTTTCCAGATGGAAGGGTTGAGATCAAGTTTAAATCAGAACCACCTCAGAATCCAATAGTCAAAGATAATACAAGCATAAGAGATTTTATGAGCTCAAGACCAAGTACTTCAAGCATTCGTCCTGAATCAAACAACATGATTAACAGGTCAAACTCCCTTCGGGTTCATTCGGTAAGGTTAGAGTAAGGAGTTCCAAACATTCATTACAAAGAAGGCCGACCCGAATCTTCAACGCAAACAGATATGGAGTCAGAAAGCATCTTCAAAGGACAGCTCAACGTGATCATATCTGAATTTAAGCTTGACAAGGAAGCCTTGCAAAAGGACTTTATGCAGCCAGAAAACAAACTAAAGAGGGTTATGTTTTTCAAGAGCTACTCTGATGAAGAGCAAAAGCAGATTAAGGAACAATACTTTCAAGCGATTGAAATTCTCCAAGAGCACATTTCCTTCTTCAAATGGCTAGAACAAAAGGAAGAATTTGATCAAATCTGCCATATCAAAGAAAAAGAAAAATGGAAAACGGTGCAAAGAGGAAAAGTAATATCAGACTACCCTCCTCTAGAAGATATCGAGTTCAAAAGTTTTTACAATGAAATTGTTATGGCCAAACCATTCCAGCTAATAAGGGAAGCGGACGAGCAAAAGGCTCCAACTAACAAATAAATAAAGATCCTCCAACTGCAGAATAACTACTCCAACCGTATTCAGCATTCAATAGCCGATCAAGTGTACGAGCTTGAAGGAGTCATTAATCCTTTAAAGGAAGTGGTAGTGCCACCCTTATTCCAACTTCCAGAAAAGATAAAATTCAAGACTCAGAAGGATAAAATCATACAAGAAACTGACAACAAGTTAAAGTCCCTCAAGTTCCAAGGAGAATCTTCTAGCCAATCCATCAATGTCCTCGATGAACAAGAAGTGAACTCATTCATCGAAGATTTCAAAGATTTGAGCATTGAAAAACCAGCGATGGAGCTAAATAAAATAACGCCAACGAAAACAAAGGAGACAGATTCAATTGGTATCCCCAACCTTCAATGCCTGACCAAGGATCAGAACAAAGGCATAAGTTCATTAGGAAAACCCAGTACAACGGTGATACCATCTATGTATGGAATATAGATGGAATGCCAGAGAATATGATTCTTGAGGTTCTTCAAGAAATGCTCATGGCAGCCTCAGCCTACGAGTCAAACGAGATGGACGACCACCAAGCAGTCAAAGCCATAATCAATGGATTCTCTGGAGTTCTCAAACACTGGTGGGAAAATGGTCTCTCTGAAAAGGTCAAGTCAGACGTCAAGAAGCATACCACAAAGGTAATTAGGAATCGAGAAATCAAAAGAGAATCAGGCCTAACTAACTGGGTTCCAAAGGAGATCACAGTTCAAGACGCTTTTCCAAGCCTGGTGTATCTTATTGCTACCCATTTTACGTTCCAAAACGACACAAGGCCAAATATCCATCGCAACATCCTGAAAAATCTGAGATGTTCTTCAATGGAAAACTTCAAGTGGTACAACGACATGTTCTTGGGGAGAATTTACATGCTTAAAGATTGCATGGGGCGTCATTGGAAAGAAAAGTTTATTGACGGACTCCCTAGCTTCATGGCAGAAAGAGTATACAACTCTTTAAACAAGATGTTCAACAACGACGTTCCTTGGGACAACATCACCTATGCACACCTAGTCACAAAGGTAGTTGAATGTGGATTGGATCTATGCAACGAAATTAAGGTTCAAATGAAGGTCCAAAAAGCCTCGAATCTTCATAAGCGGGAAATGAAGACTTTCTGCTCTCAATATGGTTTTGAAAGAGTAAGAGAACCGGGAACAACAAGCAGAAAGATGACCAAAAGGAGAATATAAAAGAAGCCATATTTTCGAAATAGGCATCAAAATTACATGCCAACAGTCCCATACAAGCAAAGAAAGTACCATAAGAAGAAAACTCAACAGCATGACCGTCCACAAGGGAAAGGTAAAAAACAGGTCCAAGATGAACAGCAGAAGACAATCTACTGCTACAGATGCATGAAGAAGGGTCATTATGCAAATAAATGCCCACACAGTGGAAGGATCAATGAGCTAGAGGGGGAAGCATATTCTTCAAACTCTTCTTACTCAGGCTATGAGACAGAGTTTCAAATTCAAGAAATAGCAGACGAAACAGATTCAGAGTATTCAAGTTTCGATAATGATGAAGAGGAAGTGCAGATAGCCTGCGGATGCAAAGAAGAAAGCTGCAAGTGCGTTCTCAATCAAATCAACGTCCTCACTTCTGAATAAGAGGTATTATTCCAAACCCTTGATCATATTATTGACGATGATTTCAAACGAACGGTCTTAAAAACCCTAAGAGATTCTTTATCTCAAACTTCACCATCAAAGTCTTTCGCCAAACCAAGAGAGATCAAAGAAAAAAGTCTAATGGAAATTTTAGCTTCAAAAACTGAAAATCCAATTTCAATTATTGATTTAAAATTTGAAATTAATAACTTGAAGAGAGATATCAGCCAACACCAGACTGAAATACAAGAAATTAAAAAGGAACTTTCTTTTCTAAAATTAAACAATTTTCAATCCAATGAACAAGAACCAGACAAGAGTGAAGATTTTTTATCAATCAAATCTCAAAAATTAATTTTAAAAAATGGTATTCTTTAATCACATTAAAAATTGAAGATTTCAAAATCACCTTAAAAGCCCTAATTGACTCAGGTGCCGATCAAAATTTCATTCGAGAAGGTTTAATCCAACGAAGTATTTCGAAAAAACAAAAGAGATTATGACAGGAGCAAACGATAAACGGTTAAATATCAATTTTAAATTACCAAAAGTACACATTTGCAATGGAGATACCTGTTTTGTCAATACATTCTTTTTAGTCAAAGATTTAAAACAAGAACTGATTTTGGAAACACCGTTTCTAACTCAATTATATCCAATTGAAATTACTGAAAAAGGGATTGTTTCAAAAAAGATGGATAAAGATATAGTTTTTGAATTCTTAACCCCCGTCTTACCACACGAAGTTTTGGGGATCAACAAAATAAGTTCTAACATTAAGCGCAAACAAAAGCAAATAGGTTTTCTTCAAGAAGAGATTTGTTTTAAACGAATTGAAGAAAATCTTAATGATCCTTTAATCACTTCACGAATTAAGGAAATTCAGTCTTTAATTGAAAAAGATATTTGTTCAAATTTACCTAACGCTTTTTGGGAAAGAAAAAAGCATATTATCAATCTTCCATATTGTAAGGAATTCAAAGAATCGGACATCCCTACAAAGGCGAGACCGATTCAAATGAATTTAGAACTGCTAACCCATTACATGAAAGAAATCAAAGACTTATTAGCTAAAAAACTAATAAGGCCTTCAAAGAGTCCATGGTCATGCGCCGCCTTCTACGTCAACAACGTCGCAGAAAAAGAAAGAGGCGTTCCCAGGTTAGTAATTAATTACAAGCCATTAAACAAAGTTTTGGAATAGATTAGATATCCTATTCCTAATAAAACCGATTTACTCAAAAGAATTTTAAATGCTAAGGTATTTTCAAAATTCGATATGAAGTCCGGATTTTGGCAAGTTCAAATTTCTGAAAAGGACAGGTACAAAACTGCTTTCAATGTCCCATTTGGTCAATACGAATGGAATGTAATGTCATTCGGTTTAAAAAATGCTCACTCAGAATTTCAAAAAATCATGAATGACATTTTCAATGATTTTCAAGATTTCACAATTGTATATATTGATGATGTCCTAGTATTTTCCTCAAACATAGAGTCACATTTCAAACATCTTAATGTTTTTATTAATATAATAAAGACCAATGGCCTAGTAGTCTCCCAAACAAAAGTCAAACTCTTTCAAACAAAAATTAGGTTTTTGGGCTTTGAAATCCACCTAGGAAAAATAAAACCCATCCAAAGGTCCATAGAGTTTGCTTCAAATTTTCCCGATCAAATTCCTGACAAAACCCAACTTCAAAGGTTCTTGGGCTGTCTCAATTATGTTTCCGATTTTATTCAAAATCTTAGGCCCATTTGTAAACCACTATTTCAAAGACTAAAGAAAAACCCTCAACCTTGGTCAGACAAGCATACTCAAGCTATCAGACAAATTAAGTCTTTAGTCAAATCAATTCTCTGTTTGAGTCTAATCAACGATAAAGCAAATCTTATCGTTGAGACGGATGCCTCTGATATAGGATATGAAGGAATCCTTAAACAGTATTTGGATAACACTGAGTCAGTTGTCCGATTCCACTCAGGAATCTGGAATGACACTCAAAAGAATTACTCCACTGTCAAGAAGGAATTACTAGCCAAAGTTCTTTGTGTTAAAAAATTCCAAGGAGAATTAATTAATAAAAAATTCACCATCAAAACTGATTCAAGAGCTTCAAAATTTGTCTTAGAAAAGGATGTTAAAAATCTTGTTTCAAAGCAAATATTTGTCAGGTGGCAAGCCATCCTATCCTGCTTTGACTATGAGGTTTTGCCTATAAAAGGAGAACAAAACCCCTTAGCTAATTACCTCTCAAGGGAGTTTCTAACTCCAAAGCTCTCTCCTCCTCCTCTCTCTAAACGAGTAATTCGCGGAGTGCTGCAAGAGGCAGAGGATCTTCCTCTTCCTCCTCAAGGGAAAATTGCCCATCTTCTTCTTCCTCTACACCCACTCCTATGAGTGCAGATCAATATGCAATGGATCTAGGGTTTACTATGGTAACCCGATCTAGAGCACGTTCTTCCGACATACGAATAGAACCTACCACAGAGTCTTCTACTCCACCAAGGCCTTCAGTCAGCCTAATCCATCCTTCCGGTGGAGTAGTTCAATTGAGGCCCTCTGCCTCTCCTTCTTCTGTAAGGGAGTCATCTACTCCTTCTCCATCCACTTACTCTCAAGCCGTTACTCCAAAAAAATGGTTTGTACCCCGACGTAAGATTAAAAACTATTTTCAAAAACCAGTCGTGGTCTATGATCCCATCATAGAACCAGAATTCCAGAGTCTTACCTTAGAAGAGACTGTTTCAAATGTTTTTCCTGAAGGTTTCAATTTCATCCCTAACGACCTTCACAAAACTCGCAAATTCTATGAGTTCATTTTAGTTGACACAAAGTCAGTTGAGATAACTCGTGTCCCGGAAAAATCTGACCCGTCCAAGATCGCTTATTCAAAATTCAAAATTTTCAAAGCGATCAATCCAACTCATTGGAACCAAGGAATTTTTACAGAAAAATCCTTTTCAAAACCATTCGTCCCTCAATTCTTCTCTTACCAAGATTACGTCAAAGCGTGGTATAGAGTTATGTGGTTTTCATCTAGAAACCACTCCTGGTTTATTTCCTTTTGTCAAAATGCATATAAAATTAATTTTCCAGTATGGTTTATTCAATGGTGGAATAACTTCGGTCTTATAGATGACATCCTTCCAGTTCCCCTTCAACGGTCTTATTTTTATTTTTCTAGGACAATCCAGAAAAATTCATTCCATAATTCAATGAGATTTTGTTTATATTTTCAAATTCCATGGATATTTTGTTGGAGTTTCCATCTATCATCTTACCCCCAGTATAAGATGATAGTCAAACAATTAAAGATCAAGTGGTGGGATAAATTTAATTTTCAACATGCCACCATCAAACATCTGAAAGAATGGTTCGCTGAAAATGGATACATGCAAGACCTCGATCAACGAAAGAATGTCGAATTCTTAAATGAGAAATCCAAGCTTCTAGCAGCCCTTGCCCAAACAACAACAGATGCAGATTTTCAAAGACTTTTGGCGACAGCAGCAAATGCTCCGTCTTCCTCAAGATCAACATCCTCTTCTATCCAAGAAGATGAAAATCCAGAAGAACCAGAGTACGATCTAGACGATCCCTATCTCGACTCACAACCTATGTGAGTTCCGAGTCCATATACCTGTATGAAAAGTAATACAGGATCCATGCAGAGTCTTTGCCAAAAGGATCTCTACTTAATGTTGAATTCAAGCTGATGACTTGGGAGGATGGCTACTATGACAATTCTGACCAACATGAACCTCCAGAGGGCAAGTTTTTCAGAAAATGCTTGAGACATTTTATGATGGGCATTATTCACATGACCCTCTTGGATTAGCTTTTGCAAAAATGTCCTATATCATGTATGTTCTCTTGGAGAAGGGTAAATGTCTTTACATTTATCATTCTATACTGTTATGTTATGATCAAGTCTAGTGAATTTTGGTTAAAAGACCCTTAGTGTAGATATAATCTTGGCATTTATCCTTAATCCAACTTTGCTTGAAGAGAAAACACAATCAGCTTGCTATAATTACTATTTTCTTTTCTTGCGAAATGGGAATTCAATCAGCCTGCTCCTGTTAAAAATTTGAGATGGTTTGTTATATCAGTTTCTCTAAGAATCTTTTTAAACTTCTAATTGGCTTCACCTTGTTGTAATCGTTATTTTCTTTTGCAGAATTGTTGGACAAGTGGCCGTTACTGAAAAGCATCAATGGATTACTGGAGAATTAAATCTAATTGGCTTCATTAATGGATTAATTTTAAGTTAATGAAGTTTTTCTTATAATTATTTCAGGTATATAATCAAATGTTTTTTTTTTTTTTTACTATTTGAGGTTGTGTTCCATTACTCATTTCCTAGTATTTTTTTAATAGTACTGTGATGGTTGGCAAACACAATTTTCTGTTGGCATTAAGGTATGGCAACGTTTCTTTTGCTCTCTCTCTCTCTCTCTCTCTCTCCCTCTCCCTCTCCCCCACACACACACAAATGCATACACCCAGAAAAGTAGGAAACAATTATTTCATTTGATTGGCCACACTTTAGTGACTAAGAGTATATTTCTCCTTTGGATTGTAGTGACTGTTGTGCTACTCTGGCACCTTGGATTTCTTTTTAATGTAAACCTTTCGTTTCTTAATAATAGACGTGTATTATTACCTATACTATACGACTATAATAGCATTTGTAGGTTTTTCAAATGAAGATAACATCTAGTTTATTTCATTACCCATAAAATCTAATGTCTGGATACTCTCTACTTTCTAAGGAAAATTTTGATAATTTCTTTTTGGGCTTCTTATATTAAAGTTTTCTTTCTGTAATATTTTCCAGTTTTGATCTCATGTGACTAGAATATTTGGGATATCACACAAGTCATTGATCCAAAACTTCATCAGCACTTAAGTATTGTTCAATACCTATCACACAAGTCATTGATCCAAAACTTCATCAGCACTTAGGTATTGTTCATAGCCTTGTATTGTTCGTAGCTGATGGTTTTAGTTTGGTCTTTAGACTTTTAATTGTATTTTAATCTTCACATTATAGAGATTCTCATGCTTTTGTTTCGTTAAACTTCATTTTTCTGTTTGATTGATTGAATTACTTAGATATATCTTCTGTTGTATTTTCTTATTATGATTTTTCATTCTTATCTTTTGTTTTAAAAAAAAGTAACAATGAAGGTGTTCCCCCCTTTTCCATGTTTTTCTACTTCAATTAGAGTTTGTGTGTTCGAGATTTTGTGTATGTGATAAAGGGTATGGTTACAACTTAAGCAACATCTCACATTAAAAGGCAAACAGGTTAAGCACGATTACTAAAAAATTTGTTATTAAGAGTTTTTATACATGCTTCTAGATTCTTCATTCATTGGCTGCTAATTATTTCTTTTTCAATTGAAAACTGCCAGAGAGACTGCATAGATTGGTCTCACAGGAAGTGTTATCAAAGTTGTATCAACTACAATGCATGCAAATACTCGAGAAGTTTACATGGTATTCAACTCCTTTATGTTTCCATTTAGTTGTTTGCTTCATATCAGTAAATGAATACCAGTAGCATTCAAAACTATGCAATATGGTAGCAGTAAATGAATACTTGTAAAAGAAACCAGCAAGGATGCACTTCAAGTAAAAGAAACCAAAAAACTTTATCTTCCAACATTGCTCAAGCAACAGTTTCCTGAAGTGCATGTTCTCAAATTATTGTTTTTTCTCCTTTGTGGGATTGTTTTGATTGAAACAAGACATGGATCAAAATTACGTGTAAGGAAAAAGTATGCCACCATTATTACATCTATTGTTCATCATCACTGTATACAAATCATCGTCGCCTATGCTTTTTCTTCTAATTTGTTTCACTTGTAGCTAGCTGAGATTGTGACAAATGTGATAAAAGTAATATGTGGTTGAAAATTTTATGTTATATATGGTTATGTAATTTGATTTATGTAATTAATAAGTTACTTACTATGTTATGTAAAATGCAATGAATGTATGCTCTTGGTTCTTATCTTTACATTGTATATATACGGTTTTAAGGCTGCAAATACAAATATAAAACAGGGGCAAAATACAGGTTACAATAAATATTATTTTTTTATAAAAAATTTAAGGTAAAACTTGACAGTGATAAACCGTCAAGAGTAACGAAATCTTGACAGTAGAAAACTGTCAAAATGAAACTTTTCCTTATTCTTGACACTGGATTACTTGACATTGAAAAATTGTCAAGTAAAGCTTTATTCTTGACAGTGGATAACTTTCAAGTAAACTCTTATTCTTGACAGTTTTGCACTGTCAAGAAAAAAAATGCTTATTCTTGACACTAGATTACTTGACGGATTTAAAACCGTCAAGTAATCTCTTACTTGATCGTTTTTTCACTGTCAAGTAAACCTTTTTTTGTAGTAATGAAATGGAAGATAAAAATCATTCCAGGTCCATTCTAATAATCACACTGCATGCATGTTGTAGATTAAGTTCTAGATCCATGCCTAAAAGTCAAATAAACAGAGAAAGTCACATAATTTAAATTTCATGAAAATACCTTGAAACAACACCAAAAATGTAGATGTAAACTGGAGAGGAGAAGACGTTGATAAATGGAGGTGGAAGGGAGAGGAGAAATGGAGAGACCAGAGAGAAAGAGGAAGACAGGGACACATCGACGACTTTAGTTAGGAGGGCGACTACTTTAGTTGGGAGAGGAAAAATCACAAAGCGTGGGTTGGCATTTGGCAATGGGTAGTTGTAGACTGGTAGTGGGTAGGAAACGACATACTGGATTTAGGGTTTCAAATTTTTAATTTATAAATAAATAAATAAATAAAGTGTTGATGAAGTGTGAAATGTGAACAATGAACAGAGGGGCTGGGACATTAAATTTATATAATTTTTTTTTTGGCGGAGCGGGGATGCGGGGCGGGGTCAGGGCCGAGGAATAGATTCACCGTCACTGGTCCCGAATTGGAAGTGGAAAAAAATTCCTTACTCCCTCCCCCATTCCCCGTTGATTTGGAGTGGGTCCCCATAGGGCCTCGACCCCACAGGTGTTTTAGACATCTTTAATGGTTGCATATACATCGAAGTTTTGTTTTAATTTTAATTTTTTTTAAACATAAGTCTCTTATTTCAATATTTTAACTTTTTACTTTTAGAACTGTTCACACGAGATTTCGACAAAGGAAATTTAATTCGTGGAATTTGAATTTTGTATTAATTTCTATATAATGTAGTGGATACAATCTCTAATATTTTCTCATTTGATGCTTTCTTTCAAATATAAAGTAAGACTTATAACTTATAGTTCTTCGATCTACAGAAAGCTATGGATATAAATAAATTCGAGCTTCAATCTTTTGGAATTCCAGGAAGGTTTAATCTTCCAAGTCTTCAATTTTTCAGAAGGTGGTGATCTCGAGGTTGATAAGAACTTCACATCTGGAGAGTTTCAGAAGTTGGGTCTTCAATTCTTCAAAGTTTCAGCCCTTTCTTCTTCTGAAAAATTCTCCCCAAATGAATGACAATGCCTCTATTTATAGAGAATTTTCATGGGCTTTTAGTGGGGGGCCCATTTGCTTGTTGGACTTGAGCTTGGGCCCATTTTGTTTATAAGGCTTGAACTGGGGCATAAGCCTACTTTGTTTATTGGGCTTGAGCCTATTTTGCTTATTGGGTCTGGACTTGGATCCCATTATCTTCTTTACCTCAAGTTTCTATCATGATCTTCAATCAGATTGGATAGAAATTTTAATTACCTAACCAATTCATATTATAATTGTGATGATGTGGCATAATTTAATGGGCCAAAATTTCTAATTCAACAAATGACCCCTTCCGAGATTTGTGTAGAATTAAATTTGCCAAAATTTTTAATTTAATAGATATCTAAATGTGCTTCTTCTAAGGCTTTTGTTGATTCTTCTTTTCCTAAGCCTCGAAGAAAAGGCCTTCATATGAGCACCGATAAAGTGTATCATTATAATAAATAAATCGTGCAACTCTTCTTTGTTTCTCAGCTTTATGTCGAAGATCAGCAGGAAGCTTTCCATGTTTGAGATAGTCTATAATGAGCTGATGTCAATCTTCTTTTTCGATCGCATAAACAGATATCACATCAATTTCTTCATATGGACCTTCGATCAATGGCACAATCCATTTCTGGCAAAAAGAAATGTTGATAGGTACACTATCTGAGATCGTTAAAGCAGTGGTTGAATTTGCTGGTGCAACTGCTTTCTTATTCTCTGATCGCGGTATATGTTCTGACGTTACACGTTCGAACTTATCCATCAATCTTTTAGCATAAACAAAGTAGGGCTTAAATCTTGATCTTTTACGTCATACTGGCATGAAAGTTGATTTAGAAATTAACTTTTAATCGTCGAATACTTCCATGTACTTTATCCCAATATCTAGAGGCATTTCTAGGCCAATGATTAGTTCTAGTATTCAACGACATTATTTGAACACAACTTACTAAGTGTGAAGCTATATGGCAACATGTGATTTTCAGAAAAAATGAAGATAACACCGACAGGAACTCTAGTTCTTTGTGCGACGCCATCAAAGTACATGGTCTAGAGTACCATGCTTTCGACATAGAATACTTCTTCATCAGGTAAGTCTTTCACATAATTCTCAATATGATGGAATTGGATGATCAGCTAAGAAATTTGTCAATGTTTGGCCTTTCACTGCCTTCTGAGGTATATATACAATATTATATTATTGAAGTATAATTGCTCATTTAGCGAGGTGCCCTGAGATGACCGACCTTGATAAAATATACTTGACAAGATCAGCTTTCACCACCAAGTGTATAGTAAAGGTTTGCATATAATGTCTCAACTTATGTATTGCAAAGAACCAAAGCAAGACACATTTTCTCAATTGGAGAATAATTCAACTCAGCCCATGTTAGAGTCCTACTTAAATAGTAAAGTGCACATTCCTTACCCTTATCATTTTCTTATGCAAGTAATGCTCCGAGCAAACCTTCGTGAGCAGCAATATATAATATCAATGGTTTTCCAGTTGTGGAAGCCAGAAGACCAGAAGGTTTAGCAAATACTTCTTTATGCTATTGAATGCATTGTGACACGTTTGTCTCATCCAAAGACAGTATCCTTCCTCATAAATCTCTAGAATGGTTGACATCGACCCGCAAGATTGGATATAAATCTTCTAATCTGGTCAAACGTCCTTGCAATCTCTTCAATTCGTGCAGATTTTTCGAACATGGCATATTTTGATAGCATCAATTTTGGACTTATCAATTTCAATTCCACGATGCCTCGCGACAAATTCCAGAAACTTTCATGAAGTCACGTCGGATGCACACTTAAGAGGGTACATTCTTAGTTGATATTTTCTTAGACGATCAAAGACAAGCTTTAGGTGTTTTATGTGGTCATGTCTCTTCTTGGATTTCACTACAAGAGCATCGAAGTAACACTCTACATGTTTATGTAGCATATCATCAAAGAGTCTTTGCATAGAACGCTGGTATGCGGCACTTGCATTTTTTAATCGAAAGGCATTACCTTATAACAGTATATACCTTTTGAAGTTTGAAACGTTGTTTTCTCTTCATCATCTAGAGTTATTTGAATTTGATTATATCTTGATGACTCATCCATGAAAGATAGAACCCCATGCCATGTAGTTGCATCTACAATGATTTCTGTGATAGGCAAGAAAAAGTCATATTTTGGGCACGTGTTATTTAGGTCGCAAAAATCGACACGAACACGTAATTGACCATTCTTTTTTCTCACTGGAACAATGTTAGCTATCCATGTTGGATGCTTGACGTCGCGAATAAATCCCGCTTCGATTAGCTTATTTACCTCTTCCTTGAATTGAGGAATGAGTTTGGGTCGAAATCATCGTTGGGCTTGTTTGATTGGCTGATACCTTGGTTTAATTGCTAAGCGATGAACGACCACTTTTAGATCGAGTTCAAGCATTTGTCTATACGACAATGCAAAGACATCTTTATATATCGTGAGTAAGTTCACATATTCCTTTTCTTCATTATTAGAAAGTTGCATGCTTTTGAAGGTTGGACGAGGTTCTTCTATCGTGCCGAGATTGACTTCTTTTAGATCATCAAATATTGATTAACCGCATCCTCAAGTGATAATGGAGCATTTTCGGCATCCTCTTCGCATGTCTCGTGATCTGGTGTTTCTTCTACTGTAACATGACAACAACCTGCCGCATCTACTTCATCTGCTAAATTATCTCTTTCAGGCTTAGTAAAAATGTCGTCATGTTGCTTTACTTTTAACAAACCTTCTGTATTTACAAAGACAAAAAATTTTCTTTTCATTCTCGATGGATCGACATTGTGAATTTTTCATCATTTTTCACTAAGCAAGATTTGCTTGAGACGAATACGGGAGGTTTCTTCTGACCTCTTGTCACCGTCACACTTAACCTTTCAAAAGTAGATTCTTTTGTAACCGGACTCGGGCTTGCACACTGTACCTTTTTTCAAGTTGTACTTAGCCTTTGAAAAAAAGCTGAAAACGAGTGGAATCAAAAGTTGAATCTTGATTTTTGTCTTCCACTACTAGTGTGCTTAGTCTTTGTAAAATCGAAGAACGTGCATTAGAAGTAATGCGACTGAACACAGAAATTCTCTGACTTTCATTTTTTTTTTTTTTTTTGCTTTCTTCGAATCGTTGCTCTCTTCTACGGTATGTGGCATGTGTCAGCAACTTTTGCTTTTTCTTTACTGATTATGCGAATTGGCTCAAAAGACTTATATCCAAGTTCAGCTCTTGAACTAGGTATAGAATGTTCTTGTTGTTGAAGCTTCTTTAGTGTAAGGGAAAGCCCATGTCTTTCGTCAAATATCTTCAGACTTTTAAGCTCCATACGAGTTGTAAAGTCATATCCTGCCTTGCAAGCAGCTTATACGCCTTTGGATCGAACCCCTCCACTATTCGTTTTTTCGAAAGGAATGCTTCCACACTTTTTTTTCTCAGTTCTTTTCACTTCTCGTTTATCCATCTTGGTAAGTGGTGTGGTGAAACATACCTTCAATATTTTGATGTCACCAATTGTTAAGTTTTTTTAACATTCTGCAAATGGTGATTCACTCTTCTTACGTTGAGATAAAGGAACGTAGCGCAAGACAGGGGGTTTTGATACTTTGTCCTTGTAAATTACCATTTTTTTATTTTCTGACATTTCAGACTTAATTTGGGTCGTCGATTCATCATTCTTTCGATCGTTCATTGACTTTGTCGCTTCATTTGACTTCTTTGTTGTGATCGTTCATTGCTTGGACTTATAAGTGCCTTTTTCCACAGGAACTTTGGTTCATATAACTTCACTTGTATTATCACTTTTTAGGTAAAATTTTGCATCAGCAAAGTGAAAATCAACCTTTGAGAAAGGCTTTGGTGTCAGCATAAACCTTCTTGATTCCCTGTTTAAAAATTTTAAAACATTGGTGGACCGTGGAAGTTATTACTCCATTTTCATGAATCTAGAAACGCCCAAATAACAACATGTAAGTGGTCCTCGAATCAATCACGTTAAATATAGTGTTTGCCTGCAAATCTCTTATGGTAATCTCCAAACGAATTGTGCCTATCACTTGTTGTGCTCCTTGATTAAAGCCTTGAATCACCAATTTACTACTTGATAACTCCTTAATTGAAATACCCAACTGATTCATGGTTGACTTTGGCAAGATGTTGACTATAGAACCATTATCGATGAGAATTCGATTAAGTTTTTGCTCTCGGATTTATCCTGACACAAATAAAGGTATGTTATGAAGCTTTTACCCAAGTAGAAAATCCTCATCAGTGAATGATATATTGATATACAACATGAATCACATGTTTTTTATTGTGATTTAGAAATAGTATGGACTTCATCATCTTTTAACATCTCGATAAGTGCATTGGGTCTCTGGTGGGAGTGACAGCAAATCATCCACACTAAGAGAAGGTAATTTCTCCGGCTTAGTTGTCGTTTCTGCAAGACCTAAAGGAGTACCATCATCTTCAATCATACCGACAGTATGACACAACAGTTATCGGTTGGGAAGAAGACCTTTGGAAAGAAGTCATTCAAAGTTATCGGTTGTCCAGGTCGAGGAAGCTCTTCACTTTCTTCAATGACTGGTCGAATTCTTCTTGTATTCTTTCTTATTTTTCTTCTTTGAGACTTACTCTTCCTCTTATAGTCACGGTAAGATGAGATTCCTTTTGAACAAAATTTTGTCTATGCTTCTTCCGACGAGTTACTAACGTCCATCCCTCATCTGCATCTTCTACCTATTTATCCTTTTCTTGGGAGTCAATTTTCTGGAGGTCAATATTAGGTGAGACCTCCAATAGAGAATATATAACAACACTCCCAAGAGATTCATATATAACAACACTCCCAAGAGATTCAAATTGGATTAAACTCCCTGTAGCAGGCAATCTAATAACAGGATGAATCATTATCACGGTTTGATTTGCCTGTGCCACATCATCAAGATCTAGCTCAATCTTCTGAATGCTCTTCACTTTTTTCTTTTTTTTCTTACTTCTGGGACCAGTAGATCATGGTTGCCTCCGTTAGCAATGCTTAACTTCATACTATGAATTCGGGTTGCTAACTCTTCAATGGTGTGAGGTTTTATCCCTTGCAAGATGTACAGAAGCCCCCAATGCATTCCTTGAGGCACATTTCCACCGTCGACAAATTCAGTTAATCTATCTTTGCAATCGAGACTTAATGCTCTCCAGCGATTAATGTAGTCAATGACTGGTTAACCTTTTCGTTGTTTGGTGGTGCTTAGCTTTATCATGCTAACTACACGTCGAGTGCTATAGAAGCGGTTAAGAAATTCCCTCTCAAGCTGATCCCAACTATCAATAGTTTCAGGTTTAAGGTCGGTGGACCAGTCGAAGGCATTATCTTTCAGAGTTTGAACGAACTGTTTGACCATCAAATCTCCTCGTGAACCGGCATTTTTGCATGTTTCGATGAAGTGGGCAACATGTTGTTTTGGGTTGCCTTTTCCATCAAATTGCTGAAATTTAGGTGGCTGGTATCCATTCGGCATTCTCAGGTTATCAATCCTCTTTTTATATGGCTTGGAATACAAAAAGGAAGTTTGAGTAGGCTCACCATATTGAGTTTTGATGGAATTTGTGATCATTTCTTGCAACTGCTGGACAGAAAGTGAAGCAACTAAGATCGACTTTTATGGTTGACTTTCTTGCAAAATTGTCTTCCCTTTGTCATTATTCTTGATTGTATGTGTGACTTAATTCAGCAGCGTCACGACTCTCGATATGATTCTTGAGAGATGTAATCTCATAATCCCTTTCTTCAATTGTCTTCATGAGCATATTAACTTTATTTTCGAGCTCTGTCATTCTCTCTTCACTTATTTCCACGTCAATCATCATAACTGACATTATATTTGGGTGAGGTGTCACTTCATTTGATCTTTCAAGAGACGAGATATGCCTGTCACATGCAAGATTTTTCTTGGTTATAATTCCACCATTTGGTGGCTTCGAAATTTGTTCTTATATGTTTTGTTCGACCTCAAAGAGCAGCATCTTTTCAGACGATTAAGATTCCCTTTAGCAGCTGCAAGTATTTAGTCACCTGCCAACATTGCTTAGAGCTTTGGAAGTGTTGTCTTTAAACGTCATGATTTCTTTAGCTATTTCCTTTAAAAGAGAAAGAGATGAAAGATAGAGATGGTCCCACTAGGCTTGCCAAACTGTTCACACGAGATTTCGACAAAGAAAATTTAATTCATGGAATTTGAATTTTGTATTGATTTCAATATAATATAGTAGATACAATCTCTAATATTTTCTCCTTTTATGTTTTCTCTCAAATATAAAGTAAGACTTAGAACTTTTAGTTCTTTGATCTTCAGGAAGCTATGGATATAAATCAACTTGAGCTTCAATCTTCTAGAATTCAAGCAAAGTTTAATCTTCCAAGTCTTCAATTTTTCAGAAGGTGATGATTTCGAGGTTGATAAGAACTTTTACGTCTTGAGAGTTTCAGAGATTGAGTTTTCAATTCTTCAGAGTTTCAACCTTTCTTCTTTTGAAAAGTCTTCCCCAAATGAATGGCAATGCCTCTATTTATAGAGAATTTTCATACGCTTTTGGTGAGCTTGGCTTATTTGCTCGTTGGACTTGAGCTTGAGCTACTTGGACTGGAGCTTAAGGCTATTTTGTTTATTGGGTTTGAGCCTATTTTTCTTATTAGATCTGGACTTGAGCATCATTATCTTTTTTAGCTCAAGTTTCTATCATTAACTTGAATCAAATTGAATAGAAATTTTAACAACACAAACCAATCCAAATTATAATTGTGCTGACATAATAGAATTTAATTGGCCAAAATTCCTCATTCAACAAGAACAAATTACAAAAACCTCTTTGAACTATAGTGGTAGTAACAATTGAACTTCTAAACTTTCACGAGACTTTAATAAAGGTAAAAATCAAATTCTCAAACTACCATAAATTCAAAATTCAAATATTTTCCTTTATTTATCTTTGCGTCTATGCTTGATTTCCATCTCTCCCTCAGTCCTTCCTTTCTTCATCATCTACCCTTCAATCCCCCACCCAACCCTCTCTCCAGAGGTACTCGATCTTTCTCGTCTTCTACAAGTATGGAGCGTGCATTATTTTGCTACTTTGCGGTGAACAAACTAAGAAAACCAAAAAAAAAGTATAACTTGACTAACATAAACGGAAAACAAATCAGAAAATAAAATAAAGGAAAAAACATGAGTGCAACTCGTTTGTCATCTTATTGTAACGTACCACATGGCACTTTTCTTTTGTAAAAATAAAGATTTTTCTAAAAAGTTTTATTTGTGTGGTAAAGAATAGAGAAGGAAGCATGGTGTTTAGTGCATCTTATAAAAGATATACCTAATCACGGCTCTAAAATAAAAAGCTTTAATTAGGCTAGTTGTTTTTCTAGTGACCTTTGCACGACAACGTACAACAACAAAACTAGCAATAGCAAAATCACCATGAGCGCAATCGCCACCCATGGTGATCTATATTTTTAGGACCGTTCATCCACTGCCTCCTGTCCAACCTCTTCTTACATTAAGATTTAAGCCTCAGCAAAGGCAAAACGAAAGAGTACAAAGTGAGAGAAAGTACCGGTAGGTCCACTAACCTCTGGGATTGAAGGGACGAGAGTCAACAAAAGGAAGAGAGGTGGAAAGGATAGAAATTTGACGAGATAAAGCTCTACTAAATTCACAAGGGCTAGAAGAATTTTTACATGTCCATTTTGCTCTTCCAAAAGAAGTAATTAATACGGTAAAATAATGCATTCTTTTGTGTGACTTCAAAATAGATATAGAAACATGTATAACATCTATTAATTATATGCTCGAACTACAAGATTTCATGTGTAATAATGTAATTATACTTATTAATATGAGATATACCATTCAAATGGTTATATATATATATATATATGCAAAAGTAAAGATTCAATCATATAATATTTGAATCACGGTTCAAATCAAAAAAAATTCTTTATTTCATTTTTATTTATCAGAACCTTCCTACAAATGGTTTCAAAGTTCAACTTCCAGAGCTGTTCAAACTTACCTCATTAGAAAACTAACTAAGAGTGTGGTTAATTTAACTTTTCTAAGTGTTTAATAATAAGTTATTTCAAACTATTTGACAACCACTCAAAAATATCTTTTAAACACTTTCAAAGATTATTTTAAACAGTTTTTATAAAAAAAGAATTTAAACAAAAATAAGTCCTTTGAAAGAACTTTGCTTAACAGGCCAATAAGCCAACGACTTTCATATTTGAATTCTTAGTCTAGATATGCTCTAGAAACTAAAAACAAGTTTTAAAAAGCTACCCATGTAAGAGGAGATTCAACCTTAAGTCTTAACATTTTGGTCCAGGACACAAGTCTTAACCCGTTTATATTTCAAGTTGGATGTTTCTTAGCAACAAAAAGAAAGAATGTGTTCCAAGTTATAAATTGAACAACGAAGTTATGGTTTCTAGTGATCATCAATTAACCATTTATTGAAAAAGGTCACCCAATGAATAACTTCCAATACCTCAGTGTACCTTGGAATATTCACTCTTCCAAAGGAAAAACAAGGAAGAGTACCGGATCAATTGCATTCAGAAAAGAATTTCCGAAACTTTGCATCAAACGTCTACTGAAGTCTACTTATTCCCAATTGCCCAAAAACGCTTGTAGACATATCCCAGTTTGCCCCGGCTCCATTGTTTCTGGAGAGCAAAGGCAAATTAAGATTTTATCAACATCTGAGCGATCCCAAGAACTGCCTCATACATCATCAAGTGTTGAAATGTTTCCACCACTGGCATTTTGTGGGTCTTTACTGAATAACAATATTTGAAAGTGCAACACAACCCTGGCTTTTAGAGGGGAATGAAGGCAACCATCATTGCTATTTGATTAACCATCCCTCTTACGTTTCCCGGTACGTTTTGCACTATCCCTATCCCCTTCACTGGGTGAATCGGCGTATTTGTCTGTCCAACATTTCTGTACCATAGTTCTCACATTACTAAATAACTTACGATCCTCACGATCCATCCCATTCGTGGAGATAGAATTTACTATCTTTACAACTTCATGCATAGCCTTAATTGTTTGTCTAAATCTCGACTCCCATGACTCCGCTCGTCCAACAAATTTGCGGGTGATCTTTTCATACCATTGCAGATACTCACTTTCGTCTACACTATCAACACCATTAGCGATAAATTCATACCTATCTGACCATTCTTTGAGCTCTGGTGCCAGTTCCTCCTTGCTATCCATTGAAGAAATTTTCCGCTTCCAATCCTCAATGTCCTTTGGAATGGGTTGAGGCAGGCCAAACTGTCTCAAACATCGGTCTGGAAGATGTTTCTCAGCCTTATCAAAACAAATTAACATTGTTCTTGATGTGCGCAAGACCAAACTGTTCTTGATATCTTCGGGTACAACAGAAAAGTCCATATCCTTGTAGGGAAGCCATTGTACCTATACATTGAATAAACAAAAGTCATACAGTCTTCTATTATACAGAAGGGAGAAATATTAGAAGTATTACAGGCAACTTACATCAGAGGGCTGAAGAGAATCCAAGGCCTTGCGGTATGTGGGCAAATTTATTCCCATTCGAGAACCACTTCTATTTTCCGTCCATTTAAGAAGAAACGGAAAACAATTCTCTGGGTCCTTTTTTAATTTGGGCCGGCCAATATTCAAGTGATAATAACTCCAACACTGTAACGTAGGTGAGGGAAAAAATCCAGATAGGGTGTCAGAATTTTAATGAGAACACAACATTTCAGAGATGCAAGACAATGACAGTCGCATTTGACCCTAAGCTACCAACATTCTCGAACACTAAAAGAAAAGAGCGACAAGCATACATGCCTGCAGAAGTGTTAAAGAACCGCTAATTGTGCGTTGAGATTTAAGAGAAGCATTGCCTAGTGCTCTATACAAGAAAGCCAAAGCAGCAGCACCCCAAGCATACTTCCCAGCTTCATCAAAATCCTTGAATAATGAAAGGTACATGACACTAACTTTGTTCCCACTTGTTGAAGCAAATATAGTACTGCCTAACAAGTATAAGAGATATGCACGAGTAGAATACTCTATTTGTTCTATCCCTGCATCTTCAGGGCATTCAGAGAAAACCTCCTTCAACCAAGTTAATTTCACAGCACCCTTGAAATCAGTCGGAGCTTTCCCAAGTAAATTTTCACAAAGTGACTTGGGGTCAACATCCACATCTGTAACAGGTTTTCCATCAATTGACAGTCCAAGTAGAAGAGCAACATCTTCAAGTGTTATCGTCATTTCTCCAACTGAAAAATGAAAGGTATTTGTTTCCTTTCTCCATCTCTCCACTAATGCTGAGATAAGCGCACAGTCAAGGGTTACTGCTGGCATCAATCTCAAATACCCGAATCCAGCCTTTTCAACTAGCTCAATCTGTTTTCCTGTAAGTTTCCATCTCTCAAGAATGGAAGTATGCTCTAGACACCTAAGCACACCTCTTTCCTGCAATTTTTTAAATACATAACAGTTAAAATATATCTCAACCTCTCTATCGTATATATATGCATATATACTGGGTTATAAAATGGATACAATATCATTGATCAAACCTCCAAAAATCTAGAAATCTATTACCTTTCCATCCCAAATGTCTGATGAAATGTGATTATCTTGCTCTTTGAGAATTAAAGGATCATCTGGCCCAGGAGTTGCACTGGATTCCATTCTCCTGGTTAAAGAATGTAAAACAACTCAAAGAAACAGGCTATACACCGAATTTAAGCTTCAGCCATAAAAGAAAACCTCACACAGTCATCGGCCAACGCAAAACAGGATCGTTCTACGGATTGATTGCCTGAATTTCAAAGAAAAAATGTCCTTAAGATTAAATTTTCAAATTATTCAACCAGCTTGAGGATTCACATTCAGGGTTAAGTTCCGAAACAACAAGAGTAAGTTCATAACAACCCATTGGTCCTAGTCAGTTGATATATACAGATGAGTAAAATTAAAAAACTAATTCAATTTCAAAACAAAATACTGCAGAATTTGCTAGCGTGGTCGAGCATTGAAATAAATAAATACCTAGAGATTGGAATTAGGAAATAGGGCATCGCGTTCAGTTGCTACAGATGAAACGCAATTCACGGAGGGGGCTGCAGTGCTATGGAGTGGAGGGGCTGGGTCCATCAGGTTTTATTTCTTTATGGTGACTGACGAATAATTTACTCAAGACTAAAAGGTATCGGAAAGTACGCGGCGGCGAGCGGAGGTGAGACGAACGGAAAACGGTGGATGACTGGGGTGCAGATCGACGGACGGCTTGCCCACGGTCAACACGACGGAGAATGAATTGAAAGGAGAACGGTGTGGTCGGAACGACTGGCGGAGAACGGCGTTTCGGGTTGGGAAAGAACGGCCGCGAACAAGTTGGGGTTGGGACTGAACAGAACATGAAATGGAGGGAAATGTCAAAACCCTAAAAACTATATATATTAAAACCCGGTTGAGTTTAGTCGAATTTTCTAACTGGACACGAAAACAACCGGTCGGTCTGGACATTTTGGTCCCCAACTAAAAAAAGAAATTACTTGACCCGATTTATAATGTTTTCGTTCAAGTTACTTATTTCTTATTTCTCTGTTTCATGTTTTTTCTATTTCGAGAACAAGGAATAGAATTATATTTTGATAACTATTCTTGTAATTATTCTCGTTTTAAGTTTTTCTAAAAAAGAAAATTATAAACACAAATTTGTTTGAACTATTTTATGATTTTTGTTTCATGTAAACATAAAAAAAATATTTTATCGAAAGATTATGTCATTTAATACAAGAAAGTTTCGATGACAACTAAAATATAAAAATAAAGTTGGCGTATCATTTATATGTTTCCCTAATTTGATTGGCGTTATTTTCTTTAACTCAAGGCATTTGTGTTAAAATATGTCGAGTCGAATCTAACTTAATTATATAATTATGTAAATATCGGTTGTAAAATATTAAAATTAAGTTAAACGAATGTCTTAGTCAGAAACATTTATATATTGTAAAATTCTATTTGGTTTAAAAAAATATTACTAGATTTCATATCATCTACTAGAAATATTATGATTAAAATAATGTATAAACATGCATGTTGCAAGAATTAATACTAATAAATATAAATATTGAAGAATTTTGTAAATAAAGAAATGCAAACAAAAACAAATTCTTCAAAAGAAATTAAAATAAATTTTCTCCAAGTAGGACTTGATCACATGATTTGCAAGAGGAAGACAATTATTATCGGTGTTTAATACCAATACACCAAAAGCTCATATTCATCACTTGTGAAAATGGTGCAATAAAAACATGAGAAACTAATTTTTGTTATTTCTCAATATTTTTTCCATTTTTAAGGAATATTTTTCAAATTTTAAAAACAAGAAATAGAAACAATTATCAAATAAATCATGTTTCTTAAAAAATGAAAAATATAAACAGAAAACGAGAAATGAGAACGTTAACAAATGGGCCTTAGATTTTCGCTTTACTATTTAGCCCATATGCTTAAATCAACACTTTAATCCGGGTCAATTGGAAAATTATGGTAGTTTAAAAAAAAGGGCCAACAAGATAAATGGCAAAATCAAATTATTCATTTTGAAAAATAATAAAAAAGTTTTAAAATTAAAAAATGGCAAAATAAATTTTAAAATTATTAATTATAAATTAACAATTTAACAAATACTCTGACTAATTTAGATTCAAATTATCACCACCCTATTTTACTACTATTGAAAAACAAATATTTTTAAATTATAATATTTCTAAAATTCAAATCATACCTATCAAAACTTAATTATATAGAACAATTATTATTAAAAAAATCTAGTAACAATAAAAAAAATATAATATTTTCAACGTGACCACCACCACATAATACTTTGGATTTACATAGTATCCTAGAACACACTATCCTAGATTGTGTAACAAACAACAAATGCATTATCCTAGGAAGTGTAACAAATATACAAATACAGTATCCTATGTAACAAATACAATATCATATAACAAATATAGTATCCTAAAAAGTGTAACAAATATAGTATTCTAGAAAGAGATAGAAAGTGTAATAAATACAGTATCTTTAAAGTGTAACAAAGAAAGTGTAACAAATACAATAGATAGTGTAAAAAATAGGTGCATATCGACTAAACAAATACTTTATATTTGCATACCTTGTATTTTGCTGACGATTGTATTAGAATAGTTTTTTTTTTTCAAACTAGGATAGTTTTAACAAAATCAATTGTGATAGGTTTCAACATCGGAGTGGATTGCAGCTCTTAGAGGTATTTGGTAAGTTGTATGATATATGTTCTCCTTTATCCTTAAGTTTCAAAGAGGAATAATTATCTTCTCTTGTTTTCGCCTTCCATTGATTGTTCCACCCAACCCTAAATTCATATCGGTCTTCTTCTATGATAAGAAATTTCGAAACTCAAAGACACAGTCAACAATGTCAAACTCTAAGGTTTTCTTTGACATAACAGTAGACAATCTCTTAAATTGATATACTTTCAACCGTGCAGAAGAAAGTCATGGAAGATGGTCTCAAACCAAATGAGTATACATTTAGTAGTTTAATATATGCTACTTATTCTTTGGCTAATTCTGGTTTGGTTTTGCATGAACAGCTGCTGACAGCGGTGGAAAATTTTGGTTTCTTGCATGATTTGTATATTGAAAAATACTATTTTTTTTAACTAATTTTCATACACACAGATATATATTTAAATTGAAAAAGATTTCTTTTTCTGTTTTTTCACTAATTTTTTTATGTATATTTAAATTGAAAAAGATTTTTTCTGTTTTTTAGCTAATTTTCCTAAAAATACGAAAATATACGAAAATATAATTTAACTAATTTCGTTGAATCGGAATGAAAGATCATTTTCATAATAGTAATAATACTCTCTGTGAAATTTGGGTGATTTGCCATAAATTTCTCCATTTTTTTTTTGTCAAAAAATTAAATGGACCAATATTTTTGTCATTCCCTCCAATTTTCTCTTTTTAATAGACTAAAAATCTATCATTATACATTTTCACGTTTTCCTTGCTCAAACTGAGAGATGCAATTTTTTTCTTTTTTTACTCGATGGTTTTAAAACAATTATATGCGGTCAAAACCACAAAACTGTATTCCATTTATCAAAAAGAAGAAGAAAACAAACTTTAATTAGCTCATTGTACAGTTTTAAACAATGTTTTAAGTAAAAAAAAAAACAATTTATCATCGAAAAAAAATTATGGTCAAAAGCACAAATTTCTATTGATTTGGTAAGTACAAAAAGTTATCTCATTACACGAAACAAAACATATTTTTTAATCTAAACCATCATAAAATTTATACTATTAATAAAAAAGAAAATCATGCCAGAACGGTTTTTTTACCAAATTTGGTAAGTAAAAAATCTGTATTGTTAAAAAAAAATGGTCAAAAGCATAACTTTTTATCCATGTAGTAAAACACAAAAAGAAATTTTTAACATGAGACATTCATATGCATGAAACGTTATTGAAGAGTGTTTGGATGACTAAAAGGTCGATGGGGATACTTCGTGGAAGGTCATACTACCCGGTTGATGTACAATGCAAAACAATACATGCATGCTATCTGTTGCATAATTTAATTGTCTGTGAGATGGGTCTAGACCTGACATTTGAAGACGGTGAATGAGGTGAGGAGGAATCAATGGAAATGAATGCAGACCATATTGAATTCGTAGAAACAACCGATGCATGGACTCAATGGAGAGAAGATCTTGCGAATGCTGAATGGAATGCAAATTAAGAGAAAAATGATCGAATGCACTCGTTTTTGTTACTCGTGCTTTCTGAAACAATTGTGATAAAAAAAATAAAATTTATCTTGTTATATTTGTATTAGATCGATAAGCTATGGACAATGATATACATGTTTTAAGTTTGATATCAAATGTACATTTTTTTTTGTGATCTTATGTGTAAAAGACAATTATCGAACAAGTGAATGGTTTTTGATATGTTTAAAAACTCTATTTTTTTTTTGTCCTAACGGGTTGTTTGAAAATTTGAAGTATTGCAAATTCTAAAAAAATTTCATTATCGTAGATGGACACATCATAATCAAGAGTTCGTAATCCTAAGCATATAGGAACATACGAAAAGGACAATATTCTAGTTAAATGTATGTTAAAACTTGTAGAATTTGGCATTTGGCGTACTGATAATGACACATTTAGACTAGGATATCTTGTGAATGTCTTGAGGATGATGCAAGAAAAAATTCCAAGTTGCAACAAACAAGTAAAGCCAAACATGGAGTCAAGAGTTAGTACATTGAAGAAGCAGTACAATGCCATTTTAGAGATGTTAGGCCCAAGATGTAACGATGTCGGTTGGCATACAAAGGGAAAATGCATTGACTTTGAACCAGAGATAGTCGATGTGTGGGTCAAGGTAATATACATTTTTTATGTGTGTAAAAAATTGTTCTTTTTATTTATTTATTTTCAAAATATTATGTATGAGACATAATACATTTCATATTATGCAGAGTCACCCCAATGCCAAAGGGATTGATATATAAGTCATTCCTATTGTATGTTAGTTTAAAGATAATATTTGGCAGAATAGAGCGAGAGGGACACATGACGTTACATCAACCGATGTTGGAGCATAACCTCACATGGACGGAAACAATGAAGGTTTAAATAACCAATCCCCAGACTTCGAGAATTTCTACATTCTTAAGCCACCATTGGCCAGTTCGCTCATAGGGGATGACCTACCGAACACCTCGGGTGGTAGATCAACTAGAATTGGAGTGACGTCCAGGGCTAGAAGATCTCGGTCATGCCCTATAAATTACACAAACCTGATGCAAGAGGGGTATCAACTCATAACAAACGCTATTAATGGAATTTCACAGTGGCCAATTTGTGAAAGATGAGATGGCAAGACATCAACGTAGAAAACTGTACTATGAGTTGCACTCAATCTTTGGTTTATCAAAGCAAGACGACCTAATGGTTGCTCGTTTATTGCTTGCAAATCCTATGTTGCTCACTGGGGTCATGGACTTTCCAGTAGAATGAACGTACAATTATTGCATGCAAGTCTTTGGTCGTGCTCCAAATCAAGCACCTTGACCCTATTTCACTTAACCCTAAATGATACTATTACTTTCGTGAACTTGTTAGAACTTATCTCTTTTTTCGTTTGTCATATGAACATTAAATCTTTATGAGTATTAACCTATGGTTGCATGAATTGTCCTAAATATAACTACTTATTTACTAAATTATGTTTTATGAAATTTGAAATTAATTTCGTATATATATTTTTTTGTACATAATAGTTAAAGTCCAAGTCCAAGGAAAATAGGATTAAAATAACATAAAAAAAGTTATGTATTACGATTGAGATTACAGATATTCAACAAGAGCCAAAATATTAAAAACAATTAAAATAATAATAAATAAATAAAACAACAACAACAAAAAATAGTCAAATTCAAACTCAAACGGCAATTCAAACATAGTAATGAATAACACAACAAATCTAATCTTGCACTCTAATTAAATTTTCAGTAATTCTAATTCAGACAACATAACCTACCGTAATCAGATTCTCAATAACCATAATTACATTTAAAGTCGTCAAACATTTTAAAGTCGTCGAACATCTCCATATTGACATTCGAGCTCACCAAACATCTTTATAATGTGCAGCTATAAGACACCTAAATTTCATGAAGAATGACGTATGGTAGTGATGAAGAGTTACACATGACTTTTGGAGACGACGACAATAATCTACGTAACACCTAACTAATACATTTATAATAAATACAACTTTTTTTGTTTTCCAAATTTATGTTATAAGTTTGAGTATCAAACCGTTATTGCTCAAATCTCAATTAACCATTGAAAAGGGAATCAAGCCAAAAGACCATATTCCCCGTCCGACCCAGCGCCCAGTCGTTGAGACTTGAGAGCTAACCAGCGGTTCAAACACTGAGGCACGGCGGCATCTTCTTTCTCCATCTCTGGTTCGTTCACTCTCTGACCTTTTCTTCCTCTGGTTTGGAGCTTGAAAAACCTCCTTAATCCATCTCTTACCGAATAATTTTTTAGATGACTTCCAAATCTTTTCGTTCTAACCAATAGAGCTCTTTGGATTATTGTATACTGGGAAAACTGGGATCAAAACAAAACATGTGGAGCGTATTGCGTTTTAGGCTGTCTTGTTTTGTAGATGATTAGACGACAGTTTGTTCAATTAGGTCAATATTTGTAGTTATACCATTTGGGGTTCTTTGCATTGTTTTTTATTGGAGTAAGTTTATTGCTACAGAAGGATAACGGGAAAATTCAGTTTGTGCTCTTATTCGTAACCAGGTGCATCACTTTGTTTCATAAATCAATGATTTCCTACTTGATTTCGTATATCTATAGTTTATGATGCTTCTTATTCAGTTGTCTCATTCATATATTGTCTATTCTAGGGTTCTTTGGGCGGTGAGGGCTCCTTGTGAAATTATATTACTATTTTTTAATTTCCATGGTAAAAGTCCTAATTTGTTGCTCCTAATACTCATAATATCATATATTTTCATATTTACTTTTTAAAAAATTCACAGAAAAGGTTTGCCTCATTTTATTTTAATTTTTGGGTTTAAATCTTAAAAAACTATTATGTTTCCAGGCATTTCACACCTTAAAGAACATCCTCTATCTTCTTTTTGATTTCTTGGCAATTTCCAAGGCAGCGTTCATCATATTCACCAAACGTTGTTGTACAGAATCAGATTGATACCATGGATGTAGCAGATACCAGAAACTTTGTTGTGGGGGATACTGTTCATACAGAAGTGGATGGCTTTAGGCATCAAGTCGATGAGATTTTCCTGAAGGTTGACAGGGTAAAACACTGATATATTGTAACCTCATCGTTCTGCACGTATTTTTCTTTTAGCTCGGTTTATTGCACATTTGATAGTTGGGTTGGGGTTTACAGCTGTCTGGCAGACCCCGTATTCTCTGGCTGGGTGAAGGATGGCTGTTTGATATCCGTTATCTACATAAAATAGATGAAGTCCGGGGAAAATAATGTTGGTAGTCCTTAGAGTACGAAACTTTTAAATCCTTGAAGTTTTGAATATGGGTTGAAATAGTCTCTCAAGTATTTCTTATTTTTAATGATTGAGATTGAAACATACAATTACTATTCAAGGGATGTTTCCTTCCTTATCATTGTGAAGTTGTTTCTTGTTAAAAAAAAAAAAAAAAGAAGTTACAATTTAAGAGATGGTATGGCAACCAAGTTGGGGTGTGTGCTGTGATGTGGGGTATTTGGGGATAGAACTTTTAGGGGGATTAAGAGGGAGTCTTCTAATGT
Source organism: Cucumis cinereus (assembly GCA_037974625.1). Lineage (NCBI taxonomy): Eukaryota > Viridiplantae > Streptophyta > Magnoliopsida > Cucurbitales > Cucurbitaceae > Cucumis > Cucumis cinereus. Next base: position 3,881,029 of record JBBPDJ010000026.1, read on the forward strand.
TGTTTCCTTGTGAGATTTAATATCTCTCTGGGTGGTCTTCTTATTTAGTCTCTAATTGGCATTATTTTCTGTAATCACTTCTGGTGTTTAGGTTTTTCCCTTTATTTCACTTTATCAATGAAATGTTTCTCATAAAAAAAAAAAATATTTCACTTTGGGTGTTGGTGACGAATTCCCTTTGTAATTATTCACCACGTCTTAGTTTTCTTGACTGGTTCCCTTTTTATAGGGTGCTCCCTAGCTTAGTTTTTGATATGTCCTCGCATTTTTTGTCATTTCTTCTCATTGATAGTTTGTCTTATATAAATATATGAAAGGAGATGGTATGACAGGCTACTTAATTTACAAACATGACAAGTGAAGCAATAGGAATATAATTAAGTGGAGGAAAGACTACATTGTGGAATATAATTATCCCACAATGATAGATATCATCGTTTAATTCATCACGTCATAGGCTCATATCTTTATCAAAATTTGAACAATGAAATGACTTGAGAGACCAGTTTCAAATTTTAGGATAGCAATGTTATGTAAAATTAGATAGTAGTTCGGCTGGATCACTCAAGATTTTTTTGTTCAGATGTCAAATATAATCACTTCACTTCCCCAAAACTATAAGGATTAAGAAGTATCCTTCCAAAGTAGCTATCTATTTTCTCGTCAAATCGTTAGTTTCAAAGCTGAGCTTTCTTCTATCCTTGCAGCTCGAGCAAAGCGTGAATGAGATAGAACAGTTCTATTCGACACTGAAAAAGAAGCAGCCAAATGGTAGTAAAGGCAGCTCTATTGTAAAGGATAAAGATAAAGAAAGACATGTTCCAAGTATTAAAAAGCAGCAGCAAGAAGCAGCTCGCAGAGAAGCTGCAGCTGCAAAGAGAATGCAAGAACTCATGCGGCAGTTTGGGACAATATTGCGTCAGGTTACAAACTCACTGCCATTTTGTTCAACTCCTGTCGTTAATTGTATGTGTTTTTTCCTGTTTGCATGCTATCTCATGATCGGGTGCCTTTTTGATATTGAACCTTCCTGGTTGTTCCTTGAGAAATTCATACAACCATACAAATGGATTTTTCCTTGCACTAAATTTAGTCCTCCAAGATTAATGTCTTTGTCAGCATAAATATTTCTGTTGGCCTTGCATGCATCCTTAATTAAAGCTATATTATCTACGGGTCCATTTGGATTGATTAGAGAAAAAAACGTTTTTGAATAAACTCATTTTTATTTAAACACTTTTGATAAAAAACTGTTTAAAATACACTTCAAAAAGATATTTTGAATGGTTGCCGAACATTGAAATTTTGTCCAAAATGACTAATTTTGTAAATTAAACGCAGCTTTTAAATGGTTGCCGAACATTGACATTTTGTCCAAAATGACTTATTTTGTAAATTAAACACTTGAAAATATATTCCAAACACACCCTACATTTAACCAACTTTATTGTCATGTTAATATCTTATTAACTTCTTGGAATCGGGTTATTTGAAACTTTTAAAGCTATAGTTCCCATAGTTGGACATATGGTCTTTATATTTCTGCATTGACTTTCAGATATCACAGCATAAGTGGGCCTGGCCTTTCATGCAGCCAGTGGATGTGGAAGGTCTTGGATTACATGATTATTATGAGGTGAGGTCTATATCCCTATCTAATAAGATGTATGGATTTCACATCACTCTTATAAATCTCGCTTCCAAATTAGGCAGGACTACCTGCTGAGTTTAAGCACTACTATGGATTTTTCTTCAAATGAAGATTTTGAGAGAATTTGACTAGAGGAGGCTCGGCTGTACTTATAATGTTTAAGGCATGATGTTGCCTCTTTTGTTTGTCCTTAAAGACTAGAGGAGGCTCATCTTTTATGCTTGCATCACCTTTTTGTGTGTATTTCTTCAGTGGTTTGTCTAGATTGCACTAATTTCATGCATTTGTCTCATAGGTTGTGTTTTCTATTCTTCTGCAATTAGGTGTGACTGCGTGTGCATATTATAGTTTGGTATGTACTCAGGTTCTGTAATCCTTCAGGTAACATATGTACTGTACTGTATTTATTAGGTTATTGACAAGCCAATGGACTTCAGTACAATAAAAAATCAAATGGAGGCTAAGGATGGTACTGGATATAAGAATGTGAGAGAGATATGTTCCGATGTGAGATTAGTCTTCAAGAATGCAATGAAATATAATGATGAGAGAAGTGATGTTCACGTGATGGCCAAGACTCTGCTTGCAAAGTTTGAAGAAAAATGGCTTCAACTTTTGCCTAAAGTCACTGAAGAGGTAAGTTGTTAGTTTTGAGAACGGTTCTTGAATGGATCAACGTTCCTTACTCAATTCATGGTGCTGGGAGTTTCGATTCTTCAGAAACATAGTTTCATTTGTTCAAAGGAAATGTTAAAAAATATAGTTGAAGTTCTAAAGCTCTCACCTTCCAGGAAAAGAGACGAGAGGACGAGGAAGCAGAAGCACTGTTGGACATGCAGCTTGCTCAGGAGGCTGCTCAAGCAAAAATGGCTAGGGACATAAGTAATGAGGTTGGGTGTCCACCCTGTTCCAAGGATCTAGCTATTTAGAGAGAGTTTGTTTAGAGATGGCCTCCTTTCTCTTGCTCTTTCTATGACCTTATATGGGAAACACAATAGACTATTTAAACATGGGTTATGAACTGTTTTCAGATTTATGAGGTAGATATGCAACTGGAAGAGCTTCGAGAACTGGTCGTGCAGAACTGCAGGTTTGTTCTCACTTTTCTTGTTTCAAATTTCAGTTTTTGAACTTGTATTCTGGTACTATGCATCAATATAAATGCGTTATTACATTCGCCTATAACATATTCAGAATTTGGCATTCGAGTGGCGTGTGTTGTGTGCCCCAAATAAAAATCTTTTACCAATCATATGTAGTTCCATTTTCTCCCTTTTTAATATATAAAAACCACAACTTTCATTGAGCAAACAATGAAAAAATACACCGGCATATTAAAAAAGAAACCACAAAAAAGGTTGCTACCTCTACAAGAAGGGACTCCAACTACCTGAAATAGTGCCTATAGAATAGTTACAAAAGGTCTTTGTAATCGAAGCCCACATAGAAACATGAGTGACCAAATTTCCGTAGGATTTTTCTCCACCTCCCCTAAACATCCTTATTATTTTGTGGTTGAGGATTAGCAATTTATGGGATTGATGTGCTTTGTGACATTAGAAAATGACTTCCACTCCATAGATGGAGTGTACTAACACTACCATCGTGTGGTTCAGAAAAATATCAACTGAAGAAAAGAGAAAGCTTGGAGCAGCCCTCACCAAATTGTCTCCAGAAGATATCAGCAAAGCGTTGGAGATTGTAGCTGAAAATAACCCAAGTTTCCAGGCTACTGCGGAGGAGGTGGACCTCGATATCGATGCACAGGTACCTCCCTTCCCGCTCCTCATGTGCGTTATACTTGTCTGTGACAATGATTAATTGATTTTATTGTTGTATCCTGTAGAGTGAATCTACCTTATGGAGGTTAAAGTTTTTTGTTAAAGATGCTCTTGAAGTTCATGCCAAGAGCTCGGCGAGCACAGGTGGTGGCAACAACCAAAACCATACAAACAGCAATAACATCAACAGTAACAACAAAAGAAAAAAAGAGATTTGTGATGCTATAGCCAGAACAGCTAAGAAAAAATCTAAAAAACCCTCTTCTTGAGATGCAATTGATGACACCAATTTTCCACCTTTGAAGCTGAAGCACTCCTGTTTATCTTATGTCTGCACATACTTAGATATCGAATGTTCGTCGCTTTTAGTTCGTTTGTTTCTGTAACATGCTGCCAAAATGGTATTTCTGAAGTGATCGGTGTATATGTGAAGCTCTTGTGTCGACCAGATAGTAACAAGCTAACCCTTAATTGTCGTGTTCTTTCTCCTGTAATTATACTTTTACAGTTTGTTGAAAGGGCAAACTTGCTGTTGGCTTCCGAAATTGTTGAGTAACTTTTCCTTCGTAGGAATTTATGGAGATCAAACTGATGATGTAGAAGGACCAGAAACAAGTCATTTCAGTGTAGTGTCTGTCCCTTTATGTTTCCATTAGATGTGTGTATTTTTGGTACCATAAACAGGAGGAAATAGAAGCATCTGTTCAAAAACTTGCAATAGTTTTGAAGCATCATGTTTTACTGAAATAAAGTTTTGAATGTTGAAATATAAACTTAAGGAAAAAGTTCGTCATCATAGCATGTGTGACTTTAGGAGGTACTTTGGATCATCTTTCATTTTAATTTTTGAAGTTAGGGCAAAAGTTGTTGGCTCTGCAACTGATGGCGTGCAAGTAAGCAGGAGCCACATTGTTCCCATCTTGTTCTGTAATTTCTCCATTCTGAGTTGAATATGCCGGCCCGATGTGACATCACGATATTCGTCGGGATTCCATAGCCTCCGTCAATCTTCGGTAAGTAGGGGTCTTTCCTGTAGTCAGACTGGGATGGAGAAACGAAGGAAAATATTGACAAGAATAGAAAACAAGCTTTTCAGCTGTGAGTTTGACCAAAGAAGCAGAGGTAGAGTGGTAAGAATCTGTGAAGTTCATCAGACAAGAACTTATAACCTAATAGGGGAAGAAGTAGTTATAGTATGGCTAATAGATGCACTTGAAGAGCTCCTAAACACCCCGAAGTCGCAAAAGTTTTTCAGGAAAACGTCATGTGCCGGTGGTTTTATATGGGCACAGAAAATAGCGAACAAGAGAGGAAGCTTTCTAGAAATCTCAAAGGTTATGCACTCAGAGAAAAAAGAAAACATTGTGGTTCCAGCCGGTATAGATTGTGCTGGATGGGAAAGCTTCGGATGGTTACTATTAGATTTTTTCAATGGAGAAGGAAAACAGATGCATCAACACCAAACACTTATTGAGAAACATCAGTCACCTCCTCCAATGAAGAATGTATCGAAAAACAGAGCTCCTTTATTGGGTGATAATGTGAATGAAAGGAGCATCGAACATAGCCTCAACAGTCTCAATAGAAGGGTCCAAAAAATATGTTGGCAGGACACCATCATTGTCACAAGAAGAGACTTCCATGATGATTGGAGTAGAATCCTAAATGCTATACAAGATCAGACAGAAGAGCACTTCATTATAAACCCATTTCATCCGGATAAAGCTTTACTGAAATGTCCAAATCAAACAATGGCTAGATTACTGTGTGCAAACAGAGGTTGGGCAACATATGGTCAGTTTACTCTGAAAATGGAAAAGTGGGACCAAGGAAAACATGGGAGAATGGGTGTGTTCCCTCGTATGGTGGCTGGATTAGACTGCAGAACATCTCGTTACACTTATGGAACTCGGCGACATTTGAGAAGATTGGTAATTCCCTGGGGGGATTTCTGGAGTATGCTGACGATAATGCAACATTAATCGAATGCACTGAGGTAGCCATCAGAGTGAAAGGAAATTACTGTAGATTTGTCCCAGCAGAGATGAATTTAATAGACGGAATTGATAGTTTTTTGGTGCAGGTGGTGACCTTTCAAGACCCGTAACTCTTAGTCGACAAAGTCGTCGGAATCCATGGCTCTTTCTCACTGAAGATTGCGGTGATTTCTTCAAGGGACCAGACAATCCGGGTCTTAACCCGGTGGATAAGTGGAGAGTGGAAAACCCGGATAAGAGAATCATTATTGATGTGACGTGTCTCGATGGCTTGACTGATCCCATGAGAGATAAAGCTGCGCCCAACAGTCCTTTAATCCAGAAGAAGACAGAAGCTCGTGAGTCTGAAAAGAGTTCAAATTTGGCGTCCAACTCTGAGGCAATGGGCTCAGGCATGTATTTGAATGTGGGTCGGAGAAAAAGTGTGGGTCGGGAAAATTTAAAAGGAAAAGGGATCATATGTGAAGAGATCGATGATGGGCCTCCTCAAAATGAAACACGATGGAAGGATGCGAATGAAGGAAGGCCTGAAGTTGAAAGAAAGATACATCTGAATAAGAAAATTAAATTTGCTGATAAGAACGAAATTCATTCCTTTTTCCAGAAGACTCCTATTTGTTCCACAAACTCTGGAAAAAGACCTCTTTCCCAGACAGAGAATGAAAAAGGAAAAGTAGACGACGTTGATTATTCCTCAGAAGTGGACATATGAAGCCTTGATAGTTCCTTCACAGAGAACAGGTTTACACCTTTAGAGGAAGAGACAGTGGTTGAAACGCCGGTGGGTTCGACTGATCTGATTAGAATGTTTGAAGGCAATGAGGGTGGATTGGAGGCTGGGGAAAGTTCTCGTTAATTAGTGGTGATAGAGCCGACATACCCATCTCCGATTGATGTAGTTCAGAAAGATAGTCTGGAGAGTGAAACAGAAATAGTTGAAAGTGCTGCGGCTTAGAGTCAATTTCCTCTTAGCAAGGAGTTAATTGAGGTTCTTTTGGAACACAATCTTTGCATTCGGCCAATTGTTAGGAAAAGAAAGGCGCAGAAGAAAAATGGGGGTTCCGACAGGTCTAAAAAATTAACTAGGGAGGTTCAAGCCCTTATAAACACTTGGTAGAAAGAAAAGAATGAAGACAAAGGTAATACCTCTAGGGGCATATCTCCTTCTCAATGTTAGTGATGTCCTGGAATGTTAGAGGCTTAAATGCCTCCCCGAAAAGAGTCTTAGTTAAAGACACTATTTTAAAGTATAGTCCGGATGTGGTTATCCTTCAAGAGTCTAAACTTGAAGAGGTAGATAGGAATCTGATTAAGTCGCTTTGGAGCAGTAGGCGCATAGGTTGGGTTTCTCTCAATGCCGTGGGTGTTTCCGGCGATATTCTCTTGATGTGGAAGAAGGATTCTGTCAACGTTACTGATTCGCTGCAAGGTCAGTTCTCTATTTCAATTTTTTGTCAAACTAATAATGGCTGTAGTGGTTGGATTACAGGGGTGTACAACCTGTCTTCTTACAAAAATAGAGATGAGTTCTGGTGGGAGATTTGAAATTTATACAGTCTCTGCAGTGATGCTTGGTGCTTGGGTGGTGATTTTAATGTGGTTAGATGGGCCAATGAGAAAAGTTCAAGGGGTAGAGCCACCAGAAGTATCGTCTGTTCAATAGTTTGTTGGATCAAATGAACCTCACGGATATTCCTCTTAGTAACGGCTTATTCACTTGGTCTAGATCTGGGTTGCGGTCGGCTGCCTCTAAAATTGACCGTTTCTTTGTCAATGGGTTATGGTTGGATTTCTTCAAAGAAGCCAAGCTGAACAGACTCTCAAGGCCAACATCAGATCATTTTCCTATTCTATTATCCTTGGGTTCTCACTTGTGGGGTCCTACACCTTTTAGATTTGAGAATGTGTGGCTTGAACATCACCTATTCATTAAAAACATGGAAAGTTGGTGGAAAGGGCTGAAAGAGGAAGGGTGGCTGATGTTCTCCTCTATGGAAAGACTTAAAGGCCTGAAGGTTTGTTTAAAGCAGTGGAACAGAGAAATGTTTGGCAATGTTTTTGAAAAAAAGCAAATTCTGACAGACAAAATAAACTCCATAGATATATTGGAGGACTCTAACCCATTGGATGCCATTGCTGTGAAGGAAAGAGAGAAGTGTAAAAAAGAATTAATGGACTTAGCTATTAAAGAGCAAACTTTATGGGCCCAAAAATGTAAACTCCAATGGCTCAAAGAGGGCGATGAAAACTCTAGCTTCTTTCATAGATGAGCGTCTGTCAAAAAATGCAAGAACCTTATAACTTATCTTGAAAACGTTGAAGGGGAGGCTTTAGTGACTGATGGTGATATTGAAAAGGAAATTCTGTCTTTCTTTAAAGATTTATATGGTACTAGAATTTCAAACCCCTTTATTTGCAAGGACATTGGTTGGAAGAGATTGGAAGGGCAACTATCTGATAAGCTTGAAGAACCCTTCTCTGAAAAGACATCTGTGAGGCAGTTTTTGACATGGGATCAAGGAGAGCTCCGGGCCCGGACGGGATGACGGGGGAATTCTACAAAAAGTGTTGAAACATCCTGAAATCTGATTTAGTAAGGGTGTTCCAAGATTTGTTTAGGAGCGGAATAGTCAATAGAAAGTGTAATGAGACCTATGTTTGTCTTATCCCTAAAAAGAAGAAGCTGACTCTTATTAATGAGTTCAAACCAATCAGCCTTACTACCTTCCTCTATAAAATCTTATCTAAAGTCTTAGCAAATAGATTGAAAAAGGTTTTGCCTTCGGTCATCAATGAGTCTCAGTTGGCGTTTGTAGAGGGAAGACAGATTACGGATGCGATATTAATGGCGTCGGAAGCAACTAATGAATGGGTTAGCAAGAACAATAAGGGCACTCTTCTTAAGTTGGACCTCGAAAAGGCTTATGATAAAGTGGATTGGTTGTTCTTAGACTCGGTGATGAAGCTTAAAGGTTTTGGCCGAAGATGGAGGAAGTGGATTTGAGGCTGTCTTTCTACCACAAATTTCTCCATAATAATAAATGGAAGACCGAGAGGTAAGATCGAAGCTAAAAGAGGCATTAGGCAGGGAGATCCCCTAGCCTCTTTTCTGTTTACTCTTGTTGGGGATGCTCTTAGCACTCTCATTTATTATTGTAATGAGAGAAGGACGCTCAAAGGCTTCTCCTTTGGAAATAATACAGTGGAACTCAATATTCTTCAATATGCCGATGACACCTTGATATTCTCAAATTGGGAAAAAGGGAATCTAGAAGCAACTTGGTCCATTGTAAATCTTTTTCTTTTGGGAGTCAGCTTATCTATAAACACTTCCAAGTCGTCGATCATTGGTATTAATGTTGTAGTTGAGGAGCTAAACATCTTTGCTGCCAAATTCGGGTGTAAGGTGGATACCCTTCCCTTTTCCTACTTAGGCTTTTTGGTTGGAGGAGCAAAAACTAATAAGGAGATATAGGAAAGGATATTTGACAAAATCAGCTAAAAAATTGACAGATGGAAGTCTTTTCAGCTTTCAAAAGGGGGTAGACTCACATTAGTTCAGTCGGTGCTCACTAGTCTTCCATGTTATTTATTTTCTTTGCACAAAGCTCCTAAGGGGGGGGGGGGATAGACAAATCAGGAAAATTCTCTACAAAATCCTTTTTTTTGAAGTTGTCTTATAGGCGTCGGCATCCTACCTTCCCTTTGTTTCGGGCTATATGGAATTTTAAATCTCCAAAGAAGGTTAAGGTTTTCTTGTGGTCACTGGCATATAGAAGCTTAAATACCCATGAAAGGATCCAAAAAAAGCTTCCAAATATGACCCTTAACCCCTCAATGTGTTGTCTCTGCTGTAGGGAGGGAGAATCTATCGATCATCTCTTCCTTCATTGTGTTTTTGCTAGGAAAGCTTGGGCTAAGTTGTTTGGCATCTTTGATCTCAGTTGCTGTCTCCCATCAAAGGTGGAGGATTGGTTGGTGGAAGCGTTTAGTTTTAAGGGATTTGGCCCTAAAGGCAATGTTATTTGGAATAGTGCTGTTCGGGCTTTGGTTTGGGGGTTACGGCTGGAAAGTCACATAAAGATTTTTTAGGATAAAGCTACTTCTTTTGATTACTTTTGGGCTGTGACTCAGCACTCGGCCTCTTGGTGGTGTACAAATCACACAAAGTTTTTTTTTGTAATTACAATCTTTCCATGATTTTAAACAATTGGAAAACGTTTTTGTATTAGGATCCCCCGAGAGGGCCTCCTTGGCCCTCGCCCTTAGGCTGTCTCTCTTTCTTACTTGTTTCTTATTATATATATATATATATATATATAAACTTAAGTGTAATCGTAAAGAATATTCTAGAAAAGGATTTGTAACCATTAGATGAAGAATGTGTTGGCAAAATCTTAGCTATACATTTAGGGGTGCTAATTAGAATAAATAGGAGTGATGTTCTACCATTTGTATCAAGCAAAAAAAAAAAAAAAATCAAGCAAAAAATTAGAATTGCATAATAACATAAGTAACCTATTTTCCTTAATCATTCTCCTCCAAATTTCCTCCAACCTCCAAAATTTTCTTTCCAACATTAATCCTTATAGACACATTCAAACTCTTTTATGGTTCTAAAATTTGTACTAGGACTTATAGCTAAAAATCAAAATAACTTGACCTAATTATGAAGTGAGATAGGGACACTTTTGTTTCAATTTTGGTGTTTGTTTCTATTTTTCTTAATTTTGATGGTTAAATTAGTGAGATAGGAACAATCTTGCTGTTTTTGCTTTCTAAACTTCATTAAAGTTTGAACGATATTGTTATTAATTTTGGATTCAAATGGTTTTTTGTTATCTTTAGAGTAAAAGTTAAATTGGTTCTTTTACTTTAGTTTAGAGTGAAAGTTTTTTACTAGCTTATATTTGTGAAATAAAAACCAAGAAGATATCGAGTAAAGGCTAAATAGACTTTAAATATTTCTAAATTCTGATTTGTTGGATTCTATAACTTATGTAAGAGGTCTTAAGAAAATTTGTATATTTATTAAATTTCTTTCTATGACTTCTGTAAAAGGTCCTAACTAAATTATTAAAATTATTATCTCCACACTAGATATATTTAAGTTCAACAAAAAGTGATTTTGACAATTTCAAGATCCCTAATGAGGTATTAAAGGGTGTCAAATTCTCGACGAGATCAAATAATGCTTTGTCCTTGTAAATACGTAGTAGTGAAAATACAAGTCGAATCTATGGAAACCTTTGTATTTCTCATATAAAATACTTACGATCCTCAAGTAACTAAGGGGCCTAGTTTGATTTGAATTCAAGAAAAGTTAATGGGAGCAAGAGAGGTTGTGATGTGAGAAACAATATAAACGAGAGACCTAACTTGAGATATTTCAAAATCTTTTTCATTAAGTATACTTGATCAACGAATTCTCATAGCTTGATTTCAATTATTTGCTTGCGCTCTACCAAATTAATTAAAGAAGCTAATTAACCGACTTAATTAACTAATTAGCCCAAAGTGAATAAATGAAAAACATATTTATCCAAATGTTCTACTTACATTAAGATATAGGGCAATGTTAAGTTGAACATTCAACCGGAAAAGTCTGACATAGACAACAATTCACAAACCAAACTAATATTTTGCTTCTTATAGATTTAGAAACTTAAGCAAGTATAAATCAAAAGTGGTAAATCGTACCGTCACAAATTATTTATCAAATAATTGCAAGATAATTTGATCATAATCTATCAAATCAAGATGGAAATTAGCAAACAAACATAAACCAAGTTCCAATCCTCACAAGTTTTACATAAAAAGGGAGAAAATTCTAAGCTAAAACGAGTTCCTTGCCTATATAGGTCTTCATAATCAATGGGATAAGTTCCTAAGCATTAATACAAATCAAATAGGAAAAATTAAAAAAAGGAAAGTGTGGAAAAGTTGTGGCAACCTACCCTAAAATGGAAATGAGATATAACTAAAAATGTCAAGGAACTAGGAAGTACTAAGTAGCACTTGAAAGTTATGCCACTGTGTCCCCAACATCATGTCACAGCACTTAGGTGGCGTTGCAACGCCTTCATGCATACGTGCCTCCATGGAAAAATTATATGAATAATATAGATTTGGAAAATATTTAATAAAATAGAGTTCTTTGGATTTTATTTAGAGAAATAGAGTAGTATCTCTCATATGTCCTAAGTTGGAGAGAGAAAACAATGTCCTGGGTTCCTCCTATTTCCTATTTATTTTAGATTTATTCTTTAATTTAGATTAATTTAGATTAATTTCAGATTTATTCTTTAATTTAAATAAATTACGTTTGGGAAAGCAATGTCCTGGCTCCCTTCTCCTATTTTATTATCTAAATTCCATTTTCTTTAATTATCTAAATTTCATTTATTTTTGGTTTTTGTAACTAAATTTAAATTTTAGAAAATTTCCACTTACTTTAAATTTGTAACTAAATTTATTTCTATTTGTAACTAAATTTATATTTTGTAAAATTTCTTCAATTTTTTTGAATAAATTTTAAGTAAATTTCTTTGTACTTGTAGTTAAATTAAGATTTTGTAAATTTCATCCAATTTTTTTAGTAAATTTCTTTTTATTTGTAACTAAATTAAAATTTTGTAATTTGTAACTAAATCTAAAATTTTAAATGAAAAATTCTTAACCCAACCAATAATTTTTTAAAATGAAAAAAGTGGTTGTATTAGACTTTGTTTTTTGAATAATAATTTGTAACTGCCAAAAAAAGAAATATATGTAAATTAAAATGTTTCGCTCATAGTTTTATAACCATTACAAATTACAAGAAAATCAATGTGTCCCACAACCCGGACGTCTTCGATTTCATGCGGGTTGTCGTCGTCGACTCTGAACTACATGTTGATCTGGCTCCTCTTGGCTCTGATTGGGTTCTCGTTGGTACTCTTGTGGCTCTGATTCAGCAGGTGCTTCATAGTACAAATATTCATTATGTTCTCCACGGCCGCGTCCGTCTATACATGTATGAATTTGATGGACCAGCATCCATGTATGAAGACGATGGACCGACCCCTGAATCAAAATATTCTGTACTGGCCACTGAAGCAAATGACCCTGGGCCAAATGCTGGCATCATCATAGTTGGACTACCATAACCACTTTGGCTTTGTGTCTGAGTCATGTGAGGCATTTCTTCTACATTTGGTTCAACGTCATCGAGTTCAAGTTCTTCCACTCGAACACGTACTCTATGAACTGGTGCAGATAGAATAGGTACATCATGCATATAATGTATCTCCTCCATGTACCTCGCATTATTAGTGCATATTTCATTGACTTGTGGATCATGTGAAATATGAAGAAGTCTAGTGTTGTTTGATCTCTGTGAATTGTTGAAAAATATTAGAAAATACTTAATTTAGTATATAATTTAATATGAATAAAAAAATTTGAAATATGTACCAGTTGACCAAAAGCTGCTCCCGGTCGACTGATGTAGAGCCTCGTAATATTATTATACCAGCAGATGTATTCTTGAGTTACATCCATATTAAATTGTTGAATCGAAGCTCCCATCGCAATAAATCTTTTTCGAGCTTGCCATCGCACTATCAGATGTGCGACCTTCTCTTACCAATCAGTAGTTCTCAGGTCGATATTGTGCAAAAGTGGCTCAGTATTGCATTCTAATGGAATATCTTGTTTGAAACTAAACTGTCTGATCAATCTATCAGGATAATGTCACTCACCAATATGAAAACATAGAAGAGGACTGAAAGTCCGCCATATGTCTTGACCGTTCTTACAAAAACTGGGAAAATTTTCCATTACATATTTGTAAGGCTCCCAAACAATCTGAATCGTCATCACACCACAGTAAAGATAAATAATTAAATGAATACTAATGTATAAAAAAAAATTCAAGTTCTAATATTCACTTACCTGATCACGTTGAAGAAGGTCAAACATGTACCTATATTGACTAAGTACATGAGTAGC
>JBBPDJ010000026.1:3904315-3922834 GCA_037974625.1 Cucumis cinereus
TAGCTTGAAACCTTTGTTCCATTTTGTCGAACCTCGCATTGATTAAGGTTTCCAAGCGTTGCATAACTTCCTCATTGAGTCCTCCTTGTAACTGCCCTTGTGGAGCATCTTCATCACTTGCCATCGCTGCAAAACAAAAACAGGTGAAAGAAAACTGGACCTCACAATCACTTCCTCACATGTTTCCCTCGATAAATGATGTTCACTCGTGTTTACACTCAAATTGTATCTCTCTTACAAACATGAACTCTTTGGGTGATAGCCAAGATTTTGCAACCAAGTTCAGAAGAGCAAACCAACAACAAACAAAGCAAGAATGCCTGTAAAGTGTCCAACTCAAGTAAAGAACCAGTTGAATGTAACAAAAGCGAAAACTAGAAATCAAGAACCTAATGTTTGAGATTCAACAAACTAGACAAGAAACGATAAAAATATGATATTTAGAATTAAGAACCTAATATTCAAAATTCAATAATTATGCAAGATGAACAAAGAAAAGCAACCTACTAGACAAAATAATGATATAAGGAAACAAAGAATTAAGAATAGAATCAAACGACACTAATTTTATCCAACTCAATTAAAAAAATCAACCAATTGCCCTTTAAAAACTATTAATTCTTCTCATAAAAGTTAAGCAGGTTAAAACCTATGAAAATTCAGCAGCTTAATTGATGTGCTTGCTTGACGTGCTTCAAATAATTTTTTTCCTTTTACAAAAAAACCTACGACAACTTGTTTTTTTTTTTTTTCTTTTTTTACGTTTTCTTCTTTTCTTTTTCCTTCTTCTTCTTGCTTACTGTACGACAATAGCTTTTTTTTTTTTTTCTTTTAACAAAAACAACTTAAAAACTAGACTTTAATCAAGAAAGCGATTAACATATACCCAATCTAGAGCCTAGGCTCGGATACCAAATGATATGAAAACCCTAGGATTTGTAAAATTAGGAACCCAATTAGCGAACCCCTAATAACATATTCTAAAACCCCCAAAATCAATTTGACAAAAATCCAAGGCAATGAATTAGATTTGGATTACCCTTTGATCGAAGACGAAGAGATAAGGAGAACTAGTTTCTCCAAGTTCGAACACTCCACAAGCAAGGTGATCAAACTTACTTGAATGTTCTTGGCTTGAAACCCTAAATCAAGAATTGCAAAAAGGCGGCGATGAGACTCTGTCATCTACCAAAGAATCTCCATTCAAGGAAAACTCTAAAACTTTAATTATCAAAAAATCTTCCTAAAACAGCCTAAAAGCGAGGCTTAAATAGCCCCCCAATAAAACACTAATTCATTGAGAAAAGACTAAATTATCCCTTTTTAAAAGTTATTAAAAAAAGGATAAAATTTGAAAAAGATAAAATTGAAAAATATTAAAAATACATCATAATTATTAAATAAAGTCTAATTAATAGTTTGATGCTTGATCGGTTCATATGATCTAGGAAATTAATGCATCCTGGTCACTTCTTTGATAAGCAACACCGATTCAATGTGCCACCCAAAGTACTATTAAATATTCGCCGCTTAGCTCAAAGATAATTGACATCACCTACCATCCTAGAGGTGGTGGGAAATTTGATCCCCCATCTCCACAATTATTATACTAAAAAATAATTCTTAAATGTTCTTGGACTTGATATCAGGATATCAGAGTAGCTTCTTTTTTTGCACCATCTTCTTCTTATTATACATATCTCTCTCTTACCCCTCCCCGTACTGATCAATAAATTTTCTCGTGCATCAATGTGAAAAGACTTTCGATAATTTTATTGTTGTAGTTCATAATTGCCTTTTTATTGGATTGAAATGTGAGTCGCTTTTCTCCCCATGTCTCCATTCTATTTAAAGGCCAGAAATTTCATTGCGTTACTAAGTTGCAATAACTTTCAGGAAAGTGCTGAAGTCAAACGCAAGAATCCAAAGCGTACATTTAAGTCAGAAAAGGAGTTTCTTGAATTTACTTTAAAGTATCAGCAAGTTCTTGCAGAAAGAGATTCAGGCAAGTAAAGAAGTGAACAAATGAAAAGTTTCACTTTTTCAATACTGTCTGTTTTTCAAGTTCTTTTTATATTTATTCCAGATGATGATTCATGTGGGCTATTCATTTTCTGCAAAAAGTTGGTGTATAACAACAAATTAAGCTATTTAAAAATTTCAATTTTGAATATCCTGATAGCAAAAGAATATTCTGTTCATCTATCATCTCTCTCTCTCTCCTCAGAAAAAAGATTGTTTTGTTCTTTCATATTCGAATTAGATGCATTCCGATTGATGCTTAGTTTTTTAATTCCATGCTATGAATTTATAATGTCGTCATTTTTTAATTCCATGCTATGAATTTATAATGTCGTCATCTACTATGCACAGCTATTGTTGTCCGGGACAAGTTGGAGTCACTATGCAGGGAGTTGCAACGTCAAAATAAAATTCTAATGGTATGATCTACATATTTAATCCATGCAAAAGTTAACTTTTAATTCCGATTCTAACCTTAGTTTTGTGATTTAGAACGTTTTGGTATTGACGTGTTGTTCTTCTATCTATTTCTATTTAGTTATTGTGCTTTGATGAATGTATAAATTTGGTTTCCACATGTTAATTATTCGGTTAAATTGTAATGCAAACTAATGACACTGTGGAAGTTAACGTGACACTTGTGTTGAGTACGGTCACTTGAAGTGTATGGTATTGGCTAGGCATGTACGTGGAAGTAAGCTTGCATGCCTCTTTTGGTGGGCCAACGCCAAAAAATAGCAATTAGGAGCAGGATTTGGTTGTTTGGACATGTTCTCTTTGATTCTCTTTGATGTCATGTTATCTAAATTCATTGTTTAGTATAACTTACATTTAATAATTAATTTGTTAGAAACTAACTCAAAGGTCATGTGTTCAATCCATGGTGGCCACCTACCTAGAAATTAATTTCCTATGAGTTTTCTTGACACTCAAATGTTGTAAGGCCAGTTGGGGTTGTCTTGTAAAATTAGTCGAGGTGTGCATAAGTTGGTCCAGACACTCACGGATATTTAAAAAAAAGAAAAAAAAATTAATGTGTGGGAGAAATAAAGAAAAGTACAACCTACTTGGTTAACAATTGTAGGGCTCTTGTTGTTTAGGTTTTCTTTTTCTTTTTTTTTTTATTTGGGGGGGTGTTCCTCAACCCCTCACCCTTAGGCTGTCCTCTGTTTGTTGCTTATATATATATATCTATATATCCGTTTCTTATCCAAAAAAAAAAAAAAATACAGCAACAAAAATTATCTTTTCAAATAACTTTTTAAATTAAACTTTAAACTTAAGTTTTATAAGATTATTCTATCCAAAGAAGCTTTTAATAACAAATTGGAAGGTCATTTCAACAATGGCTTAGTGACTGAGTTCTTCATTATCTTTCCAAAGGTTGAAGCCCAGATTGGATCCCCAATCCCAAAACTAGAAAAAGAAAACAAAAACCAAAATAAATTTTGAAATATACCCTCAAATTTGGTTCAACTTGTACTTGGGTTTTTGCAGTAATCTTTGGATATTTCATTCATCAATGAAATGGTTTCTTGTCCAAAAGAAATATACGCTCAAACTGTGCCTCAATCACCGTCTCTCTCCAATTTTCTCTGAACCTTTCTTGTATACCTTTATTTTATTTTTCTCCCATATTTTCCCATATCCTTTTCTATTATTACCTTCCTCTATTTCAGTTACCTTCTAATAATTAAAAATAGCTACGATTTCAGTTACCTTCTAATAATTAATAATAGCTACGTGAATTGAACACAGGACGAATGCAAACGGGTCTCAACTGAGGGACAAGGCCTCAGAACAGAACTATCAGTTAAGTTTCAAGATGCAATCAAGGTATGGTTTTCTTTGAGTAACTTGATCAGGAACTCCATAAAATAATTAGAAAATCTAATGGGTTCTTAACTCACTTTTCCTCCAGCAGAATTGTGTGATGGGTTTGAAGGCAACAATTGCAAATTTTGATTTTCAATTTTTTTCCAGCTGCAGTTGGTTACGATTTCTCTTTTGTCTAACAATTTTGAATTTTTGTGCAAATACTGAAACACTTGTGCAAGAAAATCTTGAGAACTGTCTCTTTGATTTCTTTGATATTACTTCAATCACCCCCCTCAACCCCCCACGCAAGAAACCCAAAAAAAAGAAGAGAAAGAAAAAAGAAAAAGAGTAAAATGTTAAACTGGCTTTGATACCAAGTTAAATTTAGTGGAATAAATTATTTTGTATTCCAATGAATAATTGTAAAATACATAAATTTCTTATATAGGAAAAAGACTCAATACATGAAGAATAAACTAAAATCACCAAAGATTTTACAGCAAATTATCTAATTTTCAACCAATGTAAACTTAAACTTTTTCCTGGGCCAAGTAGGGAATATGTTTCTTGAATTTCTTGAGATTTCAAGTCTGAATACAAACTTAATATTAGTAGGATGAGTTGAGTGCTAGCAACTTTACCAGAAAGCGATTTACAAGGAAAGGAACTCAATAACGGTATTGAGTGTGTTTGGGATACCATACCTTCTTTCTTTATTTAGGGTTCAACCTTCTGTTTTCCCTTTCTTCTTAACACTTTGTATTCATAGAATTGATAGCGTTTCCTTTAAAAAGAAATTTTAATGATAAACAAACTTTTAGGGTTTGTTTGATAACGAATTTGTTTGTAGTTTCCTGATTGTAATTTCCCGTGATAATTGTTATCTTTTTCTTTTTTTCATAAACCTTAATTTGGAAACAACAAATTTAAGGCTTCATTTGGTAACAATTTCATTTTTAGTTTTTAGTTTTTGAAATTTATACTTTTTTCATCTCAATTTCTTTACTGAGGTTTCACATTTCTTAAAAATACCTTTGAATTCTCTCAATTCCAAATATTATATATATATATATATATATATATATAATAGGAAAATTATTTTAAATGACAAAACTTTTGAAAATCTTTACAACTATAGCAAAGTATCACAATCTATCTATGATAGACCACGATAGACATAGATAGTAGTCTATCTTGGTCTGTCGTGGTCCACCGTAGATAGACGGTAATATTTTGATTCATTTTGCTAAAAATAGTCCTATATTTTAAACTACCTTTCTTAGTTTTCATATCTTGCCTAGGATTTTGAAAAATTGTGAGAAAGTAGATAACAAAACAAAGAAACTTATTGGTGAGAGTAGTTTTAAAAGTTTTAATTTTTAAAAACCACATGTTTATGAATTAAAGTATTGTTTTTTCATTTTTACTTATAAAATGCGTAATAAATTTAACATAAAAAAATTTCATATCTAATTTAAAAAACTTATTTTCATGTAATTTTTTTGCATTCTTAGTTTAAAAAAAAGTATAACAAGAAAGAATAAAAGGTTACCAGAGATGCTTCTTCTTAATGTTATCAAACACAATTCCATTTTTCTTCATTAAAAAAGACTTAAGAAACAAAACTGGAAATGTTACTGAATGGGCCCTAAGTGTGCTCGTAAACTGATATTGATGAAACTTGACAGGCAAGTCTAAAGTTGGGTTAAGAGAATGACATCTTCTCTCTTTGTGCTTGTTATTATTTGTTGTTATATTGCTCCCGTTGATTATATTTCTGCGCATTCCTTCGACAGGATGTTAGCAAGAAGCTAGAAGAGCAAAAGGATGAATGCCTTGCACAGCTGAAAGAGAATGAAACGTAAGGCGAAGTACATTGCTGAGAATCTATTTGATGCTAAAATAATTAACATAAACGTACTTTGTTTTTTTTTTGTTTTTTTTTTATTTTTTTTATTTTAATAACAAGAAACCAGTATTGTGTTTCTTGTTTTATTATTATTATTTGCTTCTTATTTGGGTGAAGGCAAACCTAGAATAAAGTGTACAGTCATAACCTGGAATTACTGCATGTCATCTTGATCTTACTATTTTCTAAAAGTGACAATGGTATTACCGTATTGGCAGAAAGTATAACTCCCTCATTGTTTTTTTTCTTTTTTCAATAAGAGAGACTACACTCTCGGAGTAAAGAGAAGAATGTGATAATTGCTGGTGTAAAAGTGTATATAAAAGTTGAACTGCATGAGAGAATCTTTTAGGACTCGAAGGACTGAATGCCCTGATCTGTTTGCTCATGGGAAAGGATTGGGATAACAACAATAGCTCTTATTAGCTGGAAGTTGAAAGAATAAAATCCCCAGAATCAGGAAGTAATAAAGCAACTGGGGCATTTTTTAGTGAAAGATGTTAAAGAACGAGGGGACATTATTTGGAGAAGGCTTGAGCCTAGCCAGTGGGCTTCTTGAAACCCACGAAGCTTGTTCCTATCCAAATTGAAAATGAGCTAGAAATCAGTTAAACAACGAGAAATGGAATTTCTAGGATTTCTTTGAGTGCAACTAGACTCCCATATTTTTATTGACCATTTTAGTATTCCCAACTTGCCAAAAATAATCTTGTACCACCAAAGTCTCAGGCTCTAGTGAATACTGGGAGAACACTAGGGTTGTTCTTTTTGTTTTCAATATTTTTTAGAGGCATTTTTACAGTCCTCTCCTATGATGAATATCTCCTTTCTTAGCTTCCAATTTTAAGTTCTTTCATCCTTATCCTTGGACCTGTCTTTACCATCTTTGAGCAATTAGTATACTGTAGTTTCTGAAGTAATCAATATCAATGTTTTAGATTCTCTCTTTCACAAACAATTTAGTTAATAAGGAATTTAACTATAAATGTGTCATTTCTTTCTCTTTGTTTTCCAAAATTCTTGCATACAATGTCCAGCTTAAGGAATAAACTGAAGCAGCTTGTTGATCAGTTTTCTCTTTCCGAACAGCAATTCGCACAGAAGGTAAAGTTTACAGTTTTGCGGCTGAGGCTACAGCTTGGATGTTTAACTATTATTTTGTACTGACTGAATTGATTCATAATGTTTTGTACATGGACACACAGTTGAAGCAGAAAACGCTTGAACTTCAGCTTGCTGATCTGAAAACTAAGCAATGTGAGGAGAAATTGATTCAGGAACAAACTCAAATGAAAGTATATGCAGAGCAAATTTCACAATTATTGTCAACAGAAAAGAATCTGCGTTTACAACTAACAGCTGATGGAGAAAAATTTCAACAATTCCAAGTAGGGCGTTAGTTTAGTAGTGTTTTAAAAAAATTAATTTAGAAATATTTTTATATAGATGACATAGACATCTTGTTATGGCATTTTTAGAATGATTTGGCAAGTTAACCTAATCGTAATTTATGTATTGATTAATGTTGCAGGACGCGTTAGTAAAGAGCAATGAGGTATTTGAAACCTTCAAACAAGAAATTGAGAAGGTAAACTCAACACCCCCCACCACCCACCCTCCAACGTCTCTCTTTCAAGGCATAGATCTCCAAATGTTTTGTTATTGCATGATTCACTTAATTAACCTTCTATTCTACATGTGCTCATCTCCCCTCAATTCTTCTAAAAAATATATGTAGATGACGAAATCCATCAAGGAACTCAAGAAGGAAAATTCATTCCTGAAGAGCAAATGTGAGAAATCAGATGTTACTCTTATTGAGCTTCTTGATGAGGTATGTTTACATTCACTATAATTTGATTGTACGCTTGTTTGGCACCAAACAGTAATAATGCCTTGTTTTGGAAGACAGTTGCTTGTTTCTAATTTAAATAATAGTCCAAAGAATTTTGGTTGGGCAGCTGGTAAAGATTAAAGCAACTGCATTTAAAATTCTATTCATCACAAGTTCATGATTTTGGAAGAAAATGACATTAGTCCTAAAGTACAAAACAAACTATTTAAAATGAAAAAGAAAAAAACGTTTAAAAGATAACTATCTAAATATATGTTCGTTGGATTTTTGTTCTAAAACATAAAATGAATAAGAAAATCAAACCATCTTGTAAACAAACCCTAGGAAGTCAGTCAATTCATCATATGCTTAGTTTTGTTTTTAGGTGAATTTATGCAGATGTATGTTTGTATTGTTACTGTATTGAGTGAGTTTGATCTTATTTCCAACTAGTTGCTTTGATATTTGAACCTCTAATCTCGTTTCTTGTTTGAATGGTAACAAATTCAGTCATTTGTCGTTTTGACTTCCACGGTTCATTAATTGAATAATACTCTTCATCTAACTGCCTCGTGGACATAGAGTCAGATTTACATGCACTGAATCACTATATAGACTAGTCTTTACATCAACCATATTATTGGATTTTGAGTGAACTCTGGTTGAGCAGCGGGAGGGCTTGAAGAAACAGCTGGAGAAAACGAAGAGACAGAAAGAAAAGCTCGAGTCCTTGTGTCGATCGCTTCAGGCGGAAAGGAAACAAAGTTCCGTGGGAAGCCATACCTCTGATTCAGCTTCTTTGTGAAGTCTAACCTATTGTGTAAAATATGATATGCTTGAGAGGATTTCAATACACTAACTCTTATAGTTTACTGTCTTTAAGCTGAGGAATTAGTTATATTGTGATTTTAAGATTACCCTGTCCATTACTGTCAACTTTTCTAGGATTAAAATTGAATTTTATTGCAGAAAAAAAGAAGAAGAAGAAGAAGAAGAAGAAGAAAGTCTATTGTTTCTAATGAAACTGGATTGAGTTGAAGCTGAGGAAAGTATGTTGAAAGTAACAGTCTTGAGATGCCTTTACACTGTTACATTTTGTAAATTTCTATTTGAGGCTTGACATATTGAGCTCCTCTCTGTGTGTCCAAATTTGAACTTGGTATGGCAATTTTTTTTTCCTTATTTGAGAATAATCTCCAAATTTGAACTTTTGATGGCTATATTTTGATTTCTTCACTAAGAAAATAATGTGTTTATCATACTGACTCATTTTCAATGATATATACAATAAGATTTTCAAATTCTAGTTTAGAAGGATCTTAATTTATTGTTCTTTTAGTTTAGTGGTAATTGAGTGTTTCTTGCCTATTCAAAATAGGGATTGAGGAAGTGTTAAAATTGAAAATGGAGCAAATTATACAACTAAGTACATAATACTTTGACTGTTAATTGTTGAATGAAATTTGTGAATTTGACTCTAATTTATGACACATTATGTGGAATAGAGTAATGTTGACATTAAGTAAAACTAATAAGGGAAATATAGTTTATGTGGAATAGAGTAATGTTGACATTAAGTAAAACTAATAAGGGAAATATAGTTTTACTTAGTATACTGCCAAGTTGAGATATAAAAAGTGTTCTTCAACATAAAAAAACAATTCATTGGTTAATTGATTATGGTTTTTTTTTTTAAAAAAACACAATGATGCAAATTTAATTGGGGCCTTTTGAAGATTTTCATTACATTTACAAATTTTGAATTGTGATGGTACCATAAAGGTACACACATTTTACCTATCTCTTGGATCAATGTGTTAAATTTCATTTATAAATTTAGAGTTTGTCTGTTTTTTTGGAAAGATAGATAATCGAAATCTTAAATGTTCGAAATTATAAATCTTCGACATCTTTAGATTACCATGTTTGTTTATTTTTGTAGATATCTAGGAATATTTTGACTATTGTGTTTGTTTGGTAGTATTTTAACTCAAAAATTTCTTAAATTTACATAATATTTCAAGAATACCCTTACAAATTTTCTTACATAACATATTTGTTTTTATCAATTTGATTTTTTAAAAAAATTTAATACAATTAATATTATTCTATATGTTATTTTCCTCATGTAAAATAAAATATCATATAGATTTTCTATAAAATAAATATTACTTTAAATTTAATTGTGAATATCTTGTTAAAAAATAATAAGAATTGCGATATAACAAAATTATGATATATATGGATGACTATTTATTTTAACTATATAATGGAAATGAAGATATATATATAAGAAAAAAAGAAAAAAATGTAAAATGAAGATGTCAGAAATATGAAAAATCCATGTTGTAGGAGGGCATCCAAAAATCTTCAGATGTCGGGACATCTTACAATACTTCAGTCTAGATGCTCACCTCATAGAAATCTAGGATGTCTGTGAAACAAACGACCCTTTACTATTTTATTTACAAATTGCACCAAATCAATCAAATATTTTTCTAACAAGTATTGGATCACACTATCTTATATAAAACTTATTGGATCACACTATCTTAGATATAACTTGTTAAAAGCTTAACCCAAAATCCATGTCTTTAGACTGCAACAGAAAAGAAAACAAATTGATAGTTTCAGATAACAAAATAACTATTTTCTTGGCTTACACGTGTGCTTCAATAACTTTACATTTACTCCACTTTACTTTCACATAACTTATACAGGGATCTTATTCTTGTTACAAACTTGAATTTAAAAAAAAAAATTATGTGACGATGTAATTTGACTTAGAATGATGTGACGATAGAAAAAATTACTTGTAGATAATTTGCCCCATATTAAAAAAAACCGAGACATGTAATAATACAACACTGACTTAGAATGATGTGACGATCCAAATTTTTGTTCCAAACCACTACCACCATTTTAAATCACAATTACATTTGACATGACAACATGAACATAACTACTTTAGGTTACAATTTTCATCTCACATGTCAACATGAGTTACTCATGTTAATCAACATTCCCACACTAATAATTGTTTTGAGAAAGGTCAAGTGTCTTATTGGAACTTGAAAAAATGTGGTATTTTAGTTAGCCTTAAATTTATAATTCAAAGAATGTTAACTTATAAACTTGATCTCATGGTTTGATCAAGGTTATAATTTAGTTCCTATAGTTTATAATTATAGTTAAGTTCCTATGGTTAGATGAAACCTTTAAGTGTTTTATTAAACGGTAAGAACTAAATTCTAATTTTTAAAATTATAAAGATTAGATTTTAACCTTTTCTAACTACATGAACCAAATTTACAATTTAACACAAACATGTTTTGTTAAATTGAAAATCTAGTCTCTACAATTTGAAATTAGTCCATATGATTTTAAAAAAATACAATTTAGTAAGACCTTATAAATAATTGACGTGATTTGTAGTCTCTACCAGATTTCATTAATTATAAACTATAAGAACTAAATTCTAACCTCAATCAAATTTACAATTTAACATGGATTAAGAAAAAAAAAAAGCAGGCCAGCCAAGTGTAGCATAATGGGGTGGGCGGTGGCACCCCACTTTGGGCGAATTCTTGCATTGCAATTCCTCTATATATATATATATATAAAATCCAAATCTTTGAAGTTGAACCCATCCATGTTATTGTTGGTTACGGAAAAATGCCTTTCTAACAAAAACCGTTTTCTTTCATTTCTTTTCAATTTTCCCACCTCCATTCCATTCATGTAAC
Organism: Cucumis cinereus; assembly: GCA_037974625.1. Lineage (NCBI taxonomy): Eukaryota > Viridiplantae > Streptophyta > Magnoliopsida > Cucurbitales > Cucurbitaceae > Cucumis > Cucumis cinereus. The sequence goes on from JBBPDJ010000026.1 coordinate 3,915,645, forward strand.
CATTTCTTCTTCTTCTTCTTCTCTCCAATGGATGTCGACGGCAAATCCATCGACCGTTCCACTTCCAGAAAACACCAAACCAATAGCAACAACATCGTTGTCGGAACCGACTTCTTAGAGACTAACAAGGCGGACAGAGCAATGTGGCTCTTGAAATGCCCCCAAGTGGTTACTCGCGCCCTTTCTAATTCTCCCGATGCCCCTTCCCGTCCTGTCGCTAAGGTCATCGTTTCTGTTGACCCACTTCAATCCAATGACGATGATGATTCTTCCTCTACTGAGGTATTTGATTACCTCCTGCTTTTGTGTTTTTGGTTTTCCATTAAAGGCTCTCTTCTTATTGCATTTTGTGATGTTTCTTACCTGCTTCTGCATGCTTTCCATTTTAGGTTGGCTTATTTTTTTCTTTCTTTTATGCTTCCTTTTATATCGTCTTTATCTTAGGGCTTTGTGTTTGTTTCTCTGTATGCATTTGCCGTTCTTTTTGTTTATAATCCTTTGGAGCTATTCGTTGGTTACTCGGACTACATTTTTATTTTTTTGATCTTTTTGTTCTTTTCTTGTTTCACTGGAAATGGTAAGTTTTGTTGTTTGTTAAAGTTTCAATGACGTTTGGTTAGTCTAATTTTCTTTCTCACTATTGCGTTCTTGTAATGCTTTTCTATGAATATGACCCTTCTGGTTTACATGCGTAGTTTCCTAACTACTAACTGTATTTGGGTAGGATTGCAGTTTTCAGAATATGGGGGATCAGGAATTTTTGGAGATTAGAAAAAAAACAAAGTAATTTAATGGTAGTGTTTATTACTCTTCACTGACTAAAGGGTAGGTGCAGTTCCTAACTACAAGCTTTTGTTAGTGATCACTATCAGTCCCCATTTTCTCGTCTTTAACCCTGCGCTGAGCCTATGACCTAATGGTTCGGGTCTATGCTCTTGGTCGTGAATATTTCCTCACCATTTTTCCAAATATTTTGTTGGAGCTGTGGATGGGGCACAATTTGCATATCGTTATGTTCATTGATGTCTTGGACCGACGAGACAGGGTTTCTAAGTCTCAAATTAAAAACTTCAAATGTTTCATGACGTCTACTTTCTGCTCCTAAGTCACTCGTTGAGAAATTGGTGATCCATTGTGTAAAAGTCTATTTAACTGAAGGGTATAATAGATTTCAGTTAAATAAATTGACTCTTATTTCAACAATTGGGTTGGTGGGTTCTGCATCACAAGGTGAATTATGTGGTTTCTTTCTTTTAAAATGGTACTCACTGGGTGTATGAATTTAATGAAATTTCTTTTAAAATGGTAGCCCATATGTTAGCTGCTCATGCACGTTGAGCTAGGTACTCTGAAGTTTGGTTAGAGGATGGCCCTGCCCCCCCAAGGGCTCATCGCATTCTCCACCATGGATTGGGAACCTTGGATGTTACCGTTTTACCTTAAATTTTCTTTTATGTTTGGTGGTTATTGTTTGTTTTATGTTTTGTTTCCTGGGGTAGGTGGGGGGAAATAGATGGAAAATCTGGGAGTAGGTCTGTTCAGCTGTGTATAGGCTCATAAGATTCTAAAGTATTTGAGGATAAGTTTGCTGAACCTGGAGTTCAGTGCGATTGAATGTAACAATGCTTGCCATTTTTAGCTGGGGAACTATCAGAATATTTTTTTGCATCTGTATGGCTATATGTGCTAGCACTAGCACCTCATGCTGACAGCATTCTTACACTGTATACCCTCTTGGAGTAAAGTGATAGCCACTTTTAGTTGGTCTGGTATAAGGTAAATTTTATTTATTTAAAGCCGTGGTTGGTTGGTGCAAATCCACCTATTTATGTTATTTAAGTTCTACAGGTTTTCTTACAACCAATTGTATAGGGTCATGTGATTGTTCTATAAATTTAGTTGATATCTTTGTAAGTTAGCTTGGTTGCTTTGATACTCACACTATGAAGGAAAAATATCCTAAAGGGATAACAGTACTAATCTTTAGAGTGTGAAATACTATATTTTAAACCAATCACTCTTTAAAATTTCATCGTATTTGCCCTCTAGTTTAGTAGCACGTTAAATAAGATGCTCCGTGGAATAGTTGTGACTTGTAAATGGTTTTAGCTAAAAATTACAAGACCTTTGGTTTGACTGCATGCAAGGAGGCTTAGGAACCTTTTAGTAAGAAAATATATGTTTATCACAATTTGACTGATGACTCATCGCCAATTTGTAGTACTAGCCGTGTCATGTTAATGATTTTCTTGCTTCTTAATCATTTTCAACTGCATTTAAAGAACATTTCCAAGATAGTTCATAGTTATTTCTTCTTTAGTAAATTATTCCTTTGTCATAGAAGATGAATAATTTATTCATGGAGTCACAACAAATCCATATGTCGCCGAGAGCACACAATTAAAATTAAAATTTTAATTTCATGAAGAACAGTCTTATTTATGATATTCTGACAACAAACGAGTTTAAGCTTGAGTTTCTTGGCATATAATCCTAAGAAAAAGTTGCAGTGATTGTTTCATAACACCAGACTTTGGCCTTCCAATTGTTTTGCTATTTCAATTATCTCATCTAAATCTTTTAATTTCTTCAAGGCACTGGTAATTTATTATTAGTACAAGAGGTTGGGGATAGACCCCTTTGTTTACTCTCATATGATGAATCATTTGGGTAGAGGAAGCTCTCTTATCCAGCCTAGGGTGAAGGGTATCTTTGGGGTCTTAGTTTGCTTTTGAACGATCTTCTTGTAGCAATTTTTTCAATGGTGAATCCCTCTCCCTATTTATACTCTATCTTGTTGTGTAAGACGGAAATTTTTCAAGAAGGTCAAGTTCTTGATGTGATAGGCCTTTCATGGAAGAGTTAATACTTCAGATTGATTTGCAAGGAAGTTACCCTCCATGATATGGTCATAGTGTTGTATCCTATGTATGACTGCGTTAGAGGATGTGGACCACCTTCTATGGAGTTGGAATTTTTGCCTTTCTGATTCAGAGTTGTTTTTTAGCCGTCTAGTCTTTATTTAGTGCAAGCTTGGAGTTGTAGCTTTATGATTGAGGAGTTTTTTCTCCATCTAGCCTTTCAAGGGAAGGGGTGTTTTTTGTTGCATGTTAGGGCTTATGTGATTTTGTGGGGATTTTAGGGTGAGGGGAATAATATAATCTTTACAATGTGTGGTAGGACTTCAATTGTTTGGTGTTTCATTAGGTTACATGATTTTTTCTAGCCTTTAGTGGTTTAGGCTCTTTGTACTTTAATGACATCCTGAGGGGAGGGTCAAATACCTCAAATTACCCGGCTATCTTGTAAGTTTTCATTATTTACATTTCGATATAGTTTGATTGTGTTTTGGTTCCTACCATAATTGTCCTCTTAGTTTCATTTTTTGCTTGATTTGAGTCCTCTTTTATTGATTGGCTCCTTCTGTTTGGACTTAATTTTTTTTTAATGTCCTTGCATTCTTTCGTTTGTTTTCAATAAAAGCTCATTTTTTTAATTAAGAAAAATGTTGTTCTATTATCATTAGTTATTTGTGCCTAAGGTACACTTGCAAATGTGAACAAAAGCTATCAGTTATCAGTTACCAAGTTGGGCCGAAACCTTTTTTAAGCATGGCTTCTTACATTGGTCATTATTTCAAAGAAGAAACATGAGAATAGTTATATTAACAACCAATTTTTGCTTTCTTCAACTAACAATGGCTCTGTGATTTTAGTTCACCATGGAATTGGCTAGCACCGACTCTGGAAATGCATTAAGGTCCTACTCGTTGAATATGTCTACGGACTTCATTCCAATGTCTGTATTTTCCGAGTCATCACAAGGTTAGTTTATGTCACTCTGGCCTGCTTATTACAAAATAACCCATGAATATGATGTTTCAAATGTTTGCTTGTAAGCTGGATGAACTATTACCTGATTGTGATCTGAGATAGAATTTATAGTATGTGTTCAACTGATATTGACATCTTCGTCAATTTTGGATGTGAATAACTATTTTTATTGACTTCAGAAATCAGACCATATGCGAATTAATAATTAATTTCACAATTTGTATGATTCAATATTAATTATTCATTTTATACTAGTAACGTCATGGGTTTGATCATCAATAGCCCTCAGTTTGTTTGTATTATCTCTTTCGAGTTGAGGTTTGGGCATATCTCTTAATACACTTCTTCCTGGATATTTATATAGTGTGTTTATTGTTCAAAAAGAAAAATGAAAAAGAAAGAAAAAGAAAAAGAAAATTTTTACGTGGCAGTTCGTATGAGAGACTGTGTTTAGTTGAACCCACGCCAACGAGTTCATTAGGCTTGTGCTGTAATTTATATTTAGTTGAGATGAAGCTTTTGTGCTTAACATTGCCTTCCAAGTTCCATCCCTTTCTGTGTTCTTTCTTTCATTAATCCTCTTTAATTCCTTTTCTGTCCAACATCTGACGTGTCAAGACTCAGTCAGGTTCCTTGCAATTTTTGGAGTCTTTTATAAACTAATTGTATCTGAAAGCTATTAAAGTGGACTACTGATCTCATACTGATGAAATAGTATTGCTATATCTGATGAAAACTAAAGCATCTTTCAGCACCTAGAAATGAGGTAAATTTATCTCAATGCACATGGCGCCACTTACTGATCATATTTGCTTATTAACAAGAGTTCTTAATCATTTGTTGTCATGACACATTGATAAGTTCTTTCCAGCATATGGTGCTGAGGTTCTATAATGTTAGTAGAGGAAATTTCCATTAAACGAGTTATAGTATGGAGAACTCGTATTCAAATATCAGCATGATCTTTCATCTTGAAATTTTCTGCTTTGTACATGGCAAACAATAAAAGCAATAAGTTCTGTGTACTAGCGCTCAACTGCTAGAAATCTGTAGCACAGCAGCTATAGCTTCTATTTTTTCATCTTGAATTTTTATAATTATTTTCCGGATAAACATATATAACTGATAAGCTCTGTGGGTGTACTGAAAATGCTTCAAATTCTTCTTTCATTTTAGGGAAGTTTACCATCGAAGGGAAAATACTGAACAAATTTGACATGAAGCCACATGATCAGAATCTTGAGAGGTATGGGAAACTCTGTCGTGAAAGAACTCACAAGTCTATGACCAAAAGCAGACAGATTCAGGTCTCTTTTCTAACTTCTTATGCAGCGTACTTGGGTGTTTCGTTTCTTTGTTTATTGTTACACGTTCTCTTGGTTAACATTTCCAAATGTTCTATATAGGTGATTGATCATGTCACAGGAGGACATATGAGGCCTATGCCAGGGATGGACGTGTTGTCATTTGGAGCCGCAGTAATTATACTACCTTTATTTCTCCTTTGATATCATTACCAAGTTAAATTTTGATTTCGCCTGTGCTGTATTAAATTCCCTCATAGTCAGTCAGAAGTTTGTCCAAATGCTTCCAAGATTTTTTTTTTGCTATTGTGAATATGTGATGGTTCTTATGAAAAAAAAAAAGAACATGTGATGGTGATACTAATTTTGGTACAGGAGAAGAAGAAAGTGGTGAGCAAGGGATCGGAAACAAAGAGGTTGAGAAAGGAGCGTTGTGAATTGGAGAAGATTATTTTTAGGCTTTTTGAAAGACAGCCGTATTGGACGTCAAAACAATTGATTCAAGAGACTGACCAACCTGAAGTAAGATTTATCTTTGATTTTTTTTCTTTCTTTTATCTTTATTTATTTATTTATTTTTATTTTTTAAATTTTTTTGAAACAAAGAAAGTGCATTGACTTGTAGAATCGAAGGGTTGGAAGGGTGAAAAACTCCTTCCCCCAGATTAAACTTTGGGCTAAGCTATAATTACAAAAAATTTCTTGCGTTTTCAGATCTCATAAGGTAGAGTTCGATTGTACACCTATCGAATACTAAGCTTGCATGTATAGTTTATCATCTAGTTTATTCCGTTTGTATAGAATTGAAACCATATTGATAAATACAGATGTAGATAAATGAAACTGTGGTTTTATGCCGAATCTTTTAACTTGTGACTATGAGTCTTACATTGTTTGTGACTGACCTGAACATAATTCTGGAATATAAAATAAATTGTACTTTATATTCACTCCCTATTTTTCATTTAGAAAAAAGGTCACATATCTCTCAAACATATGCATCCTTAGGAAAAATGCAAATGGAATGCTCACTTGAAACACTGCACTTCTAATTGATATCTTGATTATGCTTCTTGTTAGGCTACCACTAGGATTGGTTAAAGCATGAAACATCCATTTTTTTTTTCTTCTTTGCAGCAATATATGAAGGAAATACTTAAAGACCTTTGTGTCTACAACAACAAGGGTGTTCACCAAGGAACATATGAGCTGAAGCCAGAATACAAGGAATCAAGTGAGGAAACAAAACCACGATAGGTGAGGAATGTTCCAAGAACTGGGAAATGTCTTTGGTTTTAGTATTTGACTGAAGATTTGTGTGTGGAGGGGAGGCGGCTCTGCTTTTTTTTTTTTTTTTTTTTTTTAAAGTGTAGGGTTAGGAATTCTGGAGTCATCAGTAACCACTGAATTTTTGTAGAAATGTGAACCCGTCGTTGGTTTTTTCAGGAGGAGGGTATATGTACATAGTGATCACGGTTGGTTGCTGCATTTAATCGTAATTTCTGTTTAAAGTTGTTTTGTAATTTGTAAGTATTGGTTGAATGCGGTCTCTACGTAAAGTGAAACTCATGGAATATCACTTGAGATATACCACAGGGAAGCTTCTCTTGTTTCCAGGTTCATATATGCATTTTCCATACATTGTTTGAAAGGTACTAGCATTTTTAATTTTTAATTTTTAATTTTTAATTTTTGTTAAAAGTGCAAGCTCTATTGTTTGAAAATTTTGATGTTTGAGCTCTTAATCTTTAAATTAAAAAATAGTACTGTAACGCCCCGAATTTTTTTTACCTTTTACCTGAGGTTGTTACTTACATAGGAGAACTCATAAGCTTAACAAAATACACAGCGGAAGCATTTTATCACAAGTAACAACAACAACACAACACAGGCTGCAACGGAAGCATTTGTCAATATAGTCCCCATACACATGGTCACTGGTCCTTTCTGTCTGTCGTCGGTTTCCTCATACTTATCTGAAAAATAAACATGAAAAGGGTGAGTATAAAAATACCCAGTAAGGAACCCACTACTGGGCCCACTAGGTTAACTG
>JBBPDJ010000026.1:3939622-3955163 GCA_037974625.1 Cucumis cinereus
TCTTTTACCAAAGTTAATAAGATAAATAATAATATAAAATTATAATTTACCTTAAAAATATATTTGGGATGTTACAACTAATGTCATATGAAGTTAAGAAAATAAATAAATTTACAATCAATATCAAATAACAATCAAACAGAAATAAAAAAAATCATAAGATAACAAATAAAAATGATAGCAATTAGATAACATCAATATCAAATAGGAATTAGACGTGCCAAAGAATAAAAGTTAACCATATGACATTCAGAAGACAATCAAACAATGTCAAAAATTACTATGACAAAGAAAAAGTAATCATATGATAATTAGAAAGTAATCAAATGTCTATCTCAAAAGGCTAACTAAAGTTGGAAAAAATATATATAAGATAATCAAACAAAAATCACATAGCAATCAAATTTCATACACAAGTCCGTGAATCAATGATTGTATTTTAGACTTTTCAGTTTCAATGCCTTTTTTAAGTTGGGTTGAGTGTTCATTTTTGTTATTTTTGCAAAAAATCAAACCTTTGGGTCATGGACCTAATTTTTCAAATGTTTTTGTCAATCTTGCAATTGTCCCTTTTTAAAATTGAATGAAAAGTGGCTTCTATTGATGTAATCGCCGTGTGAAAGTACCCATTTGACCTTAAAAGCGTGAAAGGGGTCTATTCTAGCTTTAGGTTCTTAATCCTGCTCCCCGTTCCATGCTTCAGCTCCCTGCTCCATGCTCCCCCTTCTCGCTTCAAATTTGATCTGAAAGCTCATGAAAATGTTTGTTTCTAGCTCCCGCTCCACACTCTGGCTCCAAGTTCCCGCTCCATGCTCCACGCTCCAAGTTCCAGCTCCACACTCTCGCCTCTTGAGAAAAAAATTGCAAAACGAAGAATGAAAAGAAAAAATTGCAGAACGAAGAGGGAAGAAAGGGAAAAAATCTATGAAACGAAGATGGAAGGTAAAAATTTGCAGAACGAAGAAAGAAACGAAATAAGAAATATAGGTAAGAAAAAAAGAAACGTAAAAAGAAGAAGAAGAAGAAGAAAAATGCATGAAAAAAAGCAAGAGAAAAAAAAAGATACATTCCAAATTCATTGGTTTTCAAATTTAGTGTTAAATTTCATTTGGATCCCAAAGAAGGGGTCATCCATGCCAGTTTCTCAAATTTATGTGAGATAGTTTGAAGATATTTGATTCCAACAACTGCTTGCACCTAATAAACAAGTAATTTTCATTCTTTCTTGTACCAGATCTATTTATACATATAAATAGATCTAAGCTATAATAAAATTCATTAAGTGAAAAATTTGTAAAAGGAAGCAAACTTATCTTTGTGTAGCTTCAAGAATAAAGAAATTTCTCAAAGTTTCTCCTTCCCGTGGATTTAGGCTATCATTTGCCAGACCACGTACATCTTCTTGTTCCTCTTCTTTTTCTATTTCATTTCTAGTGACTGCATGTGCGTGTTCTTCACTTTTATCTTGCAAATCGTCATGAAACAGATCTGAAAGCTTGAGAGAGATTTTTGTTGAAAAGAAGAGAGTTCGAGAGAGTTAATTTTTCTTCTGATTATTTTTCGTGTAACCAAAATCAAAAGAGGAAGAAGAAACTGAAAAGAAGCTGCAAACATGGTCAATTTTCCTCCCTTCTACTTGCACCTACCAAGCTCAACTTGAATATGATCTTCAACATTTTCAACGTTTTGGGCCTGAAATCATAATAAAGCCCAATATAGTTGTTTGCTTTTTTTGTTTTTTTTTTGTTTTTTACTATTCAAATTAGATAATACTAATTGACAAGTATTTCTTAAGGAAAAAATTAACCTTTTTTTTTTTTTATATAAAAATTATATGGTTAGGACAATTGAACCTCTACATTCGAAGTTGATTGTAAAAACTTTATATCAGTACAAACTTTGTCAACCAAGTTATGTGCTCATTTTGTCAAATAAACTCCAATTATGATCTTTTCATTAATTTTAAGTTTTCACAACCTCCCCAATTTTTCAAATATTATACATATCTTATTTTCACCATAATTCTCTTACCTTTTTTCTAGTTTCTTCTCATTTTTAAGCAAGCTAGGTTAACTTTTCACATATATCTTCCTACCTTATTTTAACCTAAACCTTTTCTACTATAAACCAAAAAATAACCTCAATTGCAAAATGGCTGGGCTAGAAAAACTAGAAAGCAAACCAAGTTATCAGCATAAGAAAAATGGAATTGGTAGGAATAGCAGATTTTTAAGTTTGATTTTAGAAAATGTTAAAAACAAAAAATAATATAAAAAATAATAATCATCTCTAATCCACGTGCATACATGTTTTAGTATTCCTGAACTAACCTCCCATCATTATCTCAATTGTTCCGCTAGAATATGTTTTTTTTTTTTTTTTAATTAAAATCTTATATGTACCTATTTTGTTTTCCAGATTCACCTTCAAACTTAAAATCTTTATCCGTCATTCCTCTTTTTGCTTTCGTTTAATTTTCATCATCACGATCTTATTGCTATGGGAAAAGATTCCTCATTTGAATTGAAGCTTCTTCACAAATATCTTAATTTCCTACAAAAATTGGCTAGTTAAGTATTTTTCTATTGTTTTGATCTCGATCGTCATGGAGACTTTGGCATTTATTTGTTATTTTAAATACAATGTATTTGTATTTTGTTTTATCCTATTGACATATTGAACTTAATTGCCTAATTCCTTTAAGTAGAATATTTTTTATGAAGTTTTTTTTTTACCTTTTGCAGTTCCAGTATTGGTGTGTTTCACTACGCTTTTGCATATTAAATTTCTTCAATCTATGCAAACTTGTTGGTGAATTTGTGTACTTCATGTTTAAATATATTTTAATAAGAGACAATATGTTATGTATGCATATTTATATATATTATATGCTATGTATGCGTGTTTATTATTATGTAATTGAATGGTGATACATATAATATATTTTACCCAAGCTAGTTGTCATAGCAACTTTATATTTTGTACTTTTGGATGTAAAAGTTAATATATGAATGAACGAGACTATGATACAATTGGGTATTTCTCTTATACTGTTATAGATTACTCTTATTTATGGGTATTCAAGGTCATGAGAAATAAAGATCCGCGTGACTTTTTAGACAAGAATCGAGAGAGAGACGAGGGGCTAAGAGTAAATTAAATCTTGTCGCAAAAATTAAGATGTCTGAGGCATGATGAGATCGAGTGTGTTAATTAGTTAAGATGACTAGCGCATCTCCTGATCCCTTTCGAACTAGTCTTCTAAAAGTACATTGTGTAATAAAAAAGTCAATCTAAACAAAACACAATTATTCATCGGTTTTATTATGAGACATCGCCCTTTATGCCCATGGATGAACAAAGTCAAAATTCTTTTGAGAGCCATTAAACAAATAAAACCCATCTTCTCTAGCTATCCAAAGACAAATAGCATTGGCACAATGAGATGCAAGCCATGATGTTTTCTCTGGCCAAAAAACTTCAAATGAAGCATGTTTTGGTCCACTGGCAAAGTCGCACCAATACAACGTTGTTCCAAAAAAATTCTCTTGAAATTGCCAATTGAACGACTTTCCACTGTCGACAAATTTCTCACCTAAAATTAATGGCATATTCAGTATTTTATGTCAGTCATATTGTACATGTACACAATTTTCATTAACAAATTACTAGAGAAATACTATATATAAACTTTCTATCAATGTTTTCAAAAATCAAGCCAAGCTTTGAAAGCTAAAAAAGAAAATAATTTTTGAAAACTTGTTAATTTTGTTTTTAGCGAATTTGACTAAGAATCCAATTTTTTTAGTTTAGAAAGATGAAAGCAATAGCAAGAAAATGAAAGAAAACTAATGGTTGCGGAACAGGCTTAAAATAAAACAGTACTTTCAATAACTAAATTAAGATTAAAACCAAAAATCGTCAAATTTAAAAAATAAATATACACAAAAATTAAACACAACTAGTAAATATTCTCTATAAGTTATAAAAATAGAAAAAACAATGATCGAATAGTAATTTTGTAAATTGTTAACCTAAATCATTGTCTTTCGACTTGCAATGAACTGATAAACTCGTTGGTTGAGAGTTCGTAATGGTCACTTGCCATGGTGACAATGGAACTACTGTTTTGGAGGCTGCAAGACAATTATCAATGTTAATAGATAATGCAAAAATGATAAACATAAAAAACACACACAAACTAGTCAAAGCCTTCATTTTATTTTTCAAATTGCCTCAGAATTTTGTGGGTGATTCATTTAACCCTTTAGGATATGAACCATTTATATATAATTAAAATCAATTTTGTATATAGAAAGATTTAACCACACTACAATTTTTTAATACATTTTGGCAAAGATGGGTAATTAATTCATGGATATTATTAATAGGGTATGTTTTCCTCTTATGAAGATTAGGTTCATTTTCTTATGTCCATATTTGAGGAAATTTTGTTGAATAATAGAAGTTTTTCTTTAGAATATGGAATTATAATTATGAACCGTTTATAGATAATTAAAATCAAATTCGTATATAGAAAGATCTAAGCACACATACCATTTTTTTCAATTCATTTTGGCACAGATGGGTAATTAATTTATGGATAATATTAATGGGGTATCTGTTTTTCTATGTTCATTGTCTTATGTACACATTTGAGGAAATTTTGTTTGAATAATAGAAGTTTTTTTTTAGAATATGGTATTATAATTATGTGCATTGGAACCAATCCTCGATTTAGTAGGATACATGTGTGGATATGTAAAAATATGTTTGAAAGTAATTTTGATATAAGTTAGTTTCAAAATTTTAAACACACATTTAATGATTTAAAATTAATTTTTATGGTATAAAAATTGTTTAAAAGTGAAAAATGAAGCATTAAATTGATTTTGATTTATTAAGTACATATTTTGGAGTAATTCTAAATATGACAAAAGCAATTTAATAATCTTTTAAAATGACCATCTCAAAACATAATTAGTTAAATAGATGCATGGATAGGGTTTAATTTTATGGAGTTGGAATTTTAACATATGCGCTTTTACAAAATGATCCAACATACTACAAAAATAGATGCTCTTGACGTTTTTTAAAAGTAAAAAATCTATGTTCTTGACGTTGTTAAAACCGTCTTTGAAGCCAATATCTAGAATGTCGAAGTTCACGAACGTTGATAAACGTCAAGAATAATTAACGTTGACATTTAATAAACGTCAAGTATATTGATGTTCATGACATATAAAAAACGTCAAGAACATTTGTTCTTGCTACGTGAAAAATGTCAAGATGTTGCATACTTGATACGTCAAAAGTGTCAAGAAAGTAAGTTTTGATGACATTGAAAAAACGTCAAGAACCGTTCTTCTTGATACGTGAAAAATGTCATGATGTTGTATACTTGATACGAAACAAATGTCAAGAATGTAACATCACAAATTTGAGGTAATTTTAAATTAATTATCTTGAATTAGGTTTATTTAAGATTTAAATTGTTTTGAGATGTTAATTATTTAATTTGAAAGATTAGGAAAAAGTGTCATTTGATAAAAATATGGTTAAGTAATTAAATATGTATATATATGAGTATATATATTTAATTAGAAAGTGTGGTAATTGGTGAGAGGAAATGAATTATATATATATTTATATATAATTAATAATGAAAAGATTGTAATTACTGAGAAGAGAGAAAATTTGATTCATTTGGGTGAAAAGAAAAAAAATGTGGATTTCGAAAATGAAACTAAGATGAACTGTTTATGTGACAGGGAACCTAAAGGAGTTGGTTGTGGTGCTAAATACAATTATGTTTTTTAGCATTCATTTGAAATTTTGATTTTGTTAAGCATGCTAAGTTAGAATCAAGACTGTTAGGCCATGATTGATTAGTATATTCTGTTGAAGTATTCATCTTGGTGCTTGATATACGTAGAAGTATGCTTTGATTGACCAGAAGGGGGAATGTCAGCTGTAAATGGTATATTTTAGTACTCAATTAATGTTCCTTAGGGTATGTAAGAGTTGGTTGAGTTTGGTGCTGGAAGTTGTGTGGAATGAGCTCCAATTGATTAGGGTTTTCGCAGAATTAATCAACCTTGAATTGAAGATAGAGATAGTTGCTTTAGTTTTACGATTCTGAAGGCATTGCTTGTATGAAGAGGAAATATGCTTGATCCATGAAAGTTGACAAGTTTCTCTCAATCATGTTGGATGAAAATTCTTGGGGATGAAATGACAAAGTAAGTGATTCTTCTACTTGAATATCCTTGAGTTGGACACTCAAAATTAGATGAATATGTTTAGTTATATGATACCATAAAAGCATGCTATTGTAGATGAATAAATTTATGAGTTATGTATTGTAAGGACACTATGAGCATGTTGGAAAGTCTTAGACATGACATTATGCTTTAAGCCTTTTGACTGATGATTGCATGTTATGTTTAGAGGTGATTGTTAACTCTACTGACAGGATATGTCACCTTATGAATTGTGTTCCTTTGGATTGACTACCTATTCCATGATTTGTGTTCCTTCGGGTTCACTACCTATGCCATGATTTGTGTTCCTTCGGCATCACTACCTATTCCATGTTGTGATCGGTACATTATGCCTATGTCAAAAAGAGTTGAACAGTTCACCCAAGAGGCCCCAATAAGAGGGATTACTTACTCAGTATTTCTATACTCATCCTTTCTTATGTTAAGTGGTAAATAATTAAAGATAATAACAAAATTTAAGAAATTTTGACCTTGGTGCACCAGTTGGAAACTTAAACCAGCAAGACTACCAATTTGAGTCAAAAAGAAAAAGAACCCAGCTCAAGGTAGACAAAAGTGGTACATGTTTAAAAGTTAAGTAAGTTAGATTATATATTAACTTATACAAATTGAATTTGATAGCGTAACCAAGTTGCAAAGGATTATTGGAGTCATCAAGCGTTGAATGAATTTGAATCTTCACTTTTAAGATTGTAGTAGAATCTAACAGCCATATGCGATTGTTTTTAAGATTAAAGTGTGTCATGAGGTTTTGCTTGAGGAGGTTTACAACCCTTAATAGAATAGATACGTGTGTTGAGTTTTAATTATTATGAGTCGTTGCAATTGAATAAAAACCTAAGATATGAGAAGCAGCCCATCGAGATTTTGGCAAGAGAAGTAAAAGTGCTACACAACAGAGGAATTGCATTGGTGAAAGTTTATAGTGAAATCACCTAGTCGAAATAGCTACATGAGAACGAGCTTGTGAGAGGATGACATGTGAGTACGATACCCAGAGTTTGACGATTAGAACTTTCGAGAACGAAAGTTCTTAAGGAGAGAAAAATATAACATCCCAAATTTGTGGTAATTTTTTATTAATTATCTTGAATTAATTAGTATAAGTTGATTTATTTAAGATTTAAATTGATAAGGGATGTTCAATATTTAATTTGAAGGGTAGGAAAAAATGTGATTTGGTGAAAATTTGGTTAAGTAATTAAATATATAGAATATATATATATATATATATATATATATATATATTTAATTGGGAAATGTGGTAATTGGTGAGAGAAAATGAATTATATATATATTTATATATAATTAATGGTAAAAAGATTGTATTTAGTGAGGATAGAATATTTGATTTATTTGGGTGAAAAGAAAAAAAAAAAGTGGATTTTGGAAATATATATATTAGTATTGGAAAAGGAAATGGAAATAAATAATAATAAGTTTATTATTATTATTATTTATAATAAGTCATTAGGGTTCCTCAGAGTACGTGCTAAATTAAAAAAAGAAAGAAAAGAAAATTGTTCTTCACTTTCTTCTTCACGCTTGAACTCAATCGATGCCTCTCACCCTCTGAAATTTTCTCTCTAGCCAGCCTTCATCGTTCCCCTCCAACGAGTCATCAGTTGCCACGTATGCCACAACCCACAATTTTCTCATAGCCATGTCGTTAGCCGCATTTTGCCGCTGTCACCGGCTGCCGCACACTATTGACGCCGAATTCAGCGCCTTCAGCCCTCAATCGATGCGCCGTTCCAAACCCAACCGTGTCGTTCTGCCACTGATTTGTGTTGCCATGTTGTCGGTTAATTTGTGTGAGTTTGGTTGGTTTTTGGATATTTTTAATATGAGTTTTGGACACCCCTTAATTTTTTCTGGAGAAAATTATATATTATATTTGTTATGTTTAAGATTGATTTGATGATTGAATTCAAGCCAAGTGTTAGGTCATGACTTGAGGTAAGTGGTTTACTACCGGATCCTCAGTTGAAAGTAAGATTGAATTATGTGATGAGTCAACTAATTGAATTATGTGATGAGTTATAGTGATTGGATTGTGTGATGAATAGAACTGATTGATATTGACGATATGACTGATTTGATCTATGGTTTATTATGGAAAATCTTGAAGCATGACGAATATGTAATGTGAATGAGTATGTTGAATTAGAATTTTATGTGATGTGTTTAGACTGATTTGGACTGAGATTGATTGAGCTAGAATGTTTTGAACTTATGGTAATTGTTAACTTTGTCTAATAGGCTAGTATACTCTGTGTGTATGTGTGTTCCTACGGGTTCACTGGAATGATATGTGTGTTCATAGGGGTTTCTTAGACTGATACGTGTGTTCCTACAGGTTCACCAAACAGATATGTGTGTTCCTACAAATTCACTGGAATGATATGTGAAAAAACCGATTAGGACCTTGCAGTAGTAGTTACACTATCATCAATATGAATGCAATATTATAAATAGAAAGTAAGAGAGATGAACACAGAGACGTTGTTAACCCAGTTCGGCACTAAGCCTACATCTGGGGGGTTTTCACCCTGATGAGATCCTTATTATTATTATCAAAGAAACTTCACAAAGTTCACAAAGTTACAACACTTGTTATAACATAGGATAATAATTTCAGTAGCACAGATCACACAAAGACATCTTCTCTGTTGTTACTTGTCTTCACGAATCTCCCACTCGTCTGACAAACTGTCATTACTGAATCTCTTGATCTCATATTATAACAGGCTCCCCCTGTTTAAGTACTCCAAGATAATTTTCACGGAGATCTCCCCCTCAAGAGGCACACACACGGTAAACAAGTTTGTACGTCCTGTTGTCTCAAGCCGCAAGTTGGAAGATGAAAAAAATACACTCTGTATATTTAACGCATGAAGTACAGAAACGTAGCAAACACACCTTTTTCTTTTCTGATTCACGATCACAAAAGCTACGTATGTCTCTAGGTCAAAACCAAGAGCAAATATATAAGCATACTAAATCTCAGAAGATTTAATTCCTTAGGAGATTTAATCCCTTTAAAGAAACAATATCTTTCTTTAAAAATAATATCTTTCCAAGAATATCTCAACAAATAAGATATTCTTGGAGAAAAGGAATTATGTTAAGCCAATTAGTAAATGTAACAAAGTCCCATTTGGCTAACATAATTTCTTTTCATTTTCTCATAAAATCAGCATGTGCAAACCACCACTAAAAGATATCAACCAACTCCATACGAAAACAATAACCAGTAGAGTCATAGGTATACAAAAACAGAGATACGTTATCACACAGCAACACCCATAACAAAAACAACCCAACAGTCAAATGTCCAGTCATAACAATCATGAATGAAAAAAACTATACCAGCACAACCACAGAACCATGAGTCAAATAACCAGTCATAACACCTGAATCAATCAAATATATATCCAATGCCAACAAGGAAAAGAAGAAATCACATAATGATCAGAACTACCATATGAGCACCCAGATGCAACCAACTGCAGCCATTCCAACCCAGCCACACTATTCTCCCCCTGGAAAAGGAAAGAAATTAATCATGAGCCTGCGAACTGGGATCAGCAGACGGAGAATCAGAAGGCAGGGATTGACGTAAGGCAATCAACAAGGCATCCACAGCGGCCCGTCGATCAGTAAGCGCACGAATTGTAGAAGTCAATGCCCGAGATTCAGCAGACAACGTGTGGAAAACACGAGCCCCTAGTCCAGCTGACAACACAAAGTCTCTATCATTGAGACCCATATCAGGTGGTACACTCCCAGCAGTGGGTGGAACAGAATGGTCGATGTCAGCAACATGAGCGCCCTGAAATAAGCGCAAGCTGAGATGAAGTGTTCGAGGTGCAGGTCTAGGGGAATCAGCAGCAGTAAGAACATTAGGATGCTGCGAGAGTAAAAACGCACTGAGCAGCCGAGGAAAGCAAATGAGGATCTTCACACCAAAGGAAGCGATATGTTTTGACAACTGAGTAAGTATTAAAGCACAAGCATTAACCCGACAACCTTTGCCAATCTGATAGATTAGCTGTCCCAAGGCAGCAGAGACAAATGAAGCATGGGTCGAAGGGATCCAGTTGGCAATCCCAATCTTATGTAGGATAGCATATTTCACAGAAAGAGAAGACGCAGGTAAATGCCCATTAGAAGGCCAACTATTTAATACACCTCCAGTCAGTTCAGATGTCAAAACCTCAGGTGTCGGATACGATAAAGAAGCAGCAGGATCAAAAGACACCCCAAGAAATCAGTTAAGAGTATCATCAATGAAGTCAAAACTTAACCCTCGCACATGAACACGACGGTACTCAGAATCTGTAGGATCATTAAAGCCAGTAGGAAGGTTAACCACTAATTCCTGTAAAAGCCGAGGATAAAAAGGACCAAGGTCCACAAGAGTCTTCATTAAACCCGCCTGTGCTATTAAATCCATCACTGCAAAGCAAGAGTGATGCTGGTCTGACACGAGCATTTCATCCGCAATACGTCGTTGAACAACATATTTCCAACGAGATACATTCTCCTCGCAGTGAAAAGAGATCCCATCAATAGGTGCAGTGAAAAGAGATCCCATCAATAGGTGCAGTGAAAAGAGATCCCATCAATAGGTGCTGGAGGAACATGAAGAGGCACCTTTCGTCTCCCAAGCTTTGTGGTAACAAAGCGATGTTGTGGTAGTCCACGAGAGGAAGAAGGCTTAGGAACAGGAGGGGGCGGTTGGATTTCTTCCGAAGTAGAGAAGTGCAGACTCTTGTGGTCCACCATCATCATTGGCAGAGTCATGAGGCGGAACAGAGTGTTCAGTAGGAGGTGCGGAATCTTGAGATTCATCCTCACCAACTCCAGAGCTAGGAGGCTCATGGAAAATAGGGGAGGTCTGAACAGAAGGATCAACTCTAACGTCTTCAGAAGGAATGGAAGCATCCACAGAGGATACATTAACGTGCTGTTTCTCAGTTACGAAAGTTGGTAAATCAGTATCTTCGATGGGGGTTGCAGTCGATTTATTAGTAAGGGATGACTCAATATCAGAGTTTTCGACTCTAGAGTCTACAGTCGTAACTTCAGGAATAGGATCGGGTGCATGCCAACTATCAGATGAATCACTAGGGACATAAGGAGACTTACTGAATTTAGAGACAAGAGATTTGACCCTTCGTAAAACAGGCGGCGTCTGAGATGAAGAGGAGTGAAGTGCACCCCTCATTCGTACACCATGAGGGTTTCGTCTAGTGGAAGGTTTGCTTTCATCTACAAAATAAGAAGTTCCATGACGAGTGGAGACCATTCTGATTCAGTGGAGAAGAAGAACAAACCCTAACTGAAAAGCTTCAAACACACACACTGTAACGGCAGAGAGGATGGCACTGTATTGAGCAAAATAAATGCCTTCCCTCCAAGTTCTTTTTTTTAAAAAAAAAATTTAAAACAAAACCGCACGCATTTAAGGCTTTTAATAAAGCCCCCAAAAAAAAACTGACTGATGGAGCTTATTTTTGGCAAACACTTATGCCTGCGCGTAAGTGCTCATAAGTAGAACAATCCAGTGGTTTCATTAAAATGTCAGCTAACTGAGCACTTGTGGAAACATGAAAGAGCTCAATTACTCTTCGTTCAATTAAATCACGGATAAAATGATGGCGTATGTCAATGTGCTTTGTTCGACTGTGTTGTACAGGATTTTTTGAAATGTTAATGGAGCTCAGGTTGTCACAATACAGAGTCATGACATCCTGACCAACTAAATACTCATCTAACATTTGCTTCATCCATAACAACTGTGTACAACTACTACCAGCATCGATGTACTCTGCTTCAGTTGTAGACAAAGATATGTTATTCTGTTTCTTACTAAACCACGAAATCAGATTATTACCAAGGAAGAAACAACCACCTGAAGTACTCTTCCTATCATCAGAACAACCAGCCCAATCTGCATCACAATATCCAACCAAGGCTGAGGTAGTATCCACTGTATACCACAAACCATAATCAACTGTTCCAATAATATACTTGAACACACGTTTTACAAGGGATAGATGAACTTCTCTAGGTTCTGATTGATATCGTGCACAAACACCAACAACATATGAAATATCTGGACGACTAGCTGTTAGGTACAGAAGGCTGCCAATCATGCTTCGATAAGTACTTTCATCAGTGTGAGGTGAATCAAGTCCTTTTTCTAGTTTAACATGTGTTGCTGCAGGTGTACGTTTGCTTTGAGACTTATTGAGCCCAAATTTCTTCAACATATTTCGGGCATACTTTTCTTGAGAAAGAAAAATCCCACTACTAGATTGTTGTATTTGCAATCCAAGAAAATAGGACAGCTCCCCTACCATACTCATCTCAAATTCAGACTTCATCAGCTGTATAAAAACATCAACCTGTTCCTGTGGTATGCCTCCAAACACAATGTCATCAACATATATTTGAGCAATAACAAAATTTGTACCTTCACGTTTTATAAATAGTGTTCTGTCACTATGTCCTCGTGAATAACCGTATGTACACAGGAATTCTGCTAAACGATCATACCATGCTCGAGGAGCCTGCTTGAGTCCATATAAAGCCTTCTGTAATTTATACACATAATCTGGATGAAAAGGATCTACAAATCCTTTAGGTTGAGCCACATAAACTTCCTCATTAAGAAAGTCATTCAAGAAGGCACTCTTGACATCCATTTGATATAACTTGAATTTAAGTAGACAGGAGACACCCAACAACAGTCTTATGGCCTCCATTCTAGCGACTGGTGCAAAAGTTTCGTCAAAATCAACCCCTTGAATCTGATTATATCCTTGTGCCACAAGTCGTGCTTTGTTTCTAGTAACTATACCCTGCTCATCAGTCTTATTTTTGAAGACCCATTTGGTACCAATGATATTAGTATTCTCAGGCTTAGGTACTAAAGTCCAACCTGATTCCGTTCAAATTGTAAAAGTTCTTCCTGCAGGCCAGCAACCCAATACTCATCTTTCAGGGCTTCTGTGACCGAAGTTGGTTCAAATGATGATGTGAAGCACGTGTTGTTTACCATTTTGACATAATCAACTTTTTCTTTCTTTCTAGTAGATACTCCAGTATTGAGATCTCCAATAATATTAGCAGCAGGATGATTCTTACTAATCCTCATAGATGGTAAACTGTGAGAACCCTCGTGATTCTCTTTTAACACTTTAGCTGCAGAACTAATTCTAGAGTCAGTTTCAGGGTTATTACTAATACTTCCATCATCGGGATCAACGACTTGCTCATTCAAGGATTTTGTTCTTTTGATAGCTCCCTTATCTGTCATGCTAACCTCTTCTTCTTCACCATTTGCTATTTGGAGTACAGGTCTGTCACAAAAGGTTACATTAACAGTCTCCATGACAGTTTGAGTGATTTTGTTAAACACCCGATACGCTCGGCTGGATGGCGAGTATCCCAGAAGGATTGCCTCGTCGGACTTGGAGTCCCATTTCTGATGATAGTTTCTGTCTGACATGACATAACACAAACAACCAAACACATGAAAATATTTAATGTTAGGTTTTTTACCTTTCCATAACTCATAGAGTGTTTTAGTAGTCCCTGATCTTATCATAATACGATTGTGTATATGACAAGCAGTGTTCACAGCTTCAGCCCAAAACTTAAGGAACATTCATGGCATGCATCATTGTTCGAGCCATTTCTTGCAAAGTTCTATTCTTCCTTTCTACCACGCCATTCTGTTGCGGAGTAATAGGTGCAGAATACTCAAGTACTATCCCTTCAGACTGACAAAACTCATTAAACAAAACATTTTCAAACTCTTTTCCATGATCACTGCGGAATCGAATAATATTTCTTTCTTGTTCTCTTTGCAACTGAAGGAAAAGAGCCTTGCAAACTTGAAAAGTCTCTGCTTTATCTCAAAGGAAACGAACCCAAGTAAACCTGGAGAAATCGTCTACACACACACAGACATATCTTTTTCTTTCCAAGCTCTCAGTTTGCATAGGACCCATCAGATCAAGGTGCAGTAACTCTAGCACTCTACTAGTTCCTATGCTATTGGTCTTCTTATGAGAAGTCCTGACCTGTTTTCCTACTTGACAATCACCATAGAAAATCTCTGATTAAAATGACAGGATTGGTAAACCACGCACTGCATTCTCAGTTATTGTTTTCTTAAGTGATTCCATGCCGATGTGCCCAACCTTCTTGTGCCACAAGGTTGTTTCATCCATTCTAGTCAGATAACATACCTTACTCCTCTGTCTTGGAATCCAATGATAGCAATTGTCTGAAAGACTCGTACCTTCCATCTTCACAATTTGATTTCCATCTAGAACTGTACATTTATCCTTTGAGAAGATTACTTGAAACCCTTGATCACACAGCTGACAAATACTTATTAGATTTGCTGTTAATCCTTCCACTAAGCTCACATTGTTCAAAACAGGTAGCTATTGATCTTCAATATTTCCCTTTCCAATCACTTTTCCTCTTGCACCGTCACCAAAGGTCACATAGCCTGCTTTGCATTCTTTCAAACCAGTCAATACCGACTGATTCCCAGTCATATGTCATGAGCAGCCACTATCGAAATACCAGTCATTCTTGGTCATTTTATGTATTAAGGTAAGAGCCACACTACATTTAGAGCCAGATTCTGAATTAAACATGGGTAGATCCTGATTTCTCTTAACTCTCCACATCTGTTTAACACCTCTATGAGACTTCTGCCCATTAGATGGTCTTGTTGAAAGCAAATCATATCAGAAGGGTTTAATATGTCCTGGTCTTCCACAGTAATGACATACCCAACTTCTCTGAGGTCTTCTGATGCTATCAACTGTGGATTTATCAAGATATACTTGAGTCTTAGGAGAATGTTGTTTACATTCGTCATCAGTACTACTCTGATTGTATCCTATCCCTCTTCTGTCTCCGGCTATTCTTCCCATATTTAAAATATCATCCAAATGACCAGTTCCTGAGCTCATCAGATGCATTGTCTTGGATATGTTGTCACGTTCATTGCAAGTTTCTCGTAATGTTTTTTTCAACTCAGACACAGTTATCAACAGCCAATGATTTTCCTCTACTAGTCTCATTATTCGATCACCCTGTTTCTCTATCATCGATATATATTCAGCCTCTATTTCAGCTCTTGACTTAAGGCTTTCATCATTCTGTTCTTCTCCTGTAACTGATTCAAATTCCAGTGCATCCTCAATGCTTGCCTCAGATAC
>JBBPDJ010000026.1:3964571-3980562 GCA_037974625.1 Cucumis cinereus
ACTGTCTACAGGAACACATAAACGTTTCTCAAACAGGAGACCATCATCAGAAGATACAGAAAAACCCTCAGCTTGCCTACCTCTACTAGGTGGCGCTTCGAACTCAGGTACTGGTCACTACCTTGAGCCTCAATAACTCTCTGTCTCAACATCGGTTGCACCGTCAACTGTGCCAACTGTGAGGTTACCTTCCCTACTACAACTGCAATCTCGGCTCGCTCAAAATTCTGGTGCAACTGAGTTTGCCTGGTAAGAGCTGCTGAATGGGCTACCTTTCTGCTCAAGGCATCAGCTACCACGTTTGCCTTACCTAGATGTATAAGATCTTACAATCATAGTCCTTCACCAACTCCAACCACCTACGTTACCTCATATTCAACACCTTCTGGGTAAAGAAGTATTTGAGACTCTTATGGTCGGTGAAGATCTGCGTCTTTTCTCCATACAGGTAATGTCTCCAAATCTTCAGTGCAAAAACCACTGCTGCTAACTCAAGATCATGGGTGAGATAATTCTGCTCATGAACTTTCAACTGATGAGACGCATAAGCAACCGCCTTCACCTGCTGCATCAACACATAGCCCAACCCTTTCTTTGAAGCATCACTATAAATCACAAAGCCTTCTGAACCATCTGGCACTGTCAAGACAGGCGCAATGACGAGTTTCTGCTTCAGCTGCTGAAAACTACCCTCACAAGTCTTGCTCCACACAAATGTAACTCCCTTCCTGGTCAACTGAGTCAAAGGAGAAGCGATGCTGGAAAAACCTTTCACAAAACGTCGGTAATTACCCGCTAAACCCAGAAAGCTACGAACCTCAGTAACAGTAGAAGGTCGAGGCCAACTGGTAACTGCTTCAATCTTAGCAGGGTCCACTGAAACTCCTTCCCTAGATACAACATGACCAAGGAACGATACCTGCTTCAACCAAAATTCGCACTTAGAAAACTTGGCATAAAACTCATTCAATCTCAAAGTCTCTAAAACCTTCCTCAAATGCTCTTCATGTTCTGTCTGTCTTGGAATAAACCAAGATATGATCAATAAATACAATCACAAAGGTGTCAAGAAAATCTTTGAACACCCTATTCATCAAGTCCATAAACACTGCAGGAGCATTGGTCAGCCCAAACGACATCACTATGAACTCATAATGTCCATATCTCGAACGGAAAGCAGTCTTGGGAGTATCACTCTTCCTTATTCTCAACTGATGGTAACCTGAACGAAGATCAATCTTCAAAAAAACTGTAGTTTCTTGTAACTGATCAAACAAATCATCAATTCTGGACAACGGATACTTGTTCTTGATCGTTACTTTATTCAGCTCTCTGTAATCAATGCACAGACGCATAGACCCATCCTTTTTCTTGACAAACAAAACTGGTGCACCCCAAGGTGACACACTCGATCGGATGAAACCCTTGTCAAGTAACTCTTGCAACTGCAGTTTCAGCTCTTTCAACTCAGCTAGAGCCATTCTGTATGGAGCTTTAGATATAGGCTTAGTACCCGACTCCAGTTCAATAGCAAAATTCACATCTCTCTCATGCGGCAGACTCGAGAGATTCTCAGAAAACACATCAGGGTAATCTCTCACCACAGGCTCAGACGACAAGGAAGCATTAACTTCCCTGGTGTCCACCACACTAGCCAAGATACTCCAAGTACCTTGATTCAACATCTTACTGGCTTTCATAGCTGAAATAACTTTGGACAACACAACAGTTCCTGTCCCTCTGAATTTAAAACTTGTCTCATCAGGAGGGTTAAAGATCACCTCCTTACGAGCACAATCTATACTAGCATGATTAGCAGCCAGCCAATCCATGCCTAGTATCACATCAAAATCTATCACACGACTTGCTATCTCTATCTGACATGACTTAACCTTCTTCTCAGGCAACATAATTTCTCCAGATGGAGTAGTCACAGACAAGACAAAATCAAGAGGTTCAACTTCCAAATATGCATGCTCCACAAAGACTGAAGATATAAAAGAATGCGAAGACCCAAAGTCAAAGAGAACTAAAGCAAGTGCCCCAAGATTGGGAGCGTACCTGTCACCACCGTGCCTGCCTTCTCTGCCTCTTCTCGGTTGGTGACGAAAACTCGGTCCTGCTGCCTGTTCTCACCTCCCTGGGATGTGCTAGCTGACTGATTCCTGGTGGTTGCGGAAGAATTATTAGGGCTTCTGTCTGCTATGTGCCCTTGCTGCTTGCAAGCAAAGCAAACTTTATCCAGCGCCCAACATTGACCCCAGTGTCTTCTCCCACACTTACGGCAGGGCTGTGCCTCCTTCCCAGCGGTACCGGTTCCTGTAAACTGCCCTCGATGGTGACCTTGTGCTTCTCCGGTCCTCTGAACTCTTCCATGGAACTTCTGCTGGTTTACTCTCGGCCTTTCTCTTCTGTCCAGAAAACGATTCCTTCTCAGACGGTTTCTTTGGGACTTCCTCATCTCGATCACAGGCATTAATTGCATGACGCAGAGCTTCTGCCTGCGTGGAAGGATCAAACGATCTGACAAAGCCACAGACATCCCTCCTTAGGCCTCTCACAAACCTCTCAGCACGGACCGCCTCAGTTGCGACCAACTCTGGAGGAAAGCGGGACAACATGTCGAACTGCTGATCATAATCCTCCACTGACATCTGTCCTTGCTTCAGATCTAAGAATTCCTGACACTTAGCGTCTCGATGGTTAGCAGAGAAAAACTTCTCATAGAAACACTTCTTAAACTGCTCCCAAGTAATCTCGCGGGGATTCCCACCCAGTCTTCTCTCAACAGACTTCCACCAGACAATGGCCCAATCGCTGAGCATGAACGCGACACACTGGATCTTCTGATTGTCCAGACAGTTCATATAACGGAAGATGTCCTCAATAGACGATAATCATAACTCTGCTGCCGAGGGGTCTTTCAGTGACCCATCAAACGTCGCAAGATCATACCTCCAAAAATCTCTCAGGTGCTTTGCCTTTGTCGACAGACGGTCTGGCAGGTCCTCCGATACTACTGGTGCAGTCTGATCTGGGACAGGTGCAGTCGGGACAGTTGCGACCGGCTGAAAATGTGCCAAGACTACTGCCACGGTCGTTGCAATAGTTTGTCTAAACTGAGATGTCAAAGCAGCCAAGTCGGCTTGTGTAACAGGTGCGGTGGGGTCCACAGCTGGTTAGACAGGTTGACCTCGATCTGCTCCTCGTCCATCTCGTCCACCTCGTCCACCTCTTCTGGTACCCCGACGTGGTGGCATTTTTCCTAAAACCATCACCATGTCATAAGTACGAGATCCAACCATAAATCATAAATTTCTAGTTTTACAAGCAATAAATAAGCATAACCAAAAGCTTACTCAAGAAAACGTACCTAGCGAGGAGAAGTGAACCATAGTGACCGTAGGGACCAAAACCATAACTTACATCGTAAGTAGTCTACAGAACCTAAAAACTTAGGCTCTGATACCAACTGTAACGCCCCGAGTTTTCAACCTTAACCCAAGGTCGTTATTTAATTAAAAATCATTAAATCCATTTTAAATGAGGAAGACAAAACAAAACAAATATTTTAATTAAATCCAAGTAAAATAACAAAGGGTTTCCAAACGTTTAATCAAATAAATAATGGAAAAGATAGAAAAAGAACCTAAACGGGATCCCTAAAATAGTTTTCTAACCAAAATCGTTACAAATAAAAGAAAACCAACAAAAGTTTAATCATAAAAAAACAAAAGCCCAAAAACCGTAAGCGGAAGCAAAATAGGTCTCCTGGTCCCTCCTGATATGGTCACTAGATTCACTTGCCCCTCGCCGGTCCATTCTTACCCTTGCCTGAAATAAAACATAGAAAGGAATAAGTATAAAAATACCCAGTAAGGAAAACCACTACAGACTCCACTGGGTAACCGTTAACTTTATCTAATGGCTTGTACTTTACGACACACAGTTGGGTGGTTGAGTACTGACAAATATGTCGGAACAGGCCTCGTACAGACCCCCTTCACGACCCTGTCACTGTAAATCGTCCCATGGACTTGCCCTCAAAACGAATGTCAGAACAGGCCTCGTATAGACCCCCTTCACGACCTTCAGTGACGATGTGCCACACAGGCTGGTTGACTATACACCACACAGGCTAGCCGACGATTTGCCACATAGGCTGGTCACTGGCTAGTTAGAATCAAGTCAGTCGTACGACTTGGAAACTGACCTATCGTTTCCCACCAAGTACAAACTCATTAAGTAAGTTAACAGAAATCGTATCCAATTAAATCCAATACAAGCATTATGATCATAATAATCCGAACATGTCTCAAGCAGCAGATAACACAGGTAAACGGTAAAAAAAATCATGCATAATCCAAACAGATTTATAAACTAGATACCCCGAGGCCAAACCCTAAATCAGGCACATAAAGAACCATCCTAACACCTTATACGCTAAAAGCGTAGATTCGGTAGAAGTAATCCTTACCTCAAGTTACGGAGATTTCCTAAATCGAACTAGCCTCTAATTGACCCTAAACACACAAGAGCTTTAAATAATACTTTCTTTCCAAAGGAAATATTAATTAATTCTAACCATTAATAGCCACTTCCAAACTCACCAACACAGACAAAAACCAAGGCGGTTGTACCACAACCAATCTCGATTTACTCTTCAATTTGAACCTTCAAGCAACAAGGAAAAATACCCAATTAATCCAAGAAAAATTCTTAATTAAAAATTCATTGGGCACTCTAAAACCCAATTTGAAATCTTCCTAAACCTTGCCAACAAACCAACATAGAGCAGTGGCAGCGGAGACGGAAAACGACAGAACACGCCTCAGCTCGGCTTGGCTTGGCGGCTCGGCTCGAGGGAAGCAGCGGCGCACGGTCAGGGGAAGGCTCGCAGATCTGGGCGCGCGAGGAGAAGGCGGCTGGCGTGGCGACTGGTCTCGGGCGCGGCGACTAGTATCGAGCGTGGCTGAGACGACGACGAGGAAGGCTGGGCGAATGGAGATCGGCGTGCGGAGGGGCTGGGGCGAAGACGAGGCGGCTGGCGTGGCGACTGGTCTCGGGCGCAGCGCAAACGAAGGGCCGTTCGGCTTTCCAGATCTGGCGATGCGAGGAGAAATCGGCTGGCGACTGGGCGTGCGCGAGCGACTGGATGAGCGTCGTGTGGGGCTTGCGGCTGGCGATGGAGCTTGGCGTGAGGTGCGGCTGGGAGCGGAGGGTCGACGCGCGACTGCGAGCGGAGTGGGTGCGCGTTGGCGTCGTGGGTCGTCCGGCGTGGCTGCAGCGGTGAGGCTTGACGGCGGCGGCTAGGGTTTGCAATTAGGGTTTTTCTTTGATGGTGAAGATTAAGAGATGTCAAAAACCCTAATTCCCTCATTAATCAAAAAGGGAGAGAGAATATAATAATAATATAATATATTATTTTATTTCCTTTTCTTTTTATTTTCTTCCAAAAATAAATCCCCCTTCTCTTTCTCCTTTTTAAAATTTCAATTTTTTCTCTCTTCTCATTAATTCTCTTTTCTTTTCACCAACCACAAACAAACAACCCACAACCAATACAATTATCTTCAAAATTAAACCCAAAATAAACATCCCAATAATTACAATTTTACCAACATTTAATAAGATAATTAATAAAAAATTTACAAATTACCTTAAAAATTTGGGATGTTACACTTGTCACACCGTCCCACCACAAAGTACATAACGTTAATAGGTAGAGTTAACAGACACCATCGATCCAACAATATCCACAATTAAAATGTAAAGGCAATTACATCTATAACTCTATTCCACATGGTACAGTTAACCTGCTTTACAGATTCCACATAGTATGAAAGGGCATGGATAAATACCACACAACTAATCAGACAAAGACCCAATCATCATACCACAATACAACCAAAGAATCCAGCCGTCGCATAACCAACATCCCATCTATGACATAAAGTGTTATATATAAGGTGTCCCATAACATCCTTAAAGCATAACCACACTAAACAGATCAATGACGGTAGACATTGCTTAAGGTATACATGTGAACCAATCCATCTTCCACACCGTATACACCTAAGGTATGGATTTGGTAGGGTATGTCTTACTCATCCAATTTTAGTTAATAATTTCCCATAAAAATTATTAATTCAAATAACTTAAACGTGTTACCTAATCAATCAATACATGTATCACATAATCAAGCATCCCAGATGTCGCATAAATAATCTTACTATCACATAAACATCCTTGTCGAGGAACCAGTAGTAAGTCTCTTACCTCAAAGTGTCGTTAATACTTTTGATTGAGTTTCTCCCTCAAATTGATCCAATTGGTCGTCGAAAACTCCAATTCAATTCATAGGGAAAAAAATCTACGAATTAATTCCCCAATGAAGCTCAAGTCAAATCTACACATAACAATTTAATTAACAATTTTTTCATAAAAATTATTAATCATATTTACCCTTAAACTCTTCAAAATAGTTCTTTGATCTTACTAATTCGTTGTCGACGCTTCAATTAATTCGTAGAGTTTAATTAATTCGTAGGAGAAACTCTACGAATTATTTCTAACAATAGCTCCAAAAGAATCTTCAATTAACCAAGAATAATTTACAAATTAATTTTCAATTTAACTTTATTGGGTATCCAAAAGATTCCAAAATAAAATGCTCAATACTTTACCCATATAACTAACAGCGACCGTGAGCGACAATGGACAAATCAAATCTGGGAGATTAAACTGCATCGACAAACGGAGAAGCGTAACGATTGAGTGAAGCACATGTCGGAAACCGGCAAAAATAAAAATAATAAAGGGAGGCGACGACGGTGAAGGATGAAGAAGAGGAAGATTTGTAAATTTTTTTATAACTCCACGCTTTTCGATGCAACCCTAAATTAATAAATAATATTATATTATTATTTATTAATAAATAATAATAATCTTTTATTATTATTATTATTATTATTATTATCTTTTCCAAATTCTACCGAATCAAATATTTTTTTTCAAATAAAATAAATCTTTTCTTTTTCTTATTCCAAATCAATCAAATCTTCCTCTCTCTCAATTATCTTTTAACAAAAAATAATTAAATATATATATTCATATATAAATTTAATTTCTTAACCAAAATAATTAACATAAAAAGAAAATTAGATCTTAAAATAAATTGAACTTATTATTTTAAGATAATTAAACTAAAATTATTTCAAATTTTTGGGATGTTACATTATCCTAGCTTTAGGTGGCTCAAATCATAAGTTTCACAAGGTTGAATGAAATTTGGAGGAGGATGTAAATCGATAGACTTATGAAAGCTTAGAAAAATTTATACAATCTCAAAGTTTAAAGGTATAAATCGATACTTGCCTTTAATTTTCATGGTAAATAAATTTATATACAACTTAAGAATTGCACCTGCTTCAATATGTAAAAAAATAATAAAGAATAAGTAGAAATAGTAAGCAAAATTGATAAAATCAGAGATTCAAACCTACTATTTAAATAAGTGAAAATTTTGAAACTCTATCATGATGACTGCTATGTTCCTAACCGTTTCAAATTGTAGAATCTTGAATAGAGATGTCTGCTGTGTTCCAACTGTCTCAAATTGTAGAATCTTACACTGGGATGTCTTAACCATTGAACTACTCTGGTTTCAATCATTTAGCAACATAGTCGAGATGAGTTCTTGGAGAAGTTAAAACTTTTGACTAGTGGCAACCTCCAACAGAATTCTCATGTTGCTCAAAAATTCATTGCTATCTTCTTTGCAATGAAGGGGGTCAAACCGAACCGAATCGATTTTTTTTTAAAAAAAGAAATATACAAAATCGAACCGTACCGTTTGTGCGTTCGGACCATTCCGAACCGAACCGTTTTAAATCGGTTCGGTTCGGTTTCATCAATCGGTTTCAACTTTTTTTTTCTTTGTTGTTTAATTTCTTTTGATTTATAAATAAATGAATATATATATATTATATATATATATATATATAAAAAAATATATATAATAAAAATATAATTTTTAATTAAAACGGTTCGGTTCGGTTTGAAAGCAGTTTTTTGAAACAGAAACTGCAACCGAACCGATTAAAAGCAGTTTCTTAAATTTCAAACCGCATCGAACCGAATTTTTCGGTTTTGAAAGCGGTTCGGTTCGGTTTTGATGTTCGGTTCGGTTTCTGCGGTTTCAATTTCCACCCCTAATGAAAGGTGCCAGCACAAGCGCATTGTTTCCACATATGAGCAACTTTAACTTGTTTGCACACACCACAAACCAAATCTTGCACGTGATAAGCACGCTCTCTTTGCATAACAATTTGAATAAGAGCATTCTCAATTACGCATCGTGTGAAATTACTAATTTTATGTCACGAAAAGTCATCCATACATCCATTCTAATAGTCTATTTTGTAGATCGAATATTTGAAGAAGTTTACACATGGAATGTAAGAATTGGTCATGGGATGGTTTTCAAAGATAATTTTAACAAAGAGTTTTAATAGTTATGAAACTAAGTTACTTAACTATTATAATTATTAAAAGATGAAGCAACAAAATGTCAAATGTTAAAAAAAGATATGCTCATATTTTGAAATTTTACTTCTTCAATGACACTAGCCTACGGATTTTTCCCCTACTAGCCATGGCTAATGGTGCTTGAAACCATTTTAACGTAAGTAACTTAGTGCTCCCAAGTTAAAGATAACTCAACTCTAGTTAAGGTACATATCTTCGATCAAGAGGCCATACACTCAAAGCCTACTTAGTGCTCTCCTTTAATTGTTATTTACCAACTTAAGCATAACTCAACTAGTTAAGACATATATTCTCAATCAAGAAGTCAGTTCAAATTCATCATCCCACATTTTGAACTAAAAGAATGTAGAATCTTTTTTTAAATAATGTTTTTTAATAAAATATGTCAAGAATAGTGTGTGTGAAAAAAATGTCAAAAATAGGGTAGTGAAGTCGTGTACTCGGTCCACGATTACCCAAAGTCGTGGACGGGGTACACGACTCCGGTATAAGTGACGCCAACGTGGCACTGTTGACTATTGCCATGTTAGTCCACGACTTCCAAAAGTAATAAATAGAAAAATATTTTTGTTATATATATGTATATAATTAGTCTAATTTGTAGCTAATGTTTATAAATTTCTAAAAATAAAATCTAATTAGGGTGTGTGAAATTAAGAGGTATATATGCAATTTTAAGAAAAAAAATAATTGAGATTTAAATAATTATTTACATTTAAAATAAAAAGGGAAAAAATCAAGTAGACAACATTTTAGGTATTTTTTTAAATAATGTTTTTTAATAAAATATGATGTAAATATGAAATTTTAAGACAAAAAATTAATTAAGATTTAAAAAATTATTTATATTTAAAATAAAAAGGAAAAAATCAAGTAAACAACATTTTAAGGATTTTTTTAAAATAATATTTTTTTAATAAAATACTATATAAATATGAAACTTTAAGACAAAAAAATAATGAACTATAATTTTTAATTTTACAAGTCAAAGAGACAATTATTTAATACGTATATGGAAGAATTTTTAAATATGAAAGAAAAAAATATGGAAATTAAATAAGAAATAAATATAATATGTAAATTAATTAGGAAAAAAAGAGAATGTGTAAATTAAATAAGGAAGGTAGATGAATTAATTTAAGATTATTAATTTTTTTTATTTAATTATGAGGGAGTCGTGGACGGGGTCCACAACTCTAGTCATCCGGTCAACCAGTTCACGCTCCACGTGGGACGTGATTGGACAAAAGGAACGAGTACACGACTTTCATCAACAATAAAACAACCCTAGTTTTTACAATAGTTTGGCCAACTACATAACTTTTGTTTTTTTTTTTCAATCCTACCCCATTCTTGTCATTATTTTAAAAAAAGACTATATTCTTGAAATTAACCCAAGAATATATATTTTGAGTTTTTTCTTCTTTTTTTAATTCAAGAATATGTTGTTCTCAACAGAAGCAATATAAATTTTCTTTACTAAAAAGATTTAAAGGAGCGAGCAACAAAAAACAAGAAAGTGAGACATGAGGTCATCAAGCCTGATCCATAAATAATAGGGAGTGCCAGAACTCTACTGGTTCTAGCTCAATCCACTCAAACAGATCCCTATTTAAATCGAAAAATAATAAGGCAAAACAGAAAATTTAGACTTGTTTGATAACATTTGTTTTTTTTTTTTTTGTTCTTTTTTTTCAAAATTAAGTCTATTTTCATCCTCATTTCTTATAATATTTTTCATTTTTCTCAAGTATAATGGATGATTTCTTGAAAAGCCAAACTTCAATATTTCCCAATGGTACCTGCCAAATATAATTCAAAATTAAGATTCATATCAACTCCTACAAATAAAGAAACTGACAGAGAAAAAGAAAAGAAGTTACATGGGCATATCTTACTCATATTAAGTAACTAATCTACAAAATCAAACACTTTAAGCTACAGTTCATATACTTGTGCATGCTATAATTTCAATAGAGAGAGGCTCAAGCATGACTTGGAAAATAAGGCCTACCACAGACTCTAACCATAATCCAGAATAAAAAGATATTATGGATATTTGACATCAATATCTCTAACTCTTTTTCTCTGGCAAAATATCAATAATTCTGAAAGTTCCAGAGTCAAGGGTTCAAATCACGCAATGGCTATCCCATGGTGTCTTTAGAGAGAGAGGAATAATAGTCTTTAGGAGTTTGGCTAGTGATGTGTGGTCTCTTTCTCTCTAGCCTTTGGGATGAGAATTTTTTGTTATTACCCTCTAGGACTTATTTTACTGGACTGGGCCCATTTTTGTAGTTTGACTCCCTTTCGTGGCTTTTTCCCTTCTCTCTTGTATGTTCTCTTGTATGTCCTTGTACTTATTTTTTCATTTTTTTCTCGATGAAAGTTTAGTTATTGAAGGGAGGCGAAACGCTTAGAAGCTATAGCCAAACAGACTACCTGATATTGGTTATGATGAGCATTACAAGGAATGTTCAAGCATGGAAAATCGTCTAATGCTTTCACAACTGACTTCAGAGCCTGCACATTCGGGGACTCAATTATAGCTACAAGAGGTCCACGGTTTATGCTCCTGTGGATCAATATTATTGTTGTTTACATCATAGTCAACCTATGAGGTCAATGGAAAATGAAAATGGTGGTTAGACTTCAAGATAAAAAGAAAAATACTTATGAAAATGTCATCTCAAGATGAGATTGACAATTAAAGCTCCAAATATTTAGAACCAACTGATTGCATAGCAATAGCTGTTGAATTAGATATCTAAAAGTAAGATATTGGTCTCTACTAAGTAAGAGTAACTTCAAATTTGGAGGAAGAAAAAAAGGTAAGTATAAAAATTAATAAAAGAAAAGAAGAAAGAATAACAGGTGTACGTGGAAAACCATAGTTCTGGAAGTAAAAACCACAATATGCATATTTTATATATTTCTCTAATGAATGAGAAAACTACAAGGGATGAAAAATATATAGGGCATAATGCACCTTGACAAAAAAGGAAATAAACAAGGGTATAACAATAACACAAATACCTTTAGTACAATTATTTTCAACACTCCACTCAAGTTGGGGCGTAGAAGTCAATCAGACCCAACTTGCTAATACATGAGTCGAAATTCTTCCTGAGTAACCCTTTAGTAAGAACATCAGCAATTTGTTGGTTTAATGGAATGTATGAAATACAGATATTGCCATTGTCCAGTTTATCCTTAATGAAGCGTTTGTCAATCTCAACATGTTTAGTTCTGTCAAGTTGGACGGGGTTATTAGCTATGCTGATAGCATCTTTATTATCACAAATAGCTTCATAGGTAACTCACTGTCCTGGTGAAGTTCAGACAAGACCTATAATCAAATCTCTTCACAAATTTTCAAACTCATAGCTCAGTATTCAGCTTGCGCACTACTTCTAGCAACAACTCCATGCTTCTTGTTCCTCCAATTTACAAGGTTGCCACACACAAAGGTACAATATCCTGAAGTAGACTTTTTGTCAGTCACTAATCCTGCCCAATCTAAGTCGATATAGGCCTCAAATCTTTTCTTCGAGTAGCTTTCAAATATCTTAGAATACGGTTCACAACTTCCATGTGTTCTTCGTACAGAGCTTGCATAAATTGACTTACTATACCAACTGCATAGGAGATATTTGGTCTAGTATGTGATAGATAAATCAACTTTTCCACTAACTGCTGATACTTTCTTTTTTAACAGGAACTTTGTCAACAAAACTTTCCAATTTTACGTTGAACTTCATAAGGGTATCGATCGGACGACATCCAATCATACCTATTTTCTTCAACAGGTCAAGTGTATATTTTCTTTGTGAAACCGAAATTCCTTCCCTCGATTGTGCAACCTCCATCCCAAGGAAGTACTTTAGATTTCTTAGGTCTTTAATCTCAAACTCGTCACCCATCTTCTTTTTTAACCTTGTAATCTCAGCAGTATCATCTCCTGATAAGACAATATCATCGACCTAGACAATCAGCACAACAATTTTTTCAGATTCAGATCTCTTTGTAAATAGCGTATAATCAGAGTGTCCCTGAGTGTAACCTTGGACTTAACAAATGTGGTGAATCTATTGAACTAGGCCTTGGAAGATTGTTTCAAGTCATAAAGAGATTTTCAAAGTTTACACACTTGATGGTTAAATTGAACCTCAAATCTTGGAGGGAAACTCATGTACAGTGCTTCTTCCAAATCACTATTTAGGAAGGCAATTTTTACATCAAGTTGGTGAACAAGCCACTCCTTATTGACTCATTTTTTACATCAAGTTGTCGAAGAACCCTGACAGTGTTTAACTTAGCCACAAGTAAAAACGTCTATGAGTAGTCTATTCCATACGTTTGAATGAATCCTTTTGCAATTAGCCTGGCCTTGTACCGATCTAATGTCCCATCTGATTTATAGTTTAAAGTGAATAACCATTTGCATCCCAATGTCTTGTGCCCTTTGGGAAGATTACATAGATTCCATGCCTTGTTTTTCTCAAGGGATCCCATTTCTTCCATGATAGTCGCCTTCCATTTAGGACTTTCCATAGCCTCATATATGTTTTTTGGTATTGTTGCAACATCAAGACTTGTAGTGAATGCCTTGAACTTTGGTGATAGACTGTTGTAAGATATGTAGTTACACATAGAGTGCTTCGTGCACGACCTCGTGCCCTTTCTCAAAGCAATGAGCATGTCAAGAGATGGATCTTAACACCCTGGTTTATCTGAGTTATCCGAACTAGTCTCACCTAGTTGTGTTTCAGCTCTATTTTCATCACATCTGGTCGTCTTTTCTTCTTCTGGAACTTTTACATTGTCTTCGTTTTCCTCAACCACATCGTCAACCATATCAATAATATTATCTTCAACACATAAGTTATTGTAATTAGAATCAGTAGTACCTTGAGCATGAGTTGGTTCAGAGTCATGGATCAGAGCCGACGGAGAAGTAGGAGGCATCATTTCCTTTATAAGATTCTTTCTATAGTACATTATCCAAGGGATTTGGTTGGTAGAAAGAACTATGTTATGGGGAATGTGTTCTGAAGGCACAAAAACAGCTAAAGGAATGAAGGAGAAATAGTTAGGATCTTCACTCACATTCTCTCCTTGAAGATGACTAATGAGAAAGAAGGGTCTGTTTTCTTGGAAGGTGACATCCATAGATACGAAGTACTTTCAAGAAGATGTGTGAAAACACTTATAGCCTCTCTAGTGTAGGGGATAACCCTCAAAGACACATGGGTGAGTTCGAGCTCGTGGACAAAAGCAGTGCACCCAAACACTCAAAGAGGAATATCAAGTATAAGTCGGGTGGCAAGGTAGGACTCCTTGGGACACTCTAGAGGAGTTTGGAGATGGAGAACACGAGACATCATTCAATTAATGAGATGAGCCGCAGTGAGCATAACATCCTCCCAAAAGTAAGACAGTAGAGAGGTGGGCCATCAGGGATCGAGCAACCTCAAGGATGTGACATTTTTTTCGTTCAACTACCCTATTTAGCTTCGCCGTTGCACATCACTTCTGACCGCCACCACCTCCTCTGTTTCTTCGCTGTCGCTCTTGTTGGTTTCTAGATGGTTTGTGGGTAGTTTTTAATTTGGGTTTTTTATACTCATTAAAAGATTAAATTAAAGTTAATTAAGAATAAATTAGGTGTTTATTCCTTTGATTGAAGGTTGGATTGGAGCCTTATTGTTGAATTTGATTCGTAGAGTTTCCCTACGAATTGGATTTCGTCGACAATTGGTAAGGATTAAAGAATTAAGATTGAAGAGTTAACGTTAAATTTAGTTAATAATTTTAATGGATAAATTATTACTTAAATTTTGTGATGTTTGAATTGTGGATTTATTCTCGAGCCAAGGATTAATTTACGATAAATTGAGGTAAGAGTTTACTACTGGATCTCAATGTAAGTAAGAATGATTATGTGATGAGTTTAATTAACTTATTATGTATGAGCTGAACTGAATGATTATGTGATGAGTTGACTGAATGATTATAAGATGGAATGACTGATTTGAATTATGCTTTGCTATGGAAAAACCTTAAAAGCATGATGAATATGTAATCTGAATGTTGAATTAAATCTCATATATATGCTTATGAATGAATTGGGGACTGAGAATGAATGTTTTGGACTATGGTAGCTGTTAACTTTATCTATTAGGTCAGTATACCTTGTATGTATATGTGTTCCTTTAGGTTCAGTAAACAATTGTGTGTTCATTCGAGTTCACTAGACAGATATGAGTTTTTCTACTGGTTCACTAGATAGATATGAGTTTTCCTATCGGTTTACTAGACAGTTACACGTGTTTCTTTGGATTTATTAGACTGAGATGTGTGTTCCCATGAGATGTACTGTGTTCCTTTAGGTTCACTAGACTGATATGTGTGTCTTCTTACGAGACCACTAGACTATGTAGCACATGATATAGGCTTAAAAGGAAGTTAACAGTTCACCTAGTAGATCCCTTACTGGTATTTTATATGCTCACTCTTTCCATGTTTATTTTTCAAGCAAAGGTAAAAGGAAGTTAGCGAACAAGAAGGACCCGTGACCATGCCTTTTGGGACTATTATGACAAAATACTTATGCTACAATTTTTATGATTTGATGTTTTCAAAATGTTATGAATTGTTGATAGACAATTTTTATTTATACTTACGAGCTTCCTTTTATGTTTTAATAAGGGGATCCCGACTAAATTGTTTTTAACTATTTTTATCTATTTATTTGAAACATTTTGTTTTCTTCTTGAGATTGTTTTATTTTATTTTTTTAATAAAATGAGTCAAACTTTGCATCATTTTGGTTTTAAATTATTGTTTTAATTAAGTAACGCTCTCAACTTAGAGAGAGAAAGTTGGATCGTTACAATTCGGTCCCTAAGTAAAACATATAAAAAACTCATAAGTTTGGAATAAAATATTCTATTAACCGTTCATATCATTCTAAAATCATATCATAGAAAGTATAGTGGAAGCATCGTGTCATAATAGTCTCCAATGTCATGGTCATAGATCCTTCTTGTCCTTTGTCGGCTTTCCTTTACCTCTACCTAAAAAATAAACATGAAAATGGTGGTTTATAAAAAACCCAGTATGAGACCCACTATTGGGCTCACTATGTGAACTGTTAACTTTCTATTAATCTTATACCATGTGTCATAGTAATTAGTGATCCCGTAAGAACACACATATGAGCCTAGTGAACCCATAGCAACAAACATATCAGTCAAGTGAACCCATAGGAACACACATATTGTTACATTTACTAATTTGCTTAACATAATTCCTTTTCTCCAAGAATATCTTAATTATTTATGTGATAAAATACTTTCCTCATTTGTTGAGATATTCTTGGAAAGATATTATTTTTAAAGAAAGATATTGTTTCTTTAAAGGGATTAAATCTCCTAAG
>JBBPDJ010000026.1:3999864-4017487 GCA_037974625.1 Cucumis cinereus
GGATTGTACTTCAAGAAATCAAGGAAAAGGAACATTGAAATCTTCACGGATGCTGATTGGGCAAGCTCAAAAATAGACAGAAGGTCAACTACTGGATACTGTACTTTTGTTTGGGGAAACTTAGTCACATGGCGAAGCAAGAAGCAGACAGTTGTATCTAGGAGTAGCGCGGAAGCTGAACTAAGGGCTCTAGCTCAAGGAATATGCGAAGGAATTTGGCTCCAAAGTATCCTCTCAGAGCTTAGAATTACATCAGGAGAACCAATGGAGGTGCACTGTGACAATCAAGCCACTATAAGTATCGCCAAAGACCCCGTTCATCATGATCGCATAAAGCATGTGGACATCGATCGACACTTCATTAAAGAAAAAATTGAAAACAAAAGCATCTCCCTAAACTACATACCTACCAAGATGCAGATTGCTGACATTCTTACAAAAGCCCTATTCAAGAACGTTTTTGAAGTCTTAAAGGCCAAGCTGGATTTAATCAACATATACCATCCAGCTTGAGGGGGAGTGTTGAATATGGAAAGTCCTCACATCTCTTTGGAAAGTTTTTCTAGCAAATATTTACTTTTCCTATTTGTAATATTCTAGCTTCCTTTTCTTATTTGGTCTTCTTTACCGTTGAGGATTTTGCCATATTAGGCATTCATCTTTGTGTATATATATGAGGGTTTACTCCTCTTGTAAAAGATAAGAAAAATTATCATAATAATTCAGTTTTTCTATAGGTCCAATAAGCGGTCACTACATCATTGTGAATTGAAAGCTAGTTTTGTTTCCTTTCTTTCTTGCTTCATATATATATGATTGAGAATTTTTTTTTCATAGGTGAGCGTTGACCAGCCAATTGGAAGGATGCAATATCCAGGGGTCGCACAGGGCCTGTATGTTGCCACTCCCTCAGGTTTTTTGGTTGCATTTTATATGCTAATTCTTGAGAAGACAGTGTTGCTACCATAAATTGTACCAGATAGGGGAAGCATAAATGATAAATCTCAAAGTTTTTGGCTAAGAAAGAGGAGTGTCATAATTTATGGAGTTCTCGAATAATTTAGACGCTCATCACGTTATTCTACTGTTCCTGTTTATTTCCATTGTGTAGCTGACCGTCTCTTCAATATTTATTAGCTTCAACACCTCAATCACGTTTGCATTTTTTGAATTAATAACTTGAGCAGGGAAACCAGCTTGCAGTAAAGTCAATGTTCTTGAGAGAGACGAACAAGGCAAACACACATTGGTCCAGGTATCTCATTTTGTTGCACATTCTGATTGTACTTTAAAACTATGAATTTATTTTCTGCTGTGCTGATATTTACTGCCAAGTTTAGTTCCCCATGGGGAGGGCTGCCTTGGCCCTTGACCTTAGGATGTTCTGGTTTGCCCTTTTTGGGGCTTTTTATGAATATACTTCTCTATCTCTTATCTAAAAAAAAAAAAAATTCTGCTGTGCTGATATTTACTGCCAAGTTTTCAATTCTTGACTTTTTATAAATATTTTTTTTGGAAGTCATTTAAATAGACTTTGCACCTAGTCTAATAGTGAAAAATCTTCTTAAAAGGAGAGTGAATAGTGTGATGTACCGCAGTTTAAAGACTTTAAATTACGTCGTATGTTTTACAGGTAGAAATTCAGTCTGGACGACCCCACCAAATCCGTATCCACCTTTCTTCAATTGGACATCCTCTATTGGGTAATGCTATTAAAATTAATTAATTGATTCATCAAATTTTAAATCTTTTTAAGTTCTCAACTTCATTAGGAGTGTGTTGAAAATTTTTCTTTTCTTTTTCTTTTTTTGTTTTCTGTTTTCCTGGTAGGTGATCCTCTCTATGTTGCTGGCGGGCAACCAAACTGCGTTCATTCTGAGGTAGTAAATCAGAGTTTTGCAGAAGACGGGTATGAAGTTGGTGTTTTGTTTAATTTCATTCTTTCTGTTCTAGTCAGCACAAAACGTTAGTCCCAGTAACCATTTCGATTTGCATCTTTCTTTTAAGTACATGAATTTAAGTCAACCAAAATTCTATATATATTTATTTATTTTCAAATTTTAACTTAGTTTTTGGAAACATTGATAAAATAACAAAGCAAGAAATTTAGAGACAGAAGAAACGTCTATAAGCTAAATTGTCGGAAGCAAAATAAAAAACCAAATGAAAGCTTCGTAATTCACAGTTATATTAAAGATCATTGTTCTTTTTGTTTAGGGTGAATCATGCAAGACTATATTTCGTTTGATAAATTGATGGAAAGGTTACAAAATTAATTACAAGATATAGGTGATTAACTTTCAAGGTGGTTAAAAGATAACTTGTATGAACTTTGCATAGTTGAGTTATTTTGGGGGGAAATGTTTGGAATGGTATGCACAGTGTAGATTGTTGAATGGTTAACCCATTTCATGGGTTAAAATTCCCATTCTATTTCTTACCTTTCTCCAACAAAATCGGGCATATATATTTATATTATGTGTGCAGGGGTTACGAAAGGCCTATGAAACCTGTGCCGGGAGATTGTGGCTACTACTTGCACGCACATCAGTTGATTCTTTATCACCCAAAAACAAATGAGGTAAGCTTCGAAATCTTTTTAGATATTTGCGTCGCTATATAGGAACGTAATCGTGTGAATTATGTGTGCTTTCTTTGTATTATTATTATTATTTCTTTCTTTTTGTGAATTAACTAAAGGAAGTAAAAGGGTTTTCCTGTGTTGTTGAAGGTTATGAAGATCGTTGCACCGCTTCCCCCGATCTTCCGCACACGTGGTGAGGCTGAGGATGCCACAATTGGAGTGGATGAATAGACCTTTTGCATGGATGTCCCAAAGATTAGTTCTATTCCCTTATTATTTACTATATATAACTTTTTTTTTTAATCGCCACATGAAAATACTTGGCATTCACGACGCTCGTGTTTTTTCACTACTGGGATATGGTGTTCGTGGGTGGCTGAAAACTCAAATAACAAAATACCTCTTACTTTAAAAAGTAAGAATTTAGTAAATCCTTCTAAATAGTTTCTACAGTAGGGGTTTTATCAAACCATTTATTTTTATTCCTAATCATACTAAATTAATAATAATTAAAATCTTAAGGACATACCCACAGAACTGTGTCCTCCAAATGAAACGTGTTAACTCTGCAATGGGAAACAGATTGAATATAATTCTTTTTTTTTTTCCTAGAAGACGGCAAGCCGTCAAATTCTGCTATTAGATTCATCCACATGAAAGAAACTATGATACATGGAGGGGCTGCAGCAAAAACGAAAGAATTTGCTGCTGAGGGCCTCTCTCTCTAATGAAAAGCATTATATATAATTTTATCTACTAACCAAACCTAAATTCTCTCATACTTCTATTATGACCCACCACCACCACCCTTATTACTGCAATCCAGTTTAATATCACATCCATCATTACAACAATTCTCTCCTACATTCATTTCTCCAACTACTTCCTCCTTCCTACTATTATTTACCTCCCTCTTCTGGGTTTCCTCATTTGATTTCTCTTCCTTGCAACTTGACGGTGACTGCTGTTGCAGTAGGGAGGAGGCTGATTTAGAGAGATGATTGAATGCAGGATATCTGATTAGTAGGGTGGTGGGATCAGGCAATGAT
Source organism: Cucumis cinereus (assembly GCA_037974625.1). Lineage (NCBI taxonomy): Eukaryota > Viridiplantae > Streptophyta > Magnoliopsida > Cucurbitales > Cucurbitaceae > Cucumis > Cucumis cinereus. The sequence continues at coordinate 4,003,498 of JBBPDJ010000026.1, forward strand.
GAAAGCCCAGTGCGTATTTGGTTGCCATCCCAAATTCCATAACTTCTTGACGGAGTATCCTCCTCTTGGCTTGGAGAGTTCTTACAATCGAACTTGGCTGTACTTAAATTTTCATGGCTGTTTACTTTCAATCTACGCTTGAACTTGTGGTGAGGCTCGGTCCTCCTGATAACATTCTCACTGGATCCAGATTTTGAACTTGGCACAGACGAGGAATGTGTAAGAATTTGACCAAATAATTTTATGTCGCCATTTCTGGACGATCGTTCAGAATCAGACAAACTACTTGAATGCACTCTAACATGATGACACCCTTGTTCCTCCTTAGCCAATGATGTCATGTGAGAGTTTAGGGGCATTGAAGGGCAATCTGTTGCATGGGAATCAGCTCTATCACCTCGAGCAGTGTTGGTATCGACATTTCCTCTCTTGGTTTCAGCATCTGAAACATTTCCAACTGATGTTGCAACCAAAACAGAAATGCCTTGTTCATTTGCCGTTTCATCGGACGTGACTGCATGTTGCTGCTCATGTACCAAACCATTCTTATCATTGGCAGAATTCACCGACTGGCAGTCGTCATCAAAACCCGATTGAATGCCATCCTTCCGAGTACACGCATCATCTGACACCATAGCATCCACAGCAGCATTACTACAAGTCTTTGAGGATGGATTACTCTCTTTGACTTCCTGATGGGTAGATTGCAGATTCATGGATTCCGATTCACCACCACTTATACTCATTACAGACTTCGGCAAGTCATCAGTCATCTGAGAGCCGACCCGTTCACAAGGAAAGGCATCTTTGGTATCTACACCTCCTTCACCATTGCCTCCATCAGCATCATGCCCATTTCCATTATCTGGCATTTTCTTTGCAGAACATATCAAATCCAAACCGAGGCACTTCCGTGCTTTGCTAAAGAAGACCTTGCATTGGTCGGTGGATTTTGATCCTACATGGGTAGAGATCATAGAGAAATTCTTCCCATAAACTGACACTGCTTCTATGAAAAGAGACTTCTCCCCATCCGTCCAATAAGAAGGATCCATTTCTCCACAACTCTCATCAGAAAAAATCTCATCATCAACATACTGTGGAACATTGGTTGTCATACGCCGTCTTAATACGGTTGTAGCACCCTTTTTGCACTTCAAATCCTGAGAACCGTCTCCTCGGTTGAAATTACTAGTGACACATGAACCCATGGCTTCTGAAGAAAGGGAACCACATATACCAGCCAAAACATCAGCAGCCACCTTTTCTCTTTCATTTCCAAAATTTTGAAAACCCTTGGCCCTTTCTGATAGACCATCATCGAATTGAGTTGTGTGATATGAAGTTCTTCCACCTGACCTGCTGCTAGAATACTTATGAGCACGGGCTGTCATTGTTGAGGCGGCACCTAACATGTCAAGAGAAGCAGCATTCGTTTCTGGATTCCATTTCTTCCCTGTTGTCATCAAATAGTTACTAGTGGAGGACTTCACTTTCTTCCCAAACTCCAGCTTCTTTGTTTTCTCGAAGCAATCGGATTTGTGGTTTTTGTAGTAGAACTCGACACAGTCTGCTGTTGTCTTATGATCGAGAAAGGATGCAATTTTCCCAAAATCTTTCCCAAAACATTCCAACTTCTCCATGAAAACATCTTTCTCTTCTGAGGTCCATGGATTAATCATCTCCCTTTCCTTCTCAACTGCACACGGGTTCTCAACTAATCCGTTATTAGAGATGAACCTTGACCCCATCTTATCCTTCTGGTCCAAAACTAATGCAGGCATCTTCAAGGTCCTCCGGTACTGCTTAATTTGGGGACTAGAAAGCTGCATGCTCAGTTGCTTAAGTATATCCGTGCTTGAAACGGGGTTCAGATTTCCTGCTGCAAGGCGAGTTTTAAAATTCAAAATGATTATATCAATTGTATCACATTAGGAGATTCTCCAAAGACGTACGCCTCCTGATTTAAAGAGGAAAAAAATTTACATGAAGGCAAAGTAATGATGAAAATGAAAGGGGGAAAATCCTCAAACGAATATCAGAATATCACAATAGCAAACGTGGGGAATGAAAAAAACAAAACTAGTATAAATAGTTAATATTGCAGCTGAAACAAAATATTAAAAAAGATAACAAAGCTCATAGATGCATTTGTTTTAATAAGCCTATGCTGAAGGAAAGAAATATACCATCAGAAGATGCCTTTTGATCACATAAACTAATTTGATCAAAATCATCTTCATATCATACTCAAAAAACCCACCACAAGTTATATTAATAAAGAGTAAAGACAACCATATTTGAAGTGCGCAATTATCTCTTTATTCAAGAACGCCATACTTGATATACTACAATAATTATTATGCCAAACGAACATTCCCTCAAACTCCTTCCACCTTCACCGCTTCAATTACTCAACATCAACAAATTAAAATTTAGCTCCACATAACCTATTTAATTCTAACATGACTAAAGTGGTGGTTACCTAAAGCGAGAGTTCAAATGAGAGACGTAATATTTCTAGAAGAACTGTTACCACTAAGGCTAAAATAGAAACTGCTTTCAAACAATACAAAGGGCCAAGAAAAAAACAAGCCCACCAAAGAAAGGGGGTTGGCTCCGATGGATGACCATTTGAATGATTTTTTTTCTTTTTTTTTTTTTTTGGAAAACTGAACTTATAAATATTACTTCTACCCATTAATTTCTTACTTTTTAGGACCGTTTGTAAAAACTAACGTCAGTCTTTAAAACATTTCTGCTTTTGGAATTTGGCAAAGAATTCAAGTGTTCAATTGAAAATCATAATAAAGAGGTTGTTTTGAAGTTGCAAGGAAACAAGCATCATTTACAAAAACCAAACAATCATCAAACAGGGCCTAAAATATTCTTTCCCCTTCCAAATTAGTCATTACCCATACAGAAAAAAACGCGCAGTCAACTTATTAAACACCAGTGCCCATTCAGAGTACCTCAAGATAATAAACTTAATTGGGATATCAAGTTCAGTATTCCAAAACAAAAATATGAGCAACGATGCGGATGGTCAACACAAAGATTGGTCAGGTGGAAGAAATTTCACCCAACTACCCAAGCACTTCAAATAGGGTGATATTTGGGTAGAGAAGCCAAAATTAACACACGTATATTTAGTTGAAGAATTAAAATATCAGTTAAGCTTGAGATATGCAAAAATTAACACACGCATATTTGGTTTAAGATTTAAAATATCAGTTAAGCTTGAGATATGCAAACTAATCCCATTGCTCAGAGAAGTTAGAGGACCAAATAGCTCAGAATGGAAAACAGATACAAAACTTGAGGCAAATCAAGCTATTAACGTAGATATAAGAAGAGGCAAGTCAAGTCTTTAGAGCAAAACCTGTTTAAAACATTCTAGAACGTAAGGACATAGATTAGATATTTCCTTACCTGGTGAAGGCATTCGGTATCGAATGGAAGATCGGTTCTTCTGATAGCCACTGTAATTTGTCCACAAACTAAACTGATATTTTTTCTGAGATTTTGCACGTAGCTTCCTTACAGGAGGCACATGCAAATTCTCCTTCCAGAAAGACTGGTAGGCTTTAAACTTAAGGGTAATTACTCTCTCCTTAAATCTTAATAACCGTTTCCTCTTTGCAAATCTCTCTTTCAATAAACATTGATTCTGTGAGCAGCCATTTGTACTCCAAATATCAATCTTATGTTCATTGGTAGGCAACATCCTGATTAAAGCTTCAGAAGCCTTACATGCAGACTCTCTATTGGATGCCATAATTAAATCAGACACGCTATCTCCACCCTCAGTATATTCATACATATCATTAGCAATGGGATCTACTGTGACACCTTCACTCTTTATAGGGATGCTATTGTCAATATAGGTTACAATATTATCTTTGACATTGCAACCAGAAATTGTTAGCTTCTCTTTCATGACAGATTCCTTCACATCCAACCTCCCAGACCTATCCTTTTCCTTGACATCAGCATACACTTCTTCCAAGTCGCTTGTAGAATGTGCCGTCGTTTTTGAAATAGTATTTGCAGAAGTAACAACTGGCAGGGTAGCAACTGTATTAGTGACATTGTTTTGCTCTTCAAAGAATTTATCACCCACCAGCGAAGAACTGGATGCCAACGTGAAAGAAAAGTGACCCTTACTTTCAGATTTCAACCCCTTCAGCTCATTTTCAAGTAAATCAATTTCAGACTCAGTCGTCTCTAACACTTTAGAAATTTGATTTTTATATATAAGCAGCTTACTTAAGGCAGTGGAATCCACTGAAATTGAATCATTAGATTGCAGCAGTTGAATGAGTGGAGAACACAAATTAGCTATTGAAAAATTATCCAACTGCTCTACAGTGGACGTTCCATCATACTGATTCTGAAAACCAGAGCCAGGTGAACCATGCAAGTTACTGACATCATTATCACTCGATGCCTTTCCAAATGATTTTTCATCCCCACCTACATATGAAACAGATGCAGAAGTTTGATTTCAGTAAAATGCAGCACATTTCACCTGATATCAAGAAAGACAACAAACTGGAGTGATCATAAGACACGGCATATTTATAAGCACCAAAATTTCACTCATTCTCTCTCTCTCTCTCTCTCTCTCTCTCTTTATAAATATATATATATATATATATCCAAGAACCTCCTACTTCCGATATGCCTACCTTAAGACAGGCCCATTTCTACTCTCTCAAGGGCCTCCAACCATACAAAATAGTCTTAAAGAATAATTACAAAAGATCTTTGAAATCGAAGCCAAAACAAAAAAAAAATGAAATCTAACAAGGGACCACATATCACTAGGATTTCTCTCCGACCCTCTAAGCACAATTCTTATTTAAGCTCAACCATCCTATTAAAAAAATGGTCAACCATCAAATTATTGTTTACCTTTCTTGTGATCTTGTCAACTATCAAATTATTTTCTAAAACATCTTGTACTACTGGTTTTACCTATCTTCAACACATGCCTAATTTTTCAAAAAACATGCTTAATTCTGTTTACTCTATGGTTGATCTGCCCTTCTAGTTTAGTTTGTTAGCATCTTCTTACTCATTGATCCCCTTCACCACCACAAGGAAATTTTTGACTTTTATGCTTGCATAACCCTTCTTTGGCATTCTCATGTCTCCAAAAAGTGACAACTTCTTTTAGAACCCTCTCCTCCTCCTAGAGTCTGCTGGTACTATGAATGTTTTTCTTGTCCCCCACTAGGACTCACCCTTCCCCACTGATTCTTTTGTTCCTAGATTCCATGTTCTGGTTCTTGAAGTAAACATAAACACAATCATGTATTCTTACACGTTATTGCCTCCTCTGCCACAATAATACGCTAAGTTCATTAAACCATAACATGTAGTTAATCATTTTTGTCAACTCTGATTGAGACTATTTCGTATTCAATATAAATTCATATATAATCATTAATATCTTTTTCTACTGGAATAAGATAAATGCATAAAAAATTGAGACATTATCACTTGATAAACATCATATGAAGTGAAAATTCGCCCCACCATAACCAAAGCAAAAAAGAGCTGTGTACCTGGGGAGGAACCACTAATGACAGAAGAAGGGGTCGCAGGTGAGGTACAATCAGAAAATCCTGAACCTCGAGGGCCTTTTTCAATCAAGCTAGAATTCAGAGAATGAGTAGATTCTGTATTAATATTTGTGAAAGCAGTACTGCCATCAGGAACTTCGACCTTTTTTTTCTCATACTTGGCAAGTCCCTCACCCCATCCTAGTCGCGGCTTCTTCCTGGCACTTGCCTCATCATAAGGCAGAGAAGACGTGGCACACTCACCATGATCAGCTGAAGGAGAAAAATTTTGTGATGCATTTTTCAACACTGTCTCAGACTTTCTGTCATCAGAGTCTAAAGCATCAATGCTCTTTTTGCTACTGGAGTGGCCCGATGTTGAAGTGCGTGAAGAAAAGCCACCAGAACGTGTCCATTTAAGAGGCTTCCACCGTGAGGAACTCACTGAATACTCCCGATCACGTCTCTGGCTTGTGCCTAACCCATTGACATCATCGACCTTATCATCTTGGCCTTTTACCTTATCTCTTGGGTTTACAAAGTCAGAATGAGAATGAGAGGGATATATCAGCATATCATGAACTGACCTCTGATCATAATTTAGATCATGCTGCATTCTACCACCATTGTTTGTAGACCCATTACTTGTTGCCCAAGAACGACCTTTCCAATCTCTTTGACTAAAAGATCTGCTTTCCCTACCATTCCTAGTATACTTCCCATCGCCATGTGAAACAGATGGCCGGCTACTGACGTTCTCCAGCATCTTGTTATTGAATGACATGGAAGGCCCATATCCATGACCATATTCCTCAGAGAACACATGCCAACCCCCCTGCCTACCATGACCTTCAGAAATATTTCAAAAAGGAAAAAGAAAATGCAAAAGAAAACACAATCAATACAAGCAAAGGATCTAACATGGGGCAAAATTTGAAACAAAATAATCCGAGCAATTTGTGTAGCAAAACTTAGATTTCTAGTTGGGACTAATACAGGCGATAAACCTCAGATCTAACCACCAATACTTTATAAAATCATGAATATATAACAAACCCTTCGTTCAATTAGATCTATCAGAAAGAGAGGATCCAGAAATTAATGAATGAACAGAAGGAAAACTTTTCTTGGGTTTCGATTAAGCAAAACAAGAGTAGTATATGGTCGGAACTACGAGTCTCCGTAAAGAGCTCAACAGGGGAAGAGATGTATATATCCTTTGATTTTATAAACCTAAATGACTCAAAAAGAAATAAAAAAGGACTGAATTGCTCACCTGGGGGTCTGCGAAAATCACCTGATCCCCACCTACTAAACTCACGGGATCCGTGACTGGAAGACTCTCTCCATCTAGGTACAGGTCCGAGGAACTCTGACCTCTCGTGTTTCCTCTCCTTGAAGAAGTCCTTCCGATACCAGGGCAAAGGTTCCGGCGGCATGAAATGAGGCCAATAGCATGGGCACCCTCAAAGAACAACCGTTTTCAACGCACAGCACGAGGAGCGCGACAAATAGCACCGCCGGAAATCAATTCAACTACTTTCGCAACCATGTCAACCAAGAATCCTCAGTAACAAAAATTTCATATCCTGCCAAAGGAATCGCCAAAGAGAAAACCAAAAGAAAATCAACTCAACACTAACATATCGATCGGTTCTGCCTCCTTTCACTGGACGTCTAAGAACGAAAATACGACGAGATGTAGCAGCCACACCACACGGGAAACTCCGGACCAAATCTTGAAGAGAAACCACCAAAACGAGGAAGAAAAAACTGAAGGAAAAGCAATACAGGCGTACGTGATGAATAGAGACTGAAACGGGTTTGTAATTGAAAGGGTTTAGAATCAGAAGGAACCGACAATGGCGATTGAAAGGCTCTACGACATCACATGCAAAACCTCAATCTCAGTTGGAGTTCGCAATCTCCGCCCTTCGTATATCCCCAGCGACCTTCAATCTCCGAACTCTCTCTCTCTCTCTCTCTGATGGCGGACGGAAAATTTTGCCTCCGGAGCGAGAAAGTGAGAATTTGAGCCGATAAGGGACGAAAGAGAACCCTGACAGAGAAGAGAAAGGGGGAGAGATTGGTTCTCCGGATCTCAATTAAACTCTCAACCCTATTCAATTATTTTCTTCTCGCGTCCGCTATTTTTCTTATTTCTCCTTTCCTCCCTCTTCTTTTATTAATATCATTTTAGTCCCTATATTGTGTAGTTTCTTCATTTTAATCCATATATTTTTAATAAATCTTAAATTTTGTCTTTCCATCCCGATCAAAATTCAACTAGCAGTTAGGGGTGTTTCGTGGGTCGGTTGGATTAGATTTGAGGACTTTTTAGACTCAACCCGATCATGAAACATTTTAGTTGGATTTGATTGGTTCGAAAAATTCTTTCAAACCATTTTTTAAAATTTTATTTTTAAAAAAAGTAAAATGTTAACACGTAAAAATTTAATTTAATTACTTATGTATAATGTATTAAGATTAATATCAACTCATATAATAAACATTTTCTTTTCCCAAGTGCTAAAAATTGTACTTTTATTAGTTGTTGGAGAATTATTTATACATGTATATAAATTATATCATAAATAGTACGTACGTACGTGTGTATATATATATTTAAGTTAATGATAAGTTTGGGTTGGATTGAGTTATTTTATGTGAATCTATGGACCAACCAACCCAATTCATAAAATTTTCATTTATTTGAACCCAATTCAATCCAAATTATTTGATAACTCAACTCAAACTTGATTGATTTTTTCGGGTCATTGAATTTTTTGAACACCCCTAACTAGCACAAACACTATAAAATTATCCGATATAGAATTGACCAAGCATTAAAATGCAGGGACCATAATGGTATTTTAATTTAATTTTTAAATCACTCTTAATTTGGTTTATTTCGGCATGTGCAACTCAATATATTTAATTTAATCCTCTTGGTTTCAATAAATCTTGAAATCAATCCTATATAATAAAAAAGTTAATCTAAAAACATTTCTTTTTATAAAATTTGAGTGAATATCGATTAGACTAGACAACATGAACTAAATATATTCATAAAAAAGGTTCCAAAACGATTCACTAATAAAAAAAATTAAATATTTTGCATGATAGTTTTTAAAAGTACATCTAAAGGAATGTGTAAATTGAAACACATATGAATTTTCAAGATTTAAATTGATACAATCATTAGTTTAGAATTAAAATTGATATAAATCCAAGACATTAGAGTTTAAAGTGATACAATTATTAATTTATAATTTAAATTTGTAGAATCATAAATTCAATGGTATAAATTAATATTTTAAATTATAAAAAATTATTAATGTTATTGTTATTGTGTTTTCTCAAGGATTATAATTATTATTTGTTAACTTCAAAATTCGAACTAACAATAAAATATCAAATTGAGTTGTTAATTTAGGTATAAGGCATCAACTATCATTTTAAGTATTGACGTTTTTTTAAGTACAAATTGAAGATGGAGATTTAAAAGGAGACTTCTTAATCCCTAGTTACATACAATGCACAGTTGAAGTGAGTGCACGTGGTTTAAATTGTGATGTTTTGATCATATTTTTTTTTTCTTTTTTTTTTATCATTTTTTTTTAAAATCTTAATTCGGCCCCTCTTTGTGTTTTCTCTTCATTATTTCTAAAATTTCGCCTGCTTTCAGAGCATAATTACGGAACTGGGCCCATGGCCTTTCTTTGTGCAATTACTATATTACCCCTTCACTCTCAATTTAATCCGCGAGAACTAGCGTTTGTTGGTGCCGGAGAATATCGGCCCTTTACGTCGTCGTTTTCTAAGCCATGTCATTGCCGATTCTAAAATTGTTGATTTAATTTCCCCCTTCAACTGTGGACAATCCAAATCTGTGCCTTTATTTTCAAACATAACAATCACTTTCTTTTTCCCTAGTAAAAAGATATCAATCACTTTGAATTTGGAAAAGTGTTTGAATTTTAGGAAATTAAGGAATTTAACTCTTTTATTATAATAATAATAATAATAAATATTTTCATAAAATAAAAAAAATATCAGACGATCCAGATGTATAGATATCATCATCTACATCCAGAAAGTCGTATGCTTTGGAAACAAACTATTTACCATATATGACAAAATGTGAAGGTACCCGGTGCGCAACATTTTTCTTTACCAAATTTCCTAAAACCCTTTATTCACTTGAACTCGTGCACAACCATTCCTCTACATCTCCTTCTATGTTTTCTTCCTTCATATGACTTCGACGACTTCTTCTTCATAGCTTCTTCAGCGACTTCTTTCTAGTTGAGTGTGGCTACTTCATCATATCAACATTTTCATCTACAAATCATTTTCAGCGACAAATTCTTCTACATCATCGACAATCCATCTAAAGGTATTCTATGTAGGATCGGTATGACAACCCTACAGGGGTGAATAGGGTTTTTACAAATTAATGAAATTTGTTTAACTAGGTGATCCCAATTAAATTAATTAATAAGTTTTTGCTAATAAGTGATTTAGACAATAAATTCATACAAATGCATTCACATCAAATGAGTGACATAAACAAATTCGAGCACAAATTGCAGCAATTAATTTTATGCAACGAACTAAACAAATTAATTGCAAAACTAAATAGAAGAGAGATAGAGAAATTGACACTTGTAATTTTATAGCGGTTCGGGACAACCAACCTACATCCACTTCCCAAGCTCTTCTTGGGTGTGTCACTAAAACTTCGAACCAATTCTTTATACGAATTAGAGAAAACCGTACACTGCTCTTTTTACGAGTTCAAGAGCAAAATCAATCGTTTTTCCAGATCACGATCAAACCGTCACAAACAACTCTTTTTAAGGATTAAGAGCAACTCTTTTAGCAATGAATTTTGGAATGAAAAACAAAACAGAGAAAACTCTCTCAAATAGTAGGTCTACAAATTCAAGCACTCAACAAATGAATCCTTACAATACAATATAACTCTCTCGAGAATTAGATGAGAAGAATAAATAATGAAGCTTGGAGAAAGCAACAATGGAAGCTTTTTATAAGTTATGGAGGATTGAAAATAATGAAAGTTATTGTTCTAATTTTGGAGAAGATGAAATCTTTAAATAGAGAGAAGATGTTGAAATCTAAAATCAACTTGGTCTATTGGATCTTATAAAAGAAAATTAAATGGTGGAGATTTAAACTCAACCAGTTGTTAGACACAAACAAAAACAATAAAACAATAATATATATCTTTTAAAGTCATTTCTATTATTTGTTCATTAGAGGGATTAGTGATATTTGAAAAGTTAGAAGTAACTACAAGATCAAACGATAATTTGACTCACATGTAGTTATGAGCAATTGTGAAGGGTCACCTCATTGTGAAAGTTAAATTAACATGCTAGTGGAAGAAAGTCAAACTAAAACAATTTAGATTTCATGAATTTTGAGGATTAAGCATGTTGGAAAAATTGAGAAAAAAAATTATGATTTTGAACACTTACCTTTGAAACTCAAAATTCTCCTCCAATTCTTGATGAAATTAAATGAAATCAAGTTGTGAACAACCACAAGAGTCTTCTCTACTATCTTCAAGGCTTAGAACTTGATTGTGAGATCAAATTTTTGACCAATTTAATGCGTTTTTTAGAAAAATGAGTTCTTGAACACTTGTGAATTTTCTCCAAAATTCAAAAAGTTTCATAATCTCAATTACCCAACTAACATGCAATTAGTTAGTGGATTAAGTGGAAGAAAGCTTGATGAGCAACACAAGCACATAGCTTATTCATCAACAATGGAATTATCCACTAACCCATGGTCAAAATTAACATTTGACTTCCAAGGGTCAAAAGTCAAAATATTGACTTTTGACAAAAAAAAAGGAGCAAAATTCCTCTTGCTCTTTTTTCCTTTCATTAATTTCATTTAACTAATTAAATAACTAAAATTAATTAATTAATTAATTAAACAATTTTAATTAATTAAATTTCACTTAATCTCAATAAATCCTATTGACCTAATTTGAATCCCTAATCGGATTTTTGATATTTAAATATCATTCTCTCTTAGTTTGAATATCATTAATTATATCAAATAACGATCTATTCTCAACTAACTCGAACAATTTGAAGTTTTTATCATTTTGTTCTAAGTTTATATCCATAACGAGCTAGTTGAGGGACCTAATGGACCTACAGATCATGAGCTCCAACGATCCGAGATTAACTGGCTAAACTCTTTTAACCGAGTTAATCAACATTCGTTAACTAATCTAGACTGTCCACTATAATACGTAGTTGTACTCTCCTCATTGTAGATATATTTGTGTCCACCTAATATAACCATAATTAATAAATCAACCCTTCACAAGTTGTTTGCAATCTCGACTGGATCAATTTACCATTTTACCCCCAAGATTACATCTTTTTTCTTAAGCCTCAGTTGATCCTCTAATGAACAATTGGTTTAAGGTCCAACCTATAAATCGAATCTCTCTCGGGTCAATGAGAGAGCAGGATCCCTTTGTTCAACACCTGGAGTCAGCATTTAAGGAAACAACTTATCTACTGACCTTAAAAGTGGGCAAGAGTGAATTCCACCTTGCACCCTACAACCTCAGCTATCCACCCGGTCTTACCCCTAAAATGGAAGGTCTATTGGGCTAGTGCGAATGAACTGTCCTCACCTATGCAGATCTGAGGATAATCCAATGTGATCAGAAGTTCATAGTTAGCTTAGAATTAAGGTTGAGTTACCGAGGTCATCAATAATCGAAATAGTCAGTTTTAATCAGTTAACGGTGTTATAATTTAAAAGTGACTATTTCATGGTTCGATCTTGTACAATCACATTGCATAGGATGCCCTCACTCACATGTCTCTACATGAGCATCTTGGAATCACACTGCTTGTACTAGCTACAAAGTGGGCCGCATCCATAGTGTCTCCAAATAAGGCTTCTAATCTTAATCTTATACTATAGACCATTTAGACTGTTACTCGAGCTTGATCCACGTTTATGTCTCTACATAAAGTTCATATAGTCAAGGAACCTTGTTTATTGGATTCTAAGTTTTATCATAAGCAAAATTCTCATTCAATAACAATTTATTGAAAAGTACTTCAACAACAACTTTATTGAATGATAGAAAATTTTAATGTTTACAAATCACAAATTTTAGAACATAAAACCCAACTCACTGTTGATTGGTTATATCCATGTACACAAACACATATCTACAGTACGAAAAGTGCAACTTCTAGTCTTTAGTGAAGTGATCAATAGTTAAAGAATATTGATTAATTGAATTAAAATAGTTTAATTGATTGATCTCATATCATTGGAGCTTCTAATTTATAGGTCCACTGTGGATAATTATAGAGACTAATTTGAATTGTTTCAATTAGTTAAGAAAATTTTATATTAATATGATTAATATAAAATATAGTGTATTTTGATACACTAACGGATATAGTTAATTATAGATATGATTTATAATCCAAACTATATTATGGGAGAGATATATTTGAATAAGATTCAAATATTAAATTCATATGAAATTATTATATTGAGAGAGTTATAAATATATGATATTTATAAATATTAATTTTAAATTATTTTGTATTAAATATGATTTAATACATCATGGTTAGGTTAATTAATGGTTAATTAACCTATTGGAATAATTGTGGAATCCTAAAGAAATTAAGATTTTTACTATTTATTGTTTTGTATTAAATATGATTTAATATATACACAATGGTTAGGTTAATTAACTATTAATTAATCTATTGGAAGAATTGTTGAATCCCAAAAGAATTAGGATTTGAGAGAGACTTCAAGGTAAGTTCTACTTCTCTATATCTCTAACAACATTTGTAGCATGCTTAGGTTGTGTGGATGTTTATGTAACGCCCCGAATTTTTTGACCTTAACCCGAGGTCGTTACTTACGTAAAATCTCATAATCTTTATAAAAAATACAGCGGAAGCATTTTTTTTAAACATGAAACAACAACAACAACAAAGACTGCAGCGGAAGCCTTTGTCAATAAAGTTCCCCATAAAACACATGGTCACTGGTCCTTCTTGTCCGTCGTCGATTTTCTCATACTTTCCTGAAAAATAAACATGAAAAGGGTGAGTATAAAAATACCCAGTAAGGAACCCCACTACTGGGCCCACTAGGTTAACTGTTAACTTCCTATTAAACTGTACTTTACAATCTCAGTCCCAAAAGCAACTAACGTTCCACCTACCGAGTACAACATGTCTAATTATAAAGTTAACAGCTACCATATTCCCAAATCATGCAATCTTAGTCCAAAACATTCATAAGCACGCATATGAAGACTAGTTCAAGAATGAGAACTACAAACACCTCACACCTTTATCCTGTTTCATGGTTTTTCCATAACA
>JBBPDJ010000026.1:4022418-4034541 GCA_037974625.1 Cucumis cinereus
TTCTGGTTCACCAGACAGAAGTGTGTTCCTTCTGGTTCACCAGACAGAAGTGTGTTCCTTCTGGTTCACCAGACAGAAGTGTGTTCCTTCTGGTTCACCAGACAGATACGTGTTTCTTCAGATTCACCAGACAGATACGTGTTTCTTCAGATTCACCAGACAGATACGTGTTTCTTCAGATTCACCAGACAGATACGTTTCCTACGAGATCATTAGCCAATTATGAGTGGTTCTACGAGTTCCATGGAATAGGTTTAATAGGAAGTTAACAATTCACCTAGCGGGTCCAGTAGTGGTTGCTGGGTATTTTATATATTCACTTCTCCCATGTTTATTTGTTAGGCATAAGTAAGAGGAAGCTGACGAAAGACAAAGAAGAATTTGTGACCATGCTCATTGAGACTATTATGACCGAATGCTTCCGCCGCAGTTTTTGTTATGATTTTATGCTTTTAGACGGGTTTTTTTTAAACTTATAAGTTCTTTTTATATTTTGACTAGGGGACTCGACTAAATTTTTTTTCAATAATTTTTATCTATTTATTTGAAACATTTTGTTTCTATTGGAGAATGTTTTAAAAATTGTTTCTTTATTAAAACGAGTCAAACTTTGTGTGTGTTTGGTTTTAAAATAAAGGTTTTATTCAAGTGGTGACCTCGAGTTAAGGTTGAAAAATTCGAGACGTTACAAGAACAACAAAATCGTGGGTTGGTTGAGTTTTTGTTGAAATTCTGGATTAATAAGTTTTTTAGTAAAAGTGTGCTGCACACATGCAATATTTCATACTATTCTCGTTTTGTCCTTGCTTCTTGTGTAGAGCATATTGCTCGTATACAATGTAATTCATGTATCATGTGATTTAATTTCGTGTAATTCGAAATACCAGTGTGTGATTCAAATCTAACCAAATGCGTGAATAAAGTAGTCGAATTATTGAAATACAATGTATTTTGATACGTTTGTTATGAGATTTTAGCTTAACGAACTTGAGAGTTAAATCAGTCAATTTTTTTTATTTATTTAATATTAGGTTTGACAAATCTGTTTTGATATAACTAATTTTTTAAAATATCTAAGATTATTCAATCTTAGATTTGTTTATCAACTTGTTTATTTAACTAATTTTTGAAAATATCACAGGTTACTGAGTCTCTTGTTTGTTTATCATTTATATTATTTTAACTAATTTATAATATTTTAAAGTATACTTTCATTATATGTTTGAAAGTATTGTATAATATACTTTCATATTTAAACCAAATCTTTAACCATTGTTTGAAATTCTCAAAATGTTCGCTACTTTTACACTATTTATACATACAATGTAATAGCATTATTAAACTATGAGATTTAATTATGAAAAAAAATTAATTTAAGTTGATAAAAGATTTAGAATTTGTATATTTTGAATTTGAGAGCGAAAAAGAATATATATTTAAAAGAAATCCCTCTCTATCAATTATTAAATTTTAAAAACTAAATCACGTAAAATAAAATCAAATCAGTTAACAGAAACAACCGAAATAACATAAAATAATTTATTTTTTAAAACCTAAACCATGTCATTTTCTTTTTTGTCGCCGCCCCTTCCCAACCCCACATCTCTCCCTCCCTCCCAATCTTGTGCCTCCTCCTAATCTTTTTTTTCCTCTTTACTGGTGCCGCCCCAAGTCTCTTTTCTCTCTTTTAGTCTCACACATCCATCTCTTTTATTTAGTCTCCCAAATTCATCTCTTTACTACTGTCATCTATGTCTAAACTATATGTCAAAAAGAGTAGTGCCTGTAAGTCTTTTATTTACTCTGTCATTATCATTCTCTCTCTGTACATCTCTTTTCCATAAAACCTTACAAATTACTACCAAATAAAGTGCTTTGTTGTTGTTATTTGCCAATTACCACTGACGTTTGGTCACCAAAGAAAACGACAGACAATGTTTTAGTAATGAGTATTCTGGCCCTTTTATGGGTTTTTTGTTATTATTATTTTTTTTTAATTTGATGAGATTTTAGCAAAATACAATGTATTTGTGTTGGTTTAAGTCTTTTTGTATTTGAGTGAGCGTGGAATAGAGATTTTTATGGTAATTCTGATATTTTATAATTAGTTAGTTTATTTTTTTTTTTTTTTTTTTAAAAAAAAAAACAATTTGCTATTTTTAAAATTTTAAAAAGTTTTTTATTATTTCTTCAAAAGAAAGCTTAAAATTGTGTTGTCACTTGTAAACCCAATGATGAATGACAAGATGCTGAGGATGAGGCCCAATAAGAAACATAAATGGAGCCTTTTTCTATCTATAGATGGTTATTGAAATTTAAGAGAGACTAAATTCGAAATAGATACTAAAAAACTAGCATGATATTATAGACGGTAGTTTAGCTCAACGGTAAATGAAAGTTGTTATATGATTTTTGTACTAAAAAAAACTTAAAATACGTTTACGAGTATAATATAAAATATGAAGTAAAAGAAGGGTAATATGAGAATTTAAACAAATAGATGTTTTTGTCTAATTCATGATGGTATGAGTTAACATCTCCTAAAAGAAGTCTTTCAATAGTATTGTTTTGCGTCTCTAACTCTCTTTTTATGATTAATAAGATTTTGACACATCAATGTGATTACATTTTTTTTTTAAAATAAAATTGTTAAAATCTTTATATAAATTCTGTGATCTATCACATTTATTCCTAAAAGAGACTATATTAAAGTTTTCTTCCTATAAATTCAACCCAAAATATTCAATAAATTAAAACTAACACCTTGCACCCTATTTAATTCCAGTAAAAAGATTGATTGATATATGAATATGAAAATTCATAAGCAATTCTTGAAAATGTAAATTATAGCGATGAGTTTCAAACAAATAAAATATATAAACAAATTAATTAAACAATTAAATATGAGAGGATAGAGAAATTGATACAATGATTTTATAGTGGTCCAGTGCAATCCGATCTATTCATCCACTTTTCAAGCTTTTCTTGGTTATATCATTAAAAACCATAGACAATTTCCACGCCTTAAGTTGAACCACTACAATGTTCTTTTCAGGCGTTAGAACAAACTCGATCTTTTCTGTGGTTGTGGATCAAACCATTTTAAACTCTTGTCATGGGTTCAATTGACAATAGATATGAAATGAAGAACATGTTAAGAAAAACTCTCTCAACAATTAGATGGAAAAAAAAACAGAAACTTTGAGAGAACAACGATGGAGAGTCAGGGACTATGCTTTATGGAGGATTGAAGATAATGTAAAATCATTGTTGAAATTTGGAGAAAGTGAAGAATTAAAAAAAGAAGAGGTAGACAGAGACCTGAGGGACATATACATACATAATTCAACACATTAGTACATATGGATACTCGTTCAAATCCAATTGCACCTTATCGTTGGTACATATGGATATTAGTTCGAATCCAATTGCACCTCAAACTTTGATTAATATTGTAATTTTTACTCATGACCTTTTTTTTTTTTTTTTTGTTAAAAGAAGTTAAAAATTACATTGACAGGTACTTTCAACATTTAGGATTTAGGGTTCAATTTTGACAAAACTGAAAATTTAAGATGAAATACTTAAATGGGTACAAGTGACAAATGGTAGAAATCGATATACAATATTTTTAGATACATTAGGATTAAACATACCACAGACATAAAAAAATTAGGTAGGGTAGAAGAATTTGAACTAACATTTATAAGCTAGTTGAGCTACGCTCACATACTATTATACTAATATACTTTGTATTAATTCGTGTTTATTATAACTAATAATTATTATTGCTTTTACTAAAAGTTTGAAAGAATATAGTAAAATACCAAAAAAATAGAGAAATCCAAATGTTCTTTGCGTGCCTTTAGAAATGTGATAAAGTATAGATACCAATTTGTTTAGAAATTTGGGATAGAAATTTTGTAAATATATAGTTTAATGCAATTTCTAGGAGGACCTCATTATTCGCTATAGTAACTAAGTAAAGTGCTTTTTTCTTTCTTTCTTTTTTTTGCTCGCATTTTACAACTTAAAGTACTAGAAAATTAAATTTCAAATTTCAAGATTGATAATAGAAATCTATGTCAATTAAATTAAGTTCGTATTTGTATAGATAAAATATTTCAAAATTCAATATTTCATTCAAAATACAAACTACAAAGCATATACTTCATTTCCCACTAATGTTTTGAATGTAATTACAATTGTGTCCCATGACACAATTTTAGATATGTAAGCTCAATTTTTAGAGTTTTAGTAAACAAAGTAGAACCCAAAATTATGTATATATATTATATATATTATATATAAAGAAAGGAGAAATAAATTAACGTTGCCTCATTCCTTAGCCTCCTCCCACGCATGTCAAAGACAATTTTGAAAAAGAAAAAAAGAAAAAAGGTTTCAAATTTTGGTGTAAATTAAGTTTAAATACTTTTTAATAAAAAAAATATTTAAAATAAAATAAAATAAAATAAATTGAAGAAAAAGATAATTTTTAAAAGGGAAAAAGAAAAAAGGCACAAACAAATATTATTGCAGGCTCTTTCTACAAAATCGAAAACCCATCTCCCAATAAAAAAACTAAATAAAGAAAAAGGAACACGTTGAATTGACCTATTACTTACTCCACATTCTTTTTTCCCTTCAAATTAATCAATTTATTACATAAAAATTAAAAGATTTACAGTGTCATTTGAGAGAAGAAAACAAAAATAGTTCATTTTATACTTAACGTATGACTTCAATTTTGTTTTTCAATATTTATTACTTTTAGAAAAATAGACTATTCAACTATAAAAACGTAAATTCAAAATCAAAACGTATCATTTTCAAACCATACTAAATAAAAAAGATTGTATTTTTCTCAAAACTAAATGTGAATTAGATATGAAAATTTGAATCTTTATTCTCAAAACAAATGATATAGGTTAAAAACTACTAAATTATACTCACAAAAGAATTAACTAGACACAAAACCTAAAAAACTTAGTACCAAGTTTTTAACGTTTCAACAAAAACGGCTAACACAAGCATAAACCCTAAATTTACATATCTATAATAAATTAACAATATTTAGGTGCATTCCAAAATACATATATCTTTGCGTACACATAGATTGTGAAATGAAATACTTATAAAAAAAAAAAAAAGAATTTGACACCGGACAAATTATAACCTAACAATAATTAATTAATAATTAATTTAGTAGGATGTCCAAAATTAAGTAAATTAGGTGTCTAGGAGATGCACCAAACTATTTTCCATATAATAAAAGTGTGTAAATTTTAAGGCAAAGTTAAAAAGCTGAGAGGAGAGGAGAGGAGAGGAGAAAGCCAAAAAAATTGCCACCATTTAAAAAAAAAAAAAAAAAAAAAAAGAAACCAAAAACTTCTCACAAAACCCAAACTCAAAACCAAAGAATTATTACAAAGAGAAAAGAAATGAACAAATTGAGCAACTCATTGATTGGGTTACTAAATTTGTTAACTTTGTTAGGATCAATCCCAATCGTAGGCGGAGCCTTATGGATGGCTCGGAACAGCACCACCTGCGAGGCCTTTCTCCAGAGGCCGTTGCTTGTGGTTGGCTTTTTGGTGCTTTTGATTTCACTGGCTGGCTTCGTCGGGGCTTGTTTCGACGTCGCTTGGGCCCTCTGGCTCTATTTGTTCGTCATGCTGCTCCTCATTGCTACCCTTTTGGGCCTCACCATATTTGGCATTGTCGTCGCTAGTGCTGGCGGTACCGGTGGCGGCCGCGGCGTGCATCAGGTCGGAGATTATTCGCGGTGGTTAAGAAATAGAGTTAATAATCCTCAGTATTGGGTTACTATTAGAAGCTGCATTTTGGGGTCTAACACTTGCAATCTGCCTTCTAATTCATTGTCTCCTCTTAATTATTTGCAGAGAGATATGACTCCCATTCAGGTATTTCTTTTTCTAATTTTTAAATTCAATTTTAGTTATCTTCCAAATTTGGTCTCTACGTAGTTCTTATTTAACATTTACTTTTTTTTTTTTTTTTTAATGAAATTCAGCTATTTGATATAATAAAATATTTCATACTTCATCCACTTAAATATGATTTAATGATCATTAATTTGGTATGAGAGAGTTCAATCAAACGTCTCTAATGTCATTTTCAGTATTTTTATAATTAAATTTATTATAATCTATTAGTTGTTGATTCTTGTAAACGAAAAGTAGTCAAGATTATGATGAACAGGTTAATCCTCTAAAAGAAGATTAATACGGGTTAAACATAAAGAAGAAGAAGAAAAATTTGTAATTTAGTTCTATTTGTCTCCTTGTTACTTTGACCCATCGAACGTTAGAAATACATTATAACTGTTGCCTGTTTAATGTAAAAATTTGCGTTCAATACCATTTTAGTTCTATATTCAAGATATTTGAACTTTCAACTTCTTATTCGAGGATACTTGTTTAAACCAGTTGAACTTTTAACATTTTAGTTGTATATGTTTAGGTTGAAAATTTAGAGCATAAGTTTTTTGGTTTCGCTTAATAAGTTTACGAACTTTAATAAGATTTCAATTTTGTATCTAATAAATTTCTACTTCCAATTTTACATCTAATAGGTGTTTGTCATGTTTAAAAAGATTTCAAACTAAAATATGAATGTTGTATCTAACATCTTCCGACATATAAAAAAATTAATAATAATAAAGTTAACAAATCTATAAGATGTAAAATCGAAAATTTGTGTTTAATAAGACCTTAACCGTTCAATACAACCGTGAATTTTTTAAAATCTGAATAGGTTCAAAACGTTTAAGATGAAAAATTAAAAGTTGAAAACTAATTAAACACAAACATAAAAGTTGAATGATAAAATAAATTTTGGTTGCAGTCGGGGTGCTGCAAGCCACCAAGTACATGCAGCGAGAACGTGCCAGACCCTGATTGCTACCGATGGAACGGCGCATCCAACATACTGTGCTATGACTGTGATTCGTGCAAAGCAGCTGTGCTTGAGACTGCAAGAAGAGACTGGCACAAGCTCTCTATTCTCAATGTTGTCATGCTCATTTTTCTCATTGTCATTTACTCAATTGGTTGTTGTGCATTCCGAAACACCAAACGAGCTCGAGCAGATTATGGCTATGGCGAGAATCGAATGATGAAAATTAAACCTCGATGGGACTACAAGATGTAAACAAATTATCGTGTTTCTTTAAACGTTTCTGAGTTATATTTAACTTTAGTCAATCTAAACTTAAACTTATTATGTATCTTGTAGGTGGAGATGGTTGGGGGACAGGAAGGAGTTTTACTAATACCATAAGGAACCCCATCTTCCTTCTATTTTATCAATCTTTGCTCTTTTCTTTGGCTTCTTAAAGTTTAAGAAATTATGTTTTTTTTTTTTTTTTTCCGATTTTAGTGAAAGGGAATAGGAATTTTCAGGGCATTCTTTTTATGCAGTAAGCTTAGGGTACTTTGAAGCCCATGATGAAGTCTTTACTTTTTATCCTAATCTACAATTATTGCTTTCTTTTTTTATTTTATTTTTATTTTTTGACCTTCTCCATCTAACTTTGATAATTGCTTAACGTTTTGATACCAGGCATGTGTAAAGTTTGCTGTTCTACTTTGCTTATTAGACCATTATGATGGAAGAAAACGAGTCTAATACACAGAAGAAAACGAATCTAATACACACAAATCTTTGATTATCTTATCATTTCTATAATTACATAAGTTTGAGAAATTTAAAGGGTACAATTATACTCTCCAATTTTCAATTATAAAAATTTTACTTTCAAACTTATCCAAATGTTAAAATTAAACTTTCAAATTAAAATAATTATATAAATTGCGACATTTGTATAAGTTTAAGGATTCCCTTTTTATCATTTGGAGTCTAATTTCTATCATTATTATGAGTTTGAGGACCAAAATTTAAGACTTATAGAAGTGTGAGGGTCCAAATTTTACAAAAAAAAAATTCAGAGTGTAACTACTAATACAACCATACTTCAAGACTGTTTTTCAGTTTGCTCCTACCTTAAAATGTGGACCTAAGTTTAATTTGCAACTATTTTGGTCAGATTCCCAATAAAAGATTCACATGAAGGGAAAAAAACATTTCAAATATCGACATAGTTTAAGAATGATTTTAAAATTGTTAAAATAACTTTGAATCATACCTGTCGTAATTCAAAAATAGTTTGATTTTGCATTTATAACGGAATTTTCATATAATCAAAATTGATTATAAATCATTATAAGCATGTTTGAGACTATTTCAAAATCAGTCCAGGAGAAACTTGGAACGAAATTCTACTCATATATCTCGAGCTGTATACAGATAAATCCCCAGTTCTGCAAAAAAGCACAAACGAAGCAACAATTTTCCTTTTTTCTTTTTTTGGTAACTAATGGACCACATAAGGAATATGCAAAACAAAATTGAATCTCAGAATAAAAAAAAAAAGAGGACTTGTTCATGAAGTTAATCAACAAACATAGACCCTTTCAGATGACCATATATAATCAATCAATCAATCACACATTCTCTGCTGCATCTTTTCCCGACTCTTGAGCACTTCGGGCTGCAGCCAATCTTTCAGCTGCCAGTCTTTCTTCCAAAGCTCTAGCTCCCCTTTCTCTGAAATGAGTACAATTTTCAAAATTTACTGAGTATTCTCTTTTCTCTACCAAGTCCTTTATATTTTTGGGGGCATACACATTTTCTTTATGTTTATATCATTCTTTACTATCACTATAGCTAGTCACGACTCAAGAGCAAGTTGGTAACTAGTTCCACTTCTAACAAACCAAACACTGGTACACTTTTGTTTTTGCTTTTGTAGCTTCCATTTTTTTTTAAAATGTCAATGAGTGATCTAGATCAGTTTACACGCACATCAACTAATCTCACAGAACAACAATCTTGACCCTACAACATTTGGGTGCTAAGAAAAGTCGTAGGATGTTAAAACCTAGATGGGTAACCATCATGTATTGAACCTATGACCTCTTAGCTTACCAAACCAACCCATGATGGTTTGTTTGTAAATAATTGTCTCGACTGGTGTTCAACACCATCCTTTCCTTTGAGCACTTACTATTTGGCCCATTCAAAATTACCCTCCCCTTTTGATTTTGATTTTAAAAACCTGTATCTTTCCCCGTGGGTTGACACCCTGTCACCCCCCTTTGGTTTTCTTTTCGAAAAAGTGCTGACAACAATGTTCATGTTCATCAAGGTGGGTGGTTAATAGGGGACATCTTCTGCAGTCAAAGCACAAAGTGAAAAGATGCCTATAAAGAGCGAAACATCACTACTAAGGTAGATGCATATAGTGAAGTGAGGGGAATTCAATGTTTGTATTTGGAAGTTGTACATAAATTTTTTTAATTTTAAAAGTAGCACCCGATTTCAAGACAATAAAACAAATTCAGGACTCCTAATTTGGCCCCAAAATAAAATTAAAATGGTAAGCTTAAATTTTAAAAAGAACTCTTTCCAATTAGTTGTAATTTCTTGCTTTGTCCTGTCTACCTCAAGCCATTTAAAACAAAAAAGCAGGTCTTCTGCAAGCTACAGAACATGCTAAAAGTGGAAAACACTTGTAGTATGATCAAGCTTACGTGGCAGGAGAGAAGTAATAACAAATATTACCTTCTTCTAGATGCCTCAATGGGATCTGAACCGGGCAGTGGGGCGCCTGCAGCAGTATAGTCCTCAGCATCGTTAGGGGATTCAGATCTTCCACAAAGCATACGATGAAATATTGATGCAATTGGATCAATGACTGGCCTGCACACAACCATCAAGACTCATAGTATACTAGGGACTGTGGAGAGAGAAAACACAGAATATTCCTGAAACATGGGGAACAGGTGCTTAAAAATAGAAAAGGCTTCAAAACAAAACAATATACCGTAAAAGTTCAGGGAAAAATGTAGAGAACGCAAAATCATCACTTGGATCGCCTTTCAGTTTTGCTTCAGGTTTCCTCTGCCAGTATCTCAGATAAATCCAGCTGATGTATGTCCCAAATATTATTGTTGGGAGATATGTTGCTGCTCCTGTTGTCCAAAAGCTTACGGCAATGGATACCAATACAGCAAGAGAAGGCAACCACTGAATGAAATTGCAAGCGAAGGCCAGAAAGAGGGTTCAAATAAAACTCTGATCAAAATTATTCGAAATTAGGATCTATCTATCTGCATTTTTCATACCTTAGCTTTTAGTTTCAATACTGGCAACTCTTGATCAGGTATCATTTGTTTGATCCCAACCAAGAATCCAGCTAGAATCCCATTGAAACCAGATACAGGCAAATAACTGACACCACAAAAAGATGTAAATAAGATGTCTGGAAAACCTGGGGGCAGCAAGGACACATGTTTAAAGAGGAGGATAAATTGAGAAATACTGAAATGGAAAAGAATTCTCAAAATTTACTTGGATGAAAATCTTAAATGGATTAAAACAGTTTTGAGTGATGATATCAACAGAATGCTCAATCAGTTAAAGACATGTACACAAATATGCCTAAAAGGTGCACCTAATGCACGATGACTCAGTAGCACTTACAGGTAACTTTCCTCCTGTGTAATATAGTACAGGGCAATTGCTGTGATAAAGACACATAATGAAGTTAGAAAATTGACTACAAAGATGAATTTCAAAAATTCCCTAGACCCCCATATGGGTTCAAGCAGCTTTCCAACAAACAGGAGGCCAACTGTGCTGACAACAACCTGCAATATATTGCTCTCAGTGAGTCTAACTTCGAGTGGAGACTGACTAAGAAATAGTGAGATAAATTCAAACCGTATTCTGTAAATGGAGCAAAAATTAGTGCGCGACAATGTGGGTGCATACCCCATATATTGACTGTTCAATATAACCAGCAGTTAAGAGATTCCAGGCAAAAGGTATTGTCCTACAAAATAGAAGTTCAAAGGAGTGAATGACCGTATCATTTATAGGCTTTTTATTTATTTTATTTTATGTTTTTGAAAAGGAGACGAATCTCAAATTTTATTAATAAAAACGAGACTAATGCTCAAAGTACAAGAGAATTATCAAAAAAGTTCACAAATAGAGAGACAGAGGATCAACATTTATAGTTTACACACTTCCCGTTAAAATTTAACAACTAAAAGGTTGGTCAAATACTAAGGCCATCTATGAACTTAATCAATTCCTACGCTACAGAGGAAATATTCTCACATCATACAAATAACTTTAATTCATTAATTAAACTCTGCACAAATTTCTACATTACGATAGGTAATTTTATTGTTTAGGGTTTAGGGAGAATATTTCCTCTCTCCTCTTTCCTCTAAATTCCTGATTAAACATTGGATAAATTCAAAGACGAGTCCCAGTCTCTATTCAACGAATTCTTTGACAGCAGGAAGCTAAATGCACGTGTATTGGAAAATTTTCCAAAATATACATGGAACCAGATCTTTTCATTGGCATACAAGTGGAAAGAAAATTCGAGCCTAAGAAGCTCGTGGATTAGCATCTCTAGACAATGGCGTAAAGTTGAAGCATTGGCGTCTATAAAGGGGGAAATGGCAGTAGAACATTCTTTTGGACAGACCCATGGTTTGATGTAATTCCATTAAACAGCAAGTATCCAAGTCTATTCCGAATTTCCCTTAATCCAAAAGGGTCAATTGCCACTGGGACAACCAAACCAGCTCTTGCCTCTTTACTTCAGAAGATTGTTGAAAGATGAAAAAGTCCCCGATTTTCAGGCTTTGCTGAGTTCATCGGAAGGAAATTTGATAAATACCTCCCTGGATAAAAGAGTTTGGTCCCTTGAATCAAGCGGCTCTTTCATTATTAAATCATTGGTCAATCACCTACTCTGATTCTTCCCTTTAGCTTTCTTATGATTCCATGTAAGAATTCCGACTTAATTCTATCAAACCCACGGAGCGGACCCAGATAATCATACTCTTATTTATTAAACAACAAAAGTTACGGAAAGAGGTAAAAACTCCCCTTTTCAGTCTTTTTTGTGCATTTTCCCGGGCTTTCTTACGAAGGAATTCCTCCAGTTGCGGGCCTTTCTTACTCTTTTGCGGGGCGAGCTGACTCAGGATCTGACGACCGAACGTACGAGGGCTT
>JBBPDJ010000026.1:4037005-4047330 GCA_037974625.1 Cucumis cinereus
CCCCCGCCTGAAATCTTATCTTACACAGCAATTCACTCATCAGTGATCACAAGATTCTACATTCTTTACTAACTAAATTTCAAATTGATAAAACAAATACACTTCTAACCAGAAACCTACTGGCATTACTTCAAGAACGTAAGCATCGCATAGATTCAGTCATGAAAGTACATCAGCTTCGCACAGTTTTCACTATAGCTAATCCAAAAACTAAATTCTACAAAACAAGGTACCTGGCTGGAATAAGTGCAAGATAGTTAACAACCACAGGAAAAAGCTGAACCAAGATATGCCCGCCAATTAGCACAACGGCTAAGCCCTTGCATAGCTTGGTGAATCCAGTAAACGAACCAGAGCCCTGTCCAAATACAACACAAAACAAAAAACATCAATTTCGAGAAAACGTCAAGATCTGGAATACACATTCGAAGATAGAAGAGACAAACTACAAGATCTGAATGCGACTGATGCACCACCAATTAAGAAGAGATTAAAACAAACAATTGTAACAGAGCATACCCCCGGAACTGCTGGAGTACTCATGGGCGGACACGGTGAACGGTGGAGACGATGATCAAAGTTGCAAGCTAAAAATGAACTGTTTTGCTTCGCCGGAGACTTTTTGGATTAAATGGGGGGAGTGGGTCTTCGATGGAGTGGAACTTCGGAGATCGAAACGTAAATGTGAGTGATCGGGTGGAGTGAGGTGTAGTATAATATGGTACACATCATGTAGATAATGTAGATCAGGTTTACTTCTAATTTTACCTTTGACCATGATTTGATTGCGGGGAACACACGTCAACTCCAAACGCTTTTGCTTGTTTTGTAAGAAAACCTATGTTTTGCAAATTACTCCTTCATCTCTTCATATTTTCAAAATAGGGGTAAAACGAAATTTTTCTAGGGGTGCGTCAATTACCGCTTAATTTTTCATATTTTTATTTTCATCAAATTTTACATTTTAATTCAATCTTCTTCAAACTAAAATAAGTGTTCAATCTTAATCTTAAAATTTGTTATAACTTGTATACCATGATCTTCATTTGAAAATGATTTGTTTTACAAAAAAAAAAAAAACGTCTAAACAGGTAAGCAGACGTTAATAGCAGATTTGATTCTGCAATAAAAGAGCTATGTTTTCAAAAATATTTATCTATTAATAATTGGAATTATATTGATGAAAATATAGGCACGAGCTTGTGTTTCAACTACGGGTAACTTGGTCAAGCTGCATGCATATACTGTTTCTAAGAGAAGAGAATGAATGTATGTGTTGGGTGATTTATTGAATATGTATAAAACTGATAAGCTTTTGAAGAAAAATATTGTTACAGCTAAATTTAATCCAACTTAATAGTGTGACATTTTGACTTACGAAATATTTGAGAGTGATCCTAAAAATCGTTGAAATCATTTTACATTTTTTAAAAGTATCATAAAACATGTTTTTAATCATTTAAAACAATTTTTTATGATATAACATTTATATTTGAGTTAGAAGTGTAAAATTAAATATTAAATTAATTTTAAATTTATAAAATCGTGTTTTGAATGAATTTCAAATGTGACAAAAGTGATTTTAGCAATTTCAAAATCACTTACAAACATGCACTTAAGTGATTTTATGATTTAAAATTAACGTTGGTTAAAATTAATAGGTGAAGCAGATAAAATTGAAATATTTTAAATTGTTGATGGCCATTGCATTTTTATAGTTTTTTAAAAAACCAATCTGTCATGGACTACAAATTTGGGGCATGTCTAAATTAACTTTAATTGTATAAAAAAGTTTTTTTTAGTATAAATTGTGAAGATGGAGATCAACATTTCATCTCTAGGATGCAAAATTATATATGTTAGTTACCACTAAGCTAAGCTCATTTTGTAATATGAAAGTTAGGTTTAAAACTATAAAGCAAACAATAAATTATTTTTTATTAACTTAAAATATGTTTCCGAAGAGATTTTTAATTAAAAAAAAAAGTGGTTTAAATGGACAACATCAACGCCTTTTAGATTTCTTGGCACTGCTTCAAGTAGTTTCATCTATTTACATTCTGCAGCATTGCTTCACACCCTTGCCTCTTGTTATGCGTTGAAAATAATTGACCGTTGTCCTTAGCCAAATTGCTTCTTCTTTTTCTCAAACCCTATGATAAAAAACACCAAAAAGTTGTAGTTTCTAGGATTCAACGCAATGCATAATTTCTAAGTCTAATTGATGTGGTTTCTACTATTTTTCCTTAATTATCTTGAATAAAGAAGAACAATAACTTGTATCTCTACCAGATCAAATATCATGCATAATTATGTGATTGTTGGACTACACTACGGACAATACAGG
This sequence comes from Cucumis cinereus, assembly GCA_037974625.1. Lineage (NCBI taxonomy): Eukaryota > Viridiplantae > Streptophyta > Magnoliopsida > Cucurbitales > Cucurbitaceae > Cucumis > Cucumis cinereus. Next base: position 4,039,353 of record JBBPDJ010000026.1, read on the forward strand.
AACAAAAATAGAAACAAGTTATAGAGAAATATCCAAATTAAATTAAATTTCAAACAAATCTCGAAACAGACTTGACGTATTAAGTAAACATTAGTTCTTGACGTTTACCTTTTTCATGTATCAAGAACATTAGTTCTTCACAGTTTTTTCAATGTCATAAACAATTACATTATTGACCTTTTTTACGTTTCAAGTATAAAACATCTTGACATTTTTCATGTATCAAGAACAACATCTTGACATTTTTCATGTATCAAGAACAAATGTTCTTGACGTTTTTTACATGTCGTGAGAACATCGATATTCTTCACATATACTAAATGTCAACGTTCAATATATTTTACGTTTATTAAAGATCATGAACTTCAACAATCTTAACACTGGCTTCAAAGACGTTTTTAAAAATGTCAAGTATAGAAATTCTTGACTTTTAAAAAACGTCAAGAAAGTCTATTTTTGTAGTAGCGACTGCTTGATTTTTGCCATCTAATTTTTCTCCCATACTATTGAGGTCTAAACAAATTTTCTCAAACTCATCAGTGTTTTCCTCAAGAGTTTTTTACTGATACATCTTAAATTCAAATAACTTTTCTTTCAAATATGTCTTATTCGTAAACGATTTATACATGTAAAACTCATCAAATTGAGTCCACAAATCAGAGATATTTTCAAGGCTATTATAACATGTCTTATAACATTATCAACAAGATACAAAATAATGGTATTATATGCTATTTCATGCTCGAATTTATCAACATCAATCATGGTAGTGGGTAACTTGCTTGGATCATCGAGAGCCTTAGCTACATTTTGTTGAACAAAAAGAACATTTATCTTTCTCTTCAAAAGGCCAAAATCTCCCCTACTGACGAATTTCTCCAATTCAACTTTGACAGACATTTGTAATTAGAAGCGAAGATGCAAACGTAAAAGATTTTTAGAATCCTCATTTTATAACTCTAATACCAATTGTAGAACAAAATAGGATCAATTGATAATTCCCAAATTAGAGTAAACAAATATAAAAAATAAGAATGAGAAAAAATAGATAGACATAGATCTTTTATGGTGGTTCGACCAAAGTCTACATAAGATCAAAGAAGAACATGTGTTGGATGTTAATAGTGAAAGAAAGTGAAACTTTGGTTTATTTTGAAACTTAATATCGGATTTAATTGTGTAATTAAATTCATTTGTTAGAAACTTCAAATTGAATTGAAACCATCAAATTAAGATGTTGTTTCATGTACAAATTTAATATTATGAAAGTTAAATTTGTTACTTCTTCAATTTGAATAAGTTATAGCCTAAATTGAATTAAATTTGACAAAAGTTACAACTTTTGTATTTATGAGATTTTATTTTGTATTTTGGAGAATTACTAAGTTATGTTAGCCTATAAATAGCAACTTGTTTCTTCATTTGTATCATCACTTCAAAACTTAAAGAATTCTCTTCATTCTTTCTTTCTTCCTTCCTTTTGTTCTTGTGTTGAGTTGAGAGCAAATATCCAAGAGTTCTGCCAGATCCGAGTAGTTCGAGGTTGTAGTTCTACCGGAGTTAGTCGTTGTATCCTGCTGAGACAATCGTTGTAGTCTGCTTGCAAACTTGTGCAGAGTGAATAATTGTCTTCAGGACAGCGCTCATCAAGAGTATTTGTTTCCAATTGAGTTGTAATCTGTTTGCTAGTGTATTCAGTTCATAATATATTTAAAATTTTCCCAACAACATGAACATCGAAGGCTTGAGCCTAGCACATATCTCCAAAAAACTCTCGGCCTTAGTTTTGTGCATTATTTTTCTTCTACCCAAGTACCTCGTTCCCCAAAGGGTCTTTATATATAGAGATATTACAATGGGTATACACACAAAACCCTTGTAGGCCAAGTAACTAAAGCCCATAAGAAATCAACCCATGGTAAAAATGAAGGAATTGACTTTCTTTTGCGGGAGCGTGTGATCGCTTTGTCCCAATTTTGTTCTATAGTAATTAAATACAGTACAGAAACCTACCGATACTTAAACATGCTTTTCTAAAGTAATTTCAAAGAGAATAACTAACTCCTTTTGATAAACTCTTTAGCAAATCTTCTCCTAGTATTCTAAAAAAAATACATCATAAACTAAGTTCACGAGTATGACACCAACAAATAGATCTTCTCTGCTATCCTCTTGAAACCGAGGAGAATTGTGGAATCCTTTTTGTGTTTTGGTGAAGGTGATTGTTTCATAGAGAACCTTTCTTTGTTATATTTTGTGTGTGGTTATTTTTTTTTAGAGAGAGATGGAGTAGAGTGGTAAATTAGGACCCGTTTGGTAACGTTTTTGTTTCCTGATTCCTGTTTATGTTTCTAATTTTTTAAGAAACAAATGTGTTTGATAACGTTCCCTGTTTCTTGTTCTCAAAAATTTAGAAACGTTTCTATAATTTTTAGAAATTTGTGGAAACAAAAAAAAAAAAGTTTCTCCGATTCTGTTTCTCTTTTTTCTTCCTTTTCTTCCTCTTCTTCCTCTTACAAGTTATGTGTTCGAATTCTACTTTACGCAATATTTTTTTTATATTTTTTTTGAAGAATTTCTTCAACATTTCTTTATTTTTCTTTTTTCTTTATTACTTTTTAATTACAAAGTTCTCCAATATTTATTTTTTATTTTTATTTTTAAAATTTTCTTATATTTAAATTTATATAATATTTAAAATTTTAATATATACATTAATTCTTTTACATTTCAAATTTCAATTTTCATGGTCGGCATTTATTTTTATTTTTTTTCTTTTTATACTTGTGTCCATATTTTATATAGTTTTTTTTAAAATTCTATTTACAAAATAATTCTGTTACATTTATATTTTATTTTTATTTTAAAATTTAAATTTATCTAATATTTAGATTTATATCTTATTTTTATATTTCAATTTTTTAGTATTAATTTTTGCAATATGCGTGTTTATATATTATTTTAATTATATGATCTGAAATCTAGTTGAATTTTTTTTAGAGAAAACTGAGTAAAATTTTACAATATATAAATGTTTGTGACTAAGACATTCATTTAGCTTAACTTTACTATTTTACAACCACGATATTTACATAATTATATAATTAAGATAGATTCGACTCGATATCATTTAAGACAAATTACTTGAGTTAGAGATGACAGTTACGATTCAATTTGGACAACATATAAAAGATGTGAGACAACTTTGTTATTATATTTTAGTTGTTATCAAGACTTTCTTGTATTAGATGACATAAATCTTTCGATAAAATACTTTATTATGTTTAATGTACGACACACACACATAGATGTGTATATATATTATTGCAAAAAAAAAACCAAGAAATAATTATCAAACACATTTATGTTTCTGTTTCTTTTTTTTCAAGAAATAGGAAACAAGAATAGTTATCAAACATAGTCTTGTTTCTTGTTTTCAAAATGAAAGAAACAAGAAACCAGAAACAAAAAACAAAAAACAAAAAACGAGAAACAAAGAACAGGAAACGAGAACGTTATCAAACGGACCCTTAGTTTCTCTCGTTCTGTTTCTTCTCAGAGATCGCATCTTTTCGATTCAAAGAGAATATATGATGCATTATGTGAAGGAAGTTAACTCCCCTCCTCACTACTACCTCACCCCACCCAACTACAAGAGAGTTAATTAATTAAATTTTATTTTCTTATCAATATTTTAAAACATCAAACCAAGTTTGAAAAAAAACTATTTTTTAGTAGAATGGAGCGGGAGGGATTTGAACCACTCAATACATACAAATGCTAATTAAATCAAATTCTTCTTGACAAAAAAAAAAGTAGTTTTTATTTTTAGAATTTAACTAAGAATTCAATTTTTTTTTTTAATTTACAAAATTAAAAACATTGAAATATGAAAAAATATAGGCTTAATTATCAAAAAAATGAAATGATTAATATGGTTTTTAGGATTAAAAAGGTAGTTTAAAAAAAAAGGGCACAATGGACAATTTAACATATCAACTTCATATAAGTTACCAAGTTACAACACCATCTCAAAAAATTAAAAAAAAAAAAGATATTTCTACTTTATATTACGTAATCTTAGATTTATCAATGGAATTTCTAAATGGAAGAATCTCCACCACGGAATTCCAAGATCCTTGATTCTCGATATTCCACGTCAGCAATAAAATGGATTGAGAAATTCCAACTGGCCCAATGAGATCACAAAACCAACCCACACTTAGCCAATGAAAATCAAACTTTAGATTCCCCAATCTCTCTGCTGCAACTGCTTTTAGTCCCCTTCCCCTTCCTTCTTCTTCCTCCATTCTCACTCTCACTCTCACTCTCTCAATCTCTTCTCTCTCTTTCTTCAATGGCTTCCAACACCTTGATGAGCTGTGGCATTGCCACCACCGCTTTCCCTTCAGTCCTTTCCTCTTCTAAGTCTAAATTCGCCGCCGCTGTCCCCATTTCCGGTGTCGCTGTCAATGCATCTTCCCGATTTTCCATGTCCGCTGAGTGGATGCCCGGCCAGCCCCGTCCCCCCTACCTCGATGGCTCAGCTCCTGGGTATTCAATTTTGAAATGGCTTTTGTTTGTTTAGTCTGGTGGGGTTTGTTATTGTAGGACGATGTTTGCTTTCTCGGCTTTTGACGAATGTCTAAGAGAGTTCTCATACTCTTTTTGGGTGCTTTGATTTGTCCTTGACTCCATGAAATCGTTATGTGTGTGAATCTAAACTTAAATTAAAGTTGTTTTGATAATTATTTGGCGAGATTTAAGTTTATAAACATTACTCCGCTTATATTTTCTTTTACCAATATTTTTAAAAATCAAGCTAAGTTTCCATAACTAAAAGAAATCGTTTTTTATTCTTTTGAACATACTAAGAACTCCTTTTATCAAAAGGGAAACCCTTGGGAGAAACAAACATAAATTCCATGAACTAAGAATGAAAAAGCAAATCATATCAAACTGGCCTCGGTTTTGTCATGCTTAATGATGTTTAATTTACTCTTGTTTATTTGCTAAGTGATGACTTAGAATAGATTAGATGTTTGAGATCTGTGGTCGTGTTCAACAGTGATTTTGGATTCGACCCTCTTCGGCTGGGAGAAGTGCCAGAGAACCTCGAGAGATTCAAGGAGTCTGAGCTAATTCACTGCAGATGGGCCATGCTCGCTGTTGTAAGTTTACCAAATTCAGTTGCTTGATTCTGAGATTGATGGGGGCTTTTCCTTTTTCATTTTCTAATGCTGTTCCTTGTGTTTTTCAGCCAGGGATTTTGGTACCTGAGGCTTTGGGATTGGGCAACTGGGTGAAAGCTCAAGAATGGGCAGCAATTCCAGGAGGCCAAGCTACATACTTGGGACAACCAGTTCCATGGGGAACTTTGCCCACCATTTTGGTCATTGAGTTCCTTGCCATTGCTTTTGTAGAGCACCAGCGCAGCATGGAGAAAGACCCTGAGAAGAAGAAGTACCCTGGAGGTGCTTTTGACCCATTAGGCTACTCAAAAGATCCTGAAAAGTTGAAGGAATACAAAGTCAAAGAGATAAAAAACGGTAACTTCTCTCATTTCTTTCATATCAATTAGAGAAGATTTGGACTTTTGAGTGCTTTTGGAACTGTTAAAACTACTTTAGGTATCATCCAGATTAGAGAAGTTGATTACTTTTGACTCAAATGGTTATCTTATAATGAAAAACATCTGATACTAATTATCAAACACTTATGGGTTTGTAGGTCGGTTGGCACTGTTGGCTTTTGTTGGGTTCTGTGTGCAACAATCAGCATACCCAGGAACAGGGCCATTGGAGAACTTGGCAACTCACTTGGCTGACCCATGGCACAACAACATTGGCGACATTATCATCCCCAGAACAATTTCGCCTTGAATTTTGTACTGAATCATACCAACTGTAATTAAGTTTCTGTGTATTAAATCTGAACTCAAGGCTTTCCTCTCTATGTGCCTTTGAACGTGCTCTGTAACTTGATTTTGACCTTCATTTTAGTGCATGGTGTTACCATTTGAGGAAGGAAAAAAAAGGGATAGAATTACAAATTTAATCGTTGAGCTTTGGATTGTATGTCTATTTGGTCTTTGAATTTTTATATTTACCAGTTAAAGAACACATGTGAGTACAATCAGAAATTCCATCGTGAGCGATATTCTCTCTAAAACTGTCCATGACACAATTTTTGGGTAATACAAGTATAGTAAACCTAGACAACGACTTTAAGATTCGAAAATATTAAGTGTGCATGCTGAAACAAGCCCAAAATGTATAATATATATGTTCAAAGATCTGCTGGTTGTCTTTGAGGAGAAAGAAAATGGTTTTCTATACCATCATAAACAAAATAAGGTATTTGTATGACAAGTATAATTTTTATATGAAATGTCGAATAAAACACTACAAACCTTTAATAAGGTAACAAAGTGTCATGAGTTGGTTCCAGGCAAAGCCGCTATATAGTTAACAAATGTTGTTTACCATTGGAATGACAATTGATTCTTAGTCAAACAATTTTGAGTAAACTCTGTAAGTGTTTTAGTTTACTTTGTAAATATTGTTCTGTCATCAAAAAAAATCTAGGAGAAGATATTGAAGTAAAAGTACTCATCAAGATTAAAGTCCAAAGCAAAAATAAGAATTATGTAAATTTCATGGAGTGTTCTACTACGTTTGGTGGTCCACGCGGTAAGACCAAAGCTATGGCAGTAAGACGGTTGGTCAGCCTGTAACATCATTAATTCACAAAGAAAGGACATCACTATGGCTGTTTTAATTCTCCACAACAAATTTCATGGAAGACAAAGTTATTTATCTATCATATATTTTTCTATATTATCTTTTCTTTTTCTTTATGTCATGTATTTTCTTTATGTCTTTTCTTGTCTTCCACCATTTATTTAAGATACGTTCAATAAATGGATGGAAAAAATCTAGGTTTTAGGTAGCATTTTTAGATTAGATTTTTGAATAATTATCATTAACTTTTCAAAAAGTAAATCTTATTAGATAAGGGGTTCTGTCATATCTGATTCGATCTTATCTTTTGTTATTTTCAATTTAAATTATGTTTGAAGCTTGGGGTCTATAAATCGACTTTCAAGTTGTGAAAATAATTGTTGTACTTCACAAGTCACATTAATTTCTTAACCGGCAATATCTTGACCTTTAACTATCAAAGCGTTGTAAATATTAGGCATTTTGCCCGAGGGAAAAGCTACATCTAGTACCGGACCAATGATTTGAGCGATACGTCCCAAGTTGTTTTTTTCAAGTGTGGAAACTTCAGGACCAGAAGTCGTAGGATTTATTCTCATAATAAAATGAAATATGTCGAAATTTTTTTGTTTCGAAAATTATTGAAATCCAAAATAAATGTTCGATGAAAAAGCAAGTTGATCGGTTAATTCAATAAAAAATGAAATGGGAGTTCGCACTCGATTTCGTTGACGCCTGCCCAGTGCCGGAAGGTCAAGGAAGTTGGAACTAATGTGTTGGGATTTATGCTCCAAAGGCCTCGTGATTTATTAGTTGATTAATTTTATTATTAATTAGGCAATATTAATTTATCTATTAACTAGAAAAATCCAAGATTATTATAAGTATTTAGTTGACATACAAGGTGGATCATATTAAGAAAATAACTAAAGGTTAATATTAAGAATAAGGTTAGGTGTCATATTCTGGGGACATTATGGATACAATCCACATTGTAATGGTTACAAATGGTTTGATCCAAATCGTTCATGTGGAGACATGTAAGATCAAACCTTAAAATATCTAATACATCTTTGTAAGTTCATTACTTGATGAGATTAATATTTCATAGGATGATCATTTGTGACTCGATCTTAGTCATGAGCGATTTATGTGTTGGACCGATATGGCAACCCTAGAGGGGGGTGAATAGGGTTTAATTAAACTTTTTAATAAATATGCTCAAGTTAAACTAATTAGATAATTTTAAAATTAAA
>JBBPDJ010000026.1:4047430-4057525 GCA_037974625.1 Cucumis cinereus
ATTATTATTAAGATTTGGTAGTTAGGATTTGAATTTTAGAAATAGTTGTTAAGATTTGAATATTTGAATTAGTTAGGAGTATTTGGGTCAATTATTCATTCATAATTAATAATTATAAAATTTATTTTGCTATTTTTTTTAATTTAAATTATTTTTTTGCTAATTTTCAAAATGAAACCTCTTATTTTGCCATTTTTCTTGTTGCCCCATCTTGAAACCATACTACGAGGGAAAAACACACAAACGTGGACCCAACTCAAAAATTATTGTGTTGGTTAGGTTACCCTTCAAATTGGAACCGACAGGTTGGGTGTAAGGCCTACCCGAATCTTTGGGTTGGTCCAAAATGCTACCTAAATCCAAACCAACCCAAACTATGTAGACCCCTAGTGTCGCGGAGCGGATTTGTTAATAGGTGAGTTTTGTTAAGGTTCTTGGGTGGTTTTGTTATGGGGTTTGGATACCCCAATTAATGAATTAATTAAGATTTAAATTGGAAATTTATTCTTGGTTATTCGAAGGGTTAATTGGGAGCATTTCAGATATTTGTGGATTTTTCGGTTTGGTTTTCGACGACAAATTGGCAAACAATTAAATTTAAGTAATTTTAATTTTGCCAATAAATTAATGATAATTATATTTTAGAGCTTTGATTTGTGTATTATATTGCAAACCAAGAATTATACTCTGATTTTGAGGTAAGGGGTTTACTACTGGATTCTCAGACATGCTCGACATGAATAAGAATGCTTATATGTTGAATTGAATTAGTTTGCATTGATGGTATGACCCATTTTAAATTGTGGTTTATTATGGAAGTTCATGAAGCATGATGATTATGTACTTAAAATGAGAATGTTATTTAACTTTACATGTTATGTTTTATAGAACAACCGAATTGAACTGAGATTGATGGAATAAAATGTTTTGGATTGATGGTAACTATTAACTTTGGCTATTATGTTAGTATACTCCGTGTGTTCGATGTCTCCATGGGATCACCACTTAAGACTGTTGATTGCATTGATTGATAAGTCTACCATCGAGTTCACTTCATGACTGGTGTGTGCTCTTATAGGATTACTAGATTGTTGTGGTACATATTCAGGAAGAGGTAAAGGAAAGCCGACGATTGACAAAAAGGACCCGTGATTGTGCAATGGAACTAGTTATGATCGATGCTTCCATTGTCTAGTTATTTTCGATGATTTTAGAACGATGTGACTATTAATAGTTAGTTTTTATTTCAAACTTCTGAACTTTTCTATGTTTTATTTAGGGCCTGATTTAAATTATTTTATTTATTTACTTAAACATTTGACTTTCACCGGAGGTTTACTTTATAATTATTTCTTTAATAAAATGGTCTATAGTTTGCATAGTTTTGAGTTTTGAAAATTTATTTTATTAAGTAATTACCTAAACTTAAATTGAAAAGTTGGGTCGTTACAGCTACACTCAAACACTAACCATTAAGCACCAAAACAATCGAGATAGTAATATGTCAATTAAGGTGCTTGGAAAAAAAAACTCCTAAGGCCTAAACTTGGATTTCTTTTACCTAGGGGCACTAGCTTACCCACATTCAAAGTAGGGACTTGTACCCAAAATTTTCATCGACGTCCTAACTTATCACAATAAATGTAGCTTTTTTTTTTTTTTTTCTTTTTTACATATAGTCATGTATAAAACATTTACATGCTTAAAATTTTCATCTTTTTACTTTTGTTTTTAACTCAATCTTTATATATTCTCTTCTCTTAGTCAAAATATATCACTTTTTTTCTTTCTCAGTATTACATTACAACCCATCATGCAAAGACACTACTTAATTAGTGAGGCCTTTTGGATTGACAACAAAAAATATAGGTTGTATAACCCAATTTCAAGCTCAAAAGGAGCTAAGATAGAGGGGCAAAGGACTTAAACATGCATGGGACCAAAAAATTGTTTTTTTTATAAACAGACTCAAAATCATGAATACATTTCAAACTTCCTCAAGGACAAACCTTATTACATAAAAAAGTGTCATGTCATCAACTTTCATCATCATGATTCAAGTAGGCAAGACAAACCACACTTTAAGCATACAATAGTCTGAGCTCTAGAGCTCAAGAACTTGTCAAACATGCATACCAACCAACACCCTAACGTAAAACGCTATGTTGTTCCCCAATGTATCTCTAATAAGAACAATGAAATTGAAGACAAGGGAACAAAAAATCTCTATTATAAGCGTTTTTATGCATGATCATTGAGGTGTGGTGAAAAAGATCGCTGCTTCAAATGATGCTTTTCCTCTCCAAAAGTCATCTTCAAAAGAAATATAAGAAGTTAAGCTAGAAGGAGTAAAATTTTCACGTGGCTCCCTCTAGGAAGGGCAAAATGTTTAACGTCGATTGCTTGACGTGGCCTGTCTGCTGTCAAGACACATAGAATTTCTTGCATTTTTAGGTCCATTCATAGATGAGTTAAGACTATAAGGTTTCAGATCTTTTCAATGGAACCAAACAAGTCAAATTTGATATTTTTTGAAAAAGGTAAAAACGGTAAAAAGAAAAAAGGAAAGAAAAGAGAGAATTGACTCGCAAGAACATAAAGAAGAAAAGTCATGAATAAAAGAAATCCTAGAGGGTAGAACAAACAAAGGCTTTGCAACCTTAAACTCTTACTCGAGTTTCTTCGGGTTTTAGCACACATTCTTCTTTGGCCTTACCAACTAGCTCTAGGCATAGCATGGTATCTTCAAACTCATCCTCAATGTTGATATAAAATACCTCACCATCTCATGCCTCGATAGTGTCGAAAATAATAGCAACAGTAGGGGTTCATAGCCTTTCTACTGCTTTAATCCAAATCACTCAAGTTCTAAAGGTTCGTTCCAACCTCCATCGAAAAACAAAACTAAATAATAGCAATGTAACTTTTTAAAAACTAAAAACAGTAGTTAGATGTCTGTCAAACATAAATCTCACAAGTCATTAGTTAGGGTTTAGGGTTTTTTCCAACAAACCTTTAGCTTCTTGTGTTTCATTCCGGCCTCCAAAAGTTCCAATCACATCCAAATCCACAACACGACGACGTAAAAGCGAAACGGCGCGTGGCATTTTCTGACCACACAAACACAACACTTCCATTTTGGTTCTTCAATTCCAGCACTATGGCCATTGTTACTTGGTAGAGCCATTATTCACTTCTTCCCATGTAACCCTTCTTCGAGATGTCCTCATCGCTCTGTTTCTCAATTCCGCCATTGACTCCGCACTACTGGCGGCCGAAGAACTTCAGATTCTTCCTTTTACTTCAATCAAACAGATGTATTTGCTTCGCACCTCGCTTTGTTGCTTGCTTGAACAACGACGACTCTGTTGCAATACCCAGACCTGCTCCGGTATTCATTTCCTCATCTTTTGTTTTGGATTTCGACCTTCTATACTCTTTTTGTTTACTTCTTCTGGTTTCGCAGCTGGCTTTCGATCCTACGGAGGAGCTGTACGGACTTGACGTTGATTTAAAACCCAGGTTAGTATATTCGCCTTTAATTCTTGTGATTTGAAGTAGATTCTGTGCTGAGCTGGTTGTGGTTACTGTCTATTTCATCTTGGCACTTCAGTTCTTAGATTTGAATTCAGAGCGTAGAAGTTAATTGTGCATTTCAGGAATTCAGCTTCTAGCGCACCTGAACCCAGGTCCTGGTTTGGCCCAAATGGTCAGTATATTAAAGAGTTACCATGTCCAAGTTGCCGAGGTAGGGGTTATGCGCCTTGTACGGAATGTGGAATTGAAAGATCCCGTGCTGGCTGTTCTGTGTGTAATGGAAAGGTAATTGCTCTAGCTGACTAATTGACCATATTAGCTCCTCCATCCTCTATTTTAATTTCAACTATGTGGTCGATTCTTGTATTTTTGGGGGGTCTGTTTGCAATGCTAAAAGCACTTTTGTCATAACCGAGAGTACTTTCCACTCAAAATCATCATGTGTAGGAGTGATTTATACATGATAAAAAGTCAAAAGCATTTAAAAGACTTGATGAGGTAGCACTTCACTTGTCAAGTGCTTTAGACCTAGCTGATTGTTAGGGAAGCATTTAAAAACGCATTTAAGGATGTAGTAGAACAATACATCCAAATAATTTGTCATCGGACACTTTAATAATCAAAGTATTTTTGCTAAGATTCACCATCTTAAAAGCACGCCCGACAAACTATCAATTTAGTTTGCTCTGCTCTCACCTAGTGTTGGATTTTAATAAGTAAATTTAGGGAGCTCAAGGATACAAACCTGTTTAAGAATTGAATTTAGAAAGTCTAGTAATTGACATCTATGGTAACAAATGGCTGTTAGATGATTTGTCGGACATGAGGTGTTTCATCTTGGATAGCACATTCATCTCAATTTGGGAGTAATCATACTGCATGGAAATGCTTAGTTGGCCAATTGACTCTACAAAGAAATGGAAGACTTATTTGATTTCGAAGGGCCAACGACAAGCAATCTATATTCCATATTTTGGAATGACTCCCATCCATAGAAGATTAAAGTTTTCCTTTGGGAACTTACGCATGGAGGGATTAAAATGGCTAATTGGTTTTAAAGAAGGATGCCAAACTTTCATCCGTCTTCATCCTAGTGTGTCAGGTGTTAAATGCATGCAGAATCACAATGCCATCTTTTTAGTTGCCGTCCTGGCAAAACGATATTGGAATTATCTTTTGGAAACATAAAGGTGGAAAGTTCATTCCAGAAAATATTTATGATATTCTGGCTTCTATTGAAGCCTCAAAAAGTTGATATTTGGTTCGGTGAAGCTACAGGGTTGAAGATTTTTGGGCCGAAAGGGAACATCGTGTGGAATTGTAGTATCCGTGCTCTTCTATGGGAGATTTGGTTAGAAAGGAATAGAAGGGTTTTCAATGACGTTAGTTATTCTTTTGATTCTTTTTGGTCTGTGATTCAAAACACAGCGTCCTGGTGGTGTTCCAACCACACAAATCTTTTTGGCAATTATAGTCTTTCCATGATTTTTAACAATTGGAAAGCTTTATTGGTTTAGTTGTCTCTTTGGAAGGGCTATCTTGGCCCTTGCCTTAAGTTGTTATCTTTGGATTTCTTATATAAATACCATTGATACTGTTTCTTATAAAAAAAAAAAAGATATTCTGGCTTCTATTTTCATGGTACGTTCATTCAAAGGAGACAATAAAACTCTTCGACTTGCTATCATAAAAACTTTCTTTAGAAATCTTTAGTGTGAGGAGAATGGGTGAATCTTCAAGGATAATCTCTCCACTTCTTTTGGCTTTATGGATTTGGTTATTTTTAGTTCGCTTTATTGGTGTACATGTAAACATCTTTATATTGGTTATAGTATTTTCTCTTTAATTTCCAATGGAAGTTCTTTTTTGTAATCCACCATTTGTGGGTGGGAGTGTTTTAACTCCTCATTTCATTCATCAATCAGATTCATTATGTTTTTCTTTCAAAACAAAGGAGAAATGTTGGCTGTTCTACTCGTTCCTATTTGTTTGTTTACCTTTTGCCCCATGTTGTTAGGGTATATTGACCTGCCACCAATGTTTGGGGGATCGTGTCATATGGGAAGAGTCCATTGATGAAAGACCATGGGAGAAAGCACGCTCCACGTAACTAGCATCCGTCTCTTCTTTTATTACTGTTGATTTTTGTTTTCATTTTAAATTTCATTGGACTCTAGCTTGTAGGCAGTGGGAATCAAGCTGAGGGAAAATTGATTTCTGGCATTATTTTCTATTTACCGAAAGAAATCACCATGCCTCTTTACTATTCCAAAATTGGAAGTCTAAAACTGAAAATCACGAGCATCTCTATCCAATGAGGGTGGGGTTTCTCTGCTACAAAGTACGGTCCAGATTCTTAGAATAGATCAGAAGGTTGTTTGGCTGAATTCAATTGAAAATTTTAGGGAAGAATTTTTTTTTCTCTATCAAACTTTTTGCAATAAAAAAAAAAGTGTGAGGAGACATTTTAGATTGACAGACTGCAAAGAATGTTCGCATGGTTGGTTCTGTCTCCGAATTGGTATTCATTTTGCAGATTTTTTAAATTTTTTTTATTTGTCTAGTGATCGGTTCTTACTCTCTCGGTGACAGTTCTTTTATTGTTTTCTTTCTTTTAGCAATCTTACTGTGACATAGTTTATTATCTAGACAACTGTAACAGTTGTATTACATGTCATGCATCCTCACTTCCTAGTAATAATAACATATGAGTACCCTATTTCCCAGACCCAGTTCCTATAATTTTTCTGAAATTGTGTATTCAATAAATTTGTCAATTTTGCATCCTTGCAATGTAGTGTCGGTTCTTCAGGTCTAATTCCAGTTAAGTCTTCGTGGTTTCGGATATCTAAGTTTTTTCATGTGTTTGTCATGCCAGTTCTCCTTTAAGAATGAAGGAGGATGATGAAGTCGATAACTTGGAAATAAAGCTGGAAGAAAAGAAGAAATCGAAGCGTGTTTACCGATCACCTCCTCCGGAAGTTGGTTTAAAGATCAGTCGATCATTAAAAGTTTGTTCTCTACCTTCCCTTACCGTGACCTGTTAGCTATGCCATTTATTGTTGGATCGATAACCTAACCATTGTAGATGAAAATATGCATGGACATTCTTTGGTCTAAATAATAGAACAAGAATGTAGTCTCTTGAATCCTGTTGACGCCGAGGAATATAGTTACATTCAGTAAACTGATTTTTTATGAAAACAAGAAACACAACTTTTTATTGATCGATCGAAAATATATAAAATTTTGGGGAAAAAGATTCCAAGCAGAAGAGAATAAGAGAAGAAATATGCAAACCCAAGAGGGAGATATTGAAGTATTGCTCTCCAATCATACTTGTTTGCTATTTACCAGTTCATGAATTTAATCTTTGTTGTTTAGTTGAATGATTGCAGAGTCTCAATGCCAAAACAGGTATATTTAGTAAGAGAATGAAGATTATCCATCGTGACCCTGCTCTTCATGCACAGAGAGTGGCTGCAATTAAGGTAATTTCTTGAAAGAATTTGTTTCCCATCACTCTAGTTTTGGATATTGTAACAATCTCTCTTTTCTTAACCTACTAGTTTGATTTACTTACCAAAAGCAATAAGCTATAGTGTAATAATAGCAATTTAATAAAAAAAATAATTGGGATCTCATGAAACCAAGGGAGTTTATTTCTAGTCACTTTTATATCACTAGAAGTTGAGTGATATTTAACTGGTGTCCTTTAGTTCTACTATTGACTAAAGTCATTAACATCTGTTTGCTAATAATTGATACGTGTAAGCGTACTGGTCAAATTTTAGTTTAGAAATGGTTTTAGATTGAGTGTTGTCCTATGGAGATTGGGTTGTTAATCTTCTTAGCTATCGTGGAAATTTTACCAATTTTATCAAGGGAATTGTAGTCGATGGTGGTTGTGCTGGAATTAAAGCAAGTTAATTTGTTTTTTTAGAAACAACTACTTTCATTGAGAAAAAAATGCAAGAAAACAAGAGCATACAAAAAAAAAAAAAAAAGGAAAGGAAAACCAAGCCCACAAAACCCCTCAGACAGAAGGTCTCCGGCTAAGTAAAATATTGCTTGGGGAATAGTTATAAAAAGTCTTCAAAATTGAAGCCCAAAGAGAAACATTTTTTTTTAGGGTCTCTCTCCACTCCATGAAACACCTTACTGCTTCTATCCCCCCAAAGATCCCACAAAATCGCGCAAACCCCTGCAAACCAAGAAAACGACTTTTCTCTTTGAAAGGCGAATGGAGGAGTAACTCCCTGATCATCAACTGAACATCCCTCCAACGAGCAAGCACAAAATCAAACTTCTGATAGAAATCATCCCACCCAAATCTTGCAAACTGGCACTCCTAGAGAAGGGGATCTAGATTTTCCTCTGCCTTCCAATAAAGGATACAACACCAAGGGCCCAATAACTAAGGCATCTTTCTCATGAGCCTATTTGACGTGCTCACACACCTAAGCATAACTTGCCAAGAGAAGAACTTAACTTTCTTTGGAATCTTTGATCCTCCATAAAACATCAAAGACTAATTCAACAGTGGGAGAGGGATCATGTTCTAAAGAAAGACTTACACAAGAAGCTCTCCATAAGGGGGGTTCCACACACGAACATCCTTTCTCCCAATCCTAAAGTCAAAATCCTGAATCAAGGTAGGAGTGTAAGAACCCGAACTGAACTGAACCGCTTCTGTTTGGTTCAGTTTTATTGTTAAATTTAACCAAACCGACTGGTCGGTTCGATTTAATTTTGCTTTGCCCGAATCAAGTATTTAAAAATAAGATCAGGGTTCTCATCTGCCACATCTTTTTTTACCCTCTTTCATTTTCTAATTCTTTCACCTTCACAGCCCCCTCTCTCTAACCTCCCTCTCTCTAAGAAGAAGAAGAAGCCTCCTCAAGAGGAGTCCTATAAACCTTCACTTTGTTTTAACCTCTACATATTTTGAGTGCTACACATAATTGCTTCACGTACTCACTTACTCAATAGTTTGCTCCTTGAATTGCTATACATCTCTTGAATAACTCCAACCAAATTTCATTGATAGATTAAAACGAACGACGAACTAATCCAAAAACAAAAAACCTTTAGAACATCGATCTTTGACTATCTCAAATCATGCAAACAATTGAAAACTTAGATTTCTTCAATTGAAAACCCTAGAACAAAAGAGATAATTGCTTTTCTAGTTTTTATTCCATTAATCTTTTCCCCATTTATCCAACCTGTCCTGAATCAAAACTGGTTGGGTCGAGACCCATTTACAGCCCTAAATCAAGGAAAGGAAAGAAGCCACCTTCGTCGTTTCCTTTTTGGTCACTTGATGGAAACCAAAGGAGAAAGAAATTGAATTCCTCGACCGAACCCAAAAACCTGACACTCGACGAGTTTTTAAGGAAGAGGTGATATAATCGAGGAAACACAGAGGTAAGGGTCTATTCCCCGCCCATAGATCTTCCTAAATATACGTTTCCTTACCGTCTCCCACCACACAAAAAACCAGATGAGAGAAAGGAAGGTAAGAAGAAATATATCTCCATAGGTTTCGTCATGTGCCTTTAGAAGAAATATCTCTCCATAGGTTTCGTCATGTGCCTTTAACCCCCTTTGCCACACATTCATAAGGAAAGGGACCATGCTTGCTCACAATGATTTTCTGCCACAAGGAATTAGAATCAAGAGCAAACCATCGAAGCCATTTGGCAATAGAGTTTTGTTGCGTAACCTTAATGACATGTTTGGTAGGCAATCCAGATTCTGTTTTATTTTTTCATATTCATAGAGTTGAGTGATTCTGTGTTTGATAAACAACTCATATCTGTTTTCAAAAACTGTTTTCTGATCCTGTGACCCAAATGGTGCAAATTTTGAAAAAAATATTTTTATGTTATCATTGAACCCAAAATCTGAATTTTAAAATTTTAAATGCAAAATTATATTAAAATAGGGATAAAAAGATTTAAAGTATAGAATGTCATTAAATCCAATTCATTTTAAAAAATTAAATTATGCAGTATAAAATAGTATAAAATAGGATCAATTGCACCCTATGGTTTGATAAAGTTATAAGTTAGTTCATATAGTTTTAAAGTTTAGAATTTAGTTCATATGGTTTGATATAACTTCATATATGGTCTCCTATGGTTTGATAGACCCTCTCAAAATTGTCCCTACCACATGGACAATTTATCAGGCTTTTATCAAACCATGTGGAGTAAATTGTAATTATAAACCATAAGATCTAAATTCAAACTTCCTCCAAACCATAACACCAAAATTTCAATTTAATTATACAATATTTCAAAATAATAATTATAACTTAAATTTGAGAGAGTTAAATTGTTTTTCCTTATTATTAAATTTATGCAAAGTTGGTATTCTTATAAAGGAGAAAGACCTTTTACAAATAAGAAAAGAATAAAAGCAATAAATGATAAATATTTGAACAATTATAAGTATATACAAATATAGAAATTCCAGGGGGGGGGGGGGGGGGGGGGGGGGGGGGGGGGGGGGGGGGGGGGGGGGGGGGGGGGGGGGGGGGGGGGGGGGGGG
>JBBPDJ010000026.1:4067804-4115544 GCA_037974625.1 Cucumis cinereus
TAAAATCTCAGGTAATAGGGAACTGGGAAACCATCCCTTGAGCAACGCTTGATATCAAAACTCTTAATTCTTCCCACTCTCCCTTCGCAATCTATAATAATTTCTTCTTTAATTCGACGATGTGGAAGTGAGGATTCAAACATTTGTCTTTATATATAGTTGAGCTATGCTCATGTTGACATTTTTGCTTTATAGTATTCTAATCATAATTATCAAACTTAATACTTCTTCTATCAAACTAACTAAATAGTCATCTCACTGAAAAACAAACAAACTAATCTTTATAATCAACCTTGGGATAATATGGAGCTGCATTTGATTAATTTAACAGTAGATTTTCCTCGCTAATTTTCACAATCAGAATTAGCAAACTACAGCAACTAAAACTAAATAAATTGAACATGTAATGTAATCTTACCGAAACCAACAAAGAAAGCCCAGTTAGACTAAAAAAAGTTCAACCTCCTATCAAGACTCACTTCCGAAAGGTTCCACTTGTACCTACAATTTTAAAAAATAAAATAAATAAAAAAGTAAGAAGAGAAATACATCCAAGAAAGAAGTAAAAAATTGAGTGCCTTTCCCACTAAAGGCAAGAAACCTGTAGCATAGACCTACATGTATCAGAAAACAAGACTACTTTTTAGGAATTGGATACAAGTAGAAGAATGTGATGTCCATATATAACTGTAAATCAGCAAGTCAGCTTCTAAAAGTGCTTACAATAAAAGAAAGATAACCACATATAACCAAGTGAAGTAGAAAAAAAAAACATAAGACAAAGAGAAAAACAAATTTCCAATGCTATTACCTCGAGGAAGAAGAAGGAGTTGTTCTTCTTCTTCTTCATGATGATAATCGAGGCAGACAAATGAATGTGGCTCTTATAATTTTATAATTTTTATATTTTCGTTATAAGAGCCAGCTCTATGGAATTTCATCAACATATATCTACCCCAATTCTATCTCACTTCAAACCAAATGAATGATTTCAAAGCATATTCATATATATAATATCAAAAACCATCAATCAGAAATTATTGACTAACCCAGTTCAACTAGCTTACCATGGGTTCTGCTTTTTCATATCTAGACTTCAAATCAGTAAAGCAAATCAGTTGAATAAGAACCTCTGGACACATATTGAATAAGAAGCTCCACCAACAATTAGTTGCAAAGAAACAAAATATATATATAAAGAGAGAGGGGTTAAAATACTATTCAATGCCAGAATATGGCCACAAAGCTAGAGGATTGAGTAAGAGGAAGATGAATGGTGATAAAGCAAAACCCAGTTCGAAAAAATGCCGATATGAAAATTAGGACTAACCGGGGAAGTTGGAGCGGAAGCTGGCGGTGGAGTAAGAGGCAAGTCAGGTGATTGGGAGTAGAGAAGAGGAAGATGAACGGTGCTTTGGCAAGAAGAGGCAGATGAACGGCGAAGAAGTCCAACTGTGCGCTGTGTCTGCGTTTGCGAGGGAGAAGAATGAATTAAAAATTAAAATTCATAATAATAAACCCTAAACCGCAAACCGAACCGAACTAAACCAATCCTAATTGGTTCGATTCGGTTCGATATTACATTATTAGAACCCATGGTATTAGAATCGGTCGGGTCGGGTCGGGTCGAGTCGAGTCGAGTCGAGTCGAGTCGATTTTTAACACCCCTAGTAGTATTATAATGCTTTTTTTTTAAAAAAAAATATATATCGTCTCTGTAAGTTGTAACCAAACTTTTATATGATAATTATGGATGTTTTATATTTAAGTTTAATGCTTTCTTCCTTACGTTGAACTTTGAAGTATTGTTAGAAAAATTACAATGTAGTGCTATTTAATTTTAACTTTCGAGGAAGATAATTTTTTAATTATATATTTGTAAAGCCAAATAAAATATTATTGTTTATAGAGGTTTGGGAAAATAATCATTTATTGTTCTTGTTTTGCAGCTGGTTGCAACACATTATGAAAATATAAAATATAACCTCCATAGACGTTAATATGTGGTTTTATTAAGTATTGTTAATTATGTTGTTTATTTAATGAATTTAGTATATTCAACTGACTTTTTTTTTGGGTAAGAAATAACTATATTCAAATAAACAAAAAAGAAAATCCTAAGGGAAAGGGACGAGAGGGCCCTCCCGAGAAGAACTAACATATAAAGGCCTTCCAATTGTTAAAAATCATAGGAAGGCGTGTATTGAACCACAGTCCAAAAAGAATAAAAAAAAAATTATATTTATCATAAAAAATTCTACTATTTCTCTCATTCTAAATGCTCCACAAAGAGATAGAGTAGCGCATCTCCATAGGATGTTACCCTTCAGACAAAAAAGCTTTGTTGTTGAGCCCATCAAACATCCAACTATCAATCTTGCTCGGAAGACAAAAATCCAGATTGAAAATTTGAACAAGAGAGACCAACCTTTCATTACGAACTCATAGTGCAAAATAAGTGGTCAAAAGTCTCCTTATTTTTAAAGCATAGCAACACATAAATGAGCTGAGAGCGACGTAATGAAGCTTTCTTTGGAGCTTAACCTGAGTATTAAGGCTTCTATAAGCTAGGGACCATAAGAAGAATTTAACCTTTTTCGGGACTTTAATCTTTCAAATAGTACGCAGTAGAGGACATGTCATAGTGGGAGATCTTTTGGTTAAGTTAGAAAAGTAAACTTCGTAGTGAAAATTTCAAAAGCATTGAGCTTCCATCTAAGACTATCACACTCACTATTCAGAGCTTACGAAATGAAGAATTTCCAGAAAAACAGCTACGTTACCAAATTCACCAATAATCAACGGTATATTTCTTCTAAGAAGCAAATTGAAGGATTAGCTAACGGTACACCAACAATCAACAACAAAAGCATCCCTATTCAAAGATAAGGAAAACATATCCGAGATTTCTTGTGAAAGGGGTTGAACCTCACACCAGCTATCCTTGCAAAATCTAATGTTTTTCCCATCTCCCAACATAAAAGCCGCGAAATTAAAGAATATCTCCCTATGCTTCAAAATATCAGCGCACAATCTATTTGGCAGTTTCGTAGACCACCCATTTGACTCCAAGCCATAAATAGCCACAATTATACACCTCCACAGAGCGTTGTCTTCTTTACAAAACCTCCATAACCATTTCGTGAGAAGAGTATTGTATTTTTTTTTAATGAACAGACCCAAATTCAAGACCACCATGTGGTGTCCACTTAACAATGTGGGCAACCAGCTTACAAGACCCCCCATTCCAGACAGAGTCTCTGATCGTCTTTTCCATCCTAGTAATGACACCAACCGAGGCTTGCATAAGAGAGAAAAGATAGGAAGGAAGACTATTCAAAATCGACTTAGCCACGATCAATCTACTACCTGTGGAGAGGAAAATACTTCTCTATTTATCGACTTTATGATATGAACCGACCAAGCATCAAATTATTAATTAGACTATATTTAATAATTATGATGTATTTTTAATATTTTTCAATTTTATCTTTTTCAATATGATCTTTTTTTTTTTAATAACATTTAAAAAGAGATAATTTAGTCTTTTCACAATGAATTAGGATTTTATTGGGAGGCTATTTAAGTCTTGCCTTTAGGTTGTTTTAGGGGAGTGTTTTGACAATTGAAGTTTTTAGGATTTTCTATGAACGAAAATTCTTTGGTAGATGACAGAGCCTCATCGCTATCTTATGCAATTCTTGATTTAGGGTTGCAAGCCAAGAACATTCAGGTAATTTGATCACCTTGCTTGTGGAGTATTTGAACTTGGAGTGAGGGACTAGTTCTCTTTATCCCTTGGTCTTCGATCAAAGGGTAACCCAAACCTAATCCATTCCCTTAGGTTTTTGTCAAATTGATTTGAAAATTTTAGAATTTGTTATTAGGGCTCTCCAATTGAGTTCCTAATTTACAAATCTTAGGGTCTTCATATCATTTGGTATCAGAGACTAGGCTTTAGATTGGTTATATGTTTAATTATTTTGGTTTGAATCTTGTTCTTTTTTATAAGTTGTTTCGTTCTTGTTTGAAAAAAAAAAGAAAAAATCAAATGTTGCGGCAGGGAGAAGAAGGAGAAAGAAAAAAAAGAAAGAAAACTTCACCAGCAGAAAGAAGAGAAATTTGAAATTGAAATTGAAAAAAAAAAAAGAGTTTCTAGTTGCGGACGTGAAATAAAAAGAGGAAAGGAAATTTTTTAATTTTTAATTTTATTTAATATTTGTAAGCCGCTCAAGCAGACACGTCAATTAAGCTGGTGAATTTTCATAGGTTTTAAGTTGCTTAACTTTTTTAAGAAAATTAATAGTTTTTAAAGGGTAATTGGTTGACTTTTTGAATTGAGTTTTAGGTAAAATTAGTGTTGTTAGATTTTATTCTTAATTCTTTTTAGCTTTTTATCATTATTTTGTCTAGTAGTTTAATTTTCTTTGTTCATCTTGCATAATGCTTGAATTTTGATTATTAGGTTCTTGATTTCTAGTTTTTGCTTTTGTTGCATTCAACTGGTTCTTTGCTTTAGTTGGACACTTTACAGACATTCTTGTTTGGTTTGTTGTTGGCTTGCTCTTCTAAACTTGGTTGCAAAATCTTGGCTATCACCCAAAGAGTTCATGTTTGTGAGAGATATACATTTTGAGTGTAAACACGAATGAACATCATCTAACGAGGAAAAACACGTGAGGGAGTGATTGTGAGGTCCACTTTTCTTTCACTTATTTTTGTTATGCAGCAATGGCAAGTAATAGAGTTGTTCAACAGGGGGAGTTACAGGGAGGACTAAATGAGGAATTCATGCAACGTTTGAAGACCTTCATCAATGCGAGCTTCAATAAAATAGAACAAAGGTTTCAAGCTAGAGAGAAACCTAAAGTAAGGAGAGATTATGCACAACGACTTCAGGCGTTACGCTAGGAGAACAAAAGTGTGAACACTTACTATGAGGAATTGTTGTTACTACTTGAGAAGGCTAACATATATGAAAAAGTGGAAACTACCATGGATCGATTCTACAATGGACTTAATGAGACAATTGCCAATATGGTTGTCGATCGAGAAGAAATTCAACCTTGTGAGGACTTAGAAGAAATGGTGCACGTTGTCATCAAGATAGAAAGGCGACTCCAAAGGAAATCTTCAAGGTATACTAAGTCTAAGTTCAATTTTAATGGCACCACTAGTAAAGAGAAGCGTAATAATGTTGAGTCAATGCATGAACATGATGTTTTGTCTAGTAACTCATTAGAGTGCAATGACTCACATGATTGTAATCTTGACACTATTGTTGAACCACCTATTACAAGAGAAGCATGTGTTAATGGTAGTGGGAAAGAGGAAGTAGATTGTAGTGAACTTGAATCTGACGTACTTCCTAGTCCATTAGAGTCCAAACTAATATTTGATCCTACTGTTGTATCATTGCATCCAAGAGAAGTAAAACTTAGTTGGAAGACAAAAGGCATGAGACTGAAACAAAAATAAAAGAAGTATGTGAAGAAGAAAAGTGTACAAACATTGATGAGAGAAAAGCCAATAACGTGAGTTTGAAAATTTGTGAGGATGACAAAGGAGTCAATTTTTGACAAGTGAACTTCCACCAAGTTTGCCCAGTTTTTTTCTTGAATTTTTGCAGGAAGTAAAGGTATTAAAACAGAGCTTCATGAGTGGTCCAAGTTCTTTTAATGGTCACAAACTAAATGAAGATTTGAATGACCAATATTCTTTCAAAACTAGGAGGAATCAAAGATGGTGTCTACCTTTGACATCTCATGACTTAAATGATGCTTTGTCAGGGAAACCTACCAAAAGAAGTCTAAAAAGATTGTTATTATTTTCTTTCCATGACTTCAAGACTGCTTTACAAGGCTTCGATTTGGATTCAAGGACGAATCATTCAAAAGAAGAAATGGATGATATGAACCGACGAAGCATCAAATTAGGATTTTTATTGGAACACTATTTAAGCTTTGTCTTTAGGGTTTTCTATGAATGAAAATTCTTTGGTAGATGACAGAGCTTCATCGCCATCTTTTGCAATTCTTGATTTAGAGTTGCAAGCCAAGCAAATTCAAGTAAGTTTGATCACCTTGCTTGTGGAGTGTTCGAACTTGGAGTGAGGGACTAGTTCTCCTTATCTCTTGGTCTTCGATCAAAGGGTAATTCAAATCTAATCCATTCCCTTGGGCTTTTGTCAAATTGATTTGGGAGTTTTAGAATTTGTAAATAGGGGTTCACCAATTGGGTTCCTAATTTACAAATTCTAGGATTTTCATATCACTTTAAATCTGAACCACTCCTCAAGAGAATTTCAAACATCCTTAACATTGCAAGTCTCACCAATAGAGAAGTCTAAGTAGGTGAAATGGAGGGAATCCATTTTGCATCCAAACTTAGTAGCCAAAACGTCCAGTTCTACCCTTTTAAGGTTAATACCTATGATAGAGGTTTTGGCCAAATTAATGGCCAAACCAGACCCCACAAAAAATGAGCTAACCACAGTCCACCAAGCTTCCAAGTTTCCAGCATCCCAAGAAGAAAAGAGAAGCATATCATCCGCATATTGAAGGTGTGTTAATTTAATGGGCAAGTTTCCAAAACAGAACTATTTGATGGTCCTTTTCTCATTGCAGTAGTGAACAAGGCTACTTAGAGCGTCTCCTTTGACCGTGAAGAGAAAACAGGCATGTGGATCCCTTAACGAATACCCCTTTTGTCTATAATCTTTTCTCGGGGTGTACTAAGGGTGGACAGTGAAATTGCAAAAGCTGAACCAATGATCAAAACTGAATCAAACCGAATTGGTTTATGAAATAAATCAAACAATACGATTCGTTATGGTTTGATTTTGTTTATATTTTGTAAATCGATTTTGAAACCGAACCGAACCATTTTTAATAAATAAAAAATAATACACACACACACACACACACACACACACACAAATATAATTAAGGTTTGTGACTTTTTTTTTTGTTTTCCACTACCAACCACCTACCTTTTATCTCTCACATGATTCATTTTCTCTTTTTCATTTTCTCAGAGTCATGATCTCCTCTTCTTCTATCTCTGTCGTGTCATCTTCTTCCATCTTTTGTTTCCTCTTCTTCCATCTCTTGTCTCTTCTCCTTCCATTTTTCATCTCCTCTACCTTGTCAATTGTCTCCCACCAACACAGTGATCGCCTTCATCTCTGCGATATCCTCTGCCTTGTCAATCGCTACCCATCGTCAGTCACCTCTATCTCTCGCGTCTCCTCTGTCGTGTCTTCATCTCTCCATCTATCTTGATCTCTTTTGCCTCCATCTCTCTCTCGTCTTATATGGACCTCTAGCGTGCCTCCATCTTTTTTGTTCTTCAACCATCAAAATTGATTATGAAACCAAACCAAATCGTTTATAAGTAGTTCGATTTAGTTGGCTTTTAATTGCTTAAACAATGCAGTGCAGTTTCGTATATATATTTTTTAAAAAAACAAATTTGGTTCGTTTGACCCCCAAACTGAACCGTGTCCACCCCTAAGGTCTACTATTAACAATTATCAAAAAATTAATCGATGCTAGACAACCTCAAATCCATCTCTTGCACCATTTATCGAAACCTTTAAGTTTCAAAGCCATATCAAGAAAAGACCAGCCAACCTTGTCGTAGGCTTTGTCAAGGTCGAGCTTCAAGAGGGCTTCTTTGCTGGTTTTTAAAAGTCATTCGTCCACTGCCTCTGAGGCAGCCATGATAGCATCAAGAATTTGCCTCCCCTCCACAAAGGCCATATGCGTGTTGCTGATCATAGAAGGAAAGACCTTTTTTAAGTCTCGTCGCAAACACCATAGAAATGATTTTATAAATAGAAGTTATAAAATTAATGGGTCTGAAATCACTAACATGGGCAACCTCTTTCTTTTTGGGAATAAGAAAAATGTACGTCTCATTGCACCTTCTATTGATAATTCTACTTTTGAAAAAAAAATCTAGGAACACCTCTAATAAGTCAGATTTAAGAATGTTCCACAACTTTTTATAAAACTCTTTAGCCATACCATTAGGGTCAGGTGATTTGAAGCATTCCAGGTCAAAAACAACTTTTCTAATCTTGTTCTCACTAAAGAGGCCTCTAAAGAGCTAGAATCTTGCGAGCTAAGGCCACTCTAGTTGATACCATAAAAAATGAAAAGGTGGGAGACCTTTGTGCCATAGAGATTAGAGAATAAAGCAAGAATATCGTCCACAATTTCAACTTTCGTAACGAGAACCCGATCCTCACTACTTTTAAGAGTTGAAATTGAACTATTACTTTTACGTGTAGAAACCCACATGTGGAAGAAGTTAGACTTTTCCTCCACCTCGTGAAGCCACTGGAGTTTACACTTCTGAGCCTAAACCCTTTGCTCCTTCATAATTATCTCAAGTAAAGATCCTCTGCACTCTTCTCTTTCCAAGGCAGTAGCCTCACTGAATAAACCAGACTCTTCAAGCAGATCTAGAAAACTTATCTTGTCAAGAAAGCTTGTTTTTGGGAGAAAATGTTGCCAAAAGTTTTTGTGTTCCATCCTTTTAAGATAGTCTTCAAACCTCTTAGCTTCTTCATGAAGGACTATATTAGGTATCCTTCAACAACCAAACTGCCCCATGAGTCCTCAACATTTTTAAGAAAGGGATAATAAACCAACCAGACATTTTCAAATATAATAGAGTAAGACCCCAAGACTGAGCCCTTAGCTTAAGAAGAATCAGGAAGTGGTCTAAAGTGGTACGTGGTAGTCTATCCAACTTAGTTTCTCTAAAGTAATCAACCCATGGTTTAGAAAGGAGAAATCTATCAATTTTCAATGTCGCTGATCTGACTCTAGGTCTGGACCATGAGAATAAATCGTTCTAAAGAGGGATATCAACTAAATCCATCTCCTCAATCAAGAAGTTAAAACTATTCATACTTCTAGTTGAACGACCACTAGAGCTCTTTCCATAAGCCCATCTAACCACGTTGAAATCTCCCTCAACGCACCAGAAATCACTATAGAGGTCGTATAAACTAAAATGTTTCCAACAAAAGTGGTCTCTACACCTATAAGAAGAAAGATCATAGACACCTGTGATCTAGCTAGAAAAACCAATGTTAGTCCTATAATGATTAGAGATTGTGAACTGACCTTGAATAGAGTCAATCACTGTAATTGAAACCTCTTTCCACATGAGAAGAATTCCACCTGACGAGCCAACAACAACCAGAGCGACTCACCCAATATGACGACTACTCCAAACGAACTTAACCAGCTTTCTATCAACCTCACTAACCTTGGACTCCTGAAGAATAAGAACATATGGATTGTGTTTCACTAGAAGTTCTTTTACTACAACTTTTTTGGGGAGAGCATGAAGATCCTTAACGCTACAAGAGAGAATTAACATGGAGAACCATTAAAGTCCTGGGAGGTGATAGCTTTAGTTGCTAGAGCTTCCTTTTTCCATCTACCAAGCAGAGCTTTAACTTCTCTGGTAAGCTTTTTAGTGTTATTAGAGGCCCCACTCTTTCTCCGCGACTTCCATTTCTTTGAGACTGAACAAATGCATAAATTAAAATGAAGTAATGCCATGATCACTTCTTTGCTTAGGGGAAACAGATCTTGCAAGGAGGCCGCTGGTTCCAGCTCGTTTCACTCTCAATTCCAGTCACACCATCATTTAAAAGAGGAAGAGAAGAGATGTTCTCAAATACAATTAGTTGTTGAACCCCCTTCTCGTCTCTAACTTCATAATCATTATTTTGAAATAGCGTTTGAACTTCAGTGGAGCAGTCGGGGATGTGATGAGGTTCTTCTTCTTCTAAAGGAGCAAATTTGTTCTCCAAGAAGAGACTATCAGAACTGAAGAAGGAAAAATCTGAGTTCAGATCAATGTCATCCTTAAAATGAATCGTGGTTAGAGTCGGTGTAGAAGAAGAATTGTTTTTACTTGTGGAGCAGATCACGCCTTTTTTAAAAAATAATTCGACTTCATCTTTCTTAGTGAACTTGGTTTTTTGAGCTTTTGGGCTTTAGACCTTCAGAAAATCTTGGTTAGATTTGGAAAGGTGGGCCTTCTCTCTAATAAAAACTATGGCTAGATCATCACAGGGATTGGACCCAATATCAGGGTAATTTTCTAGAGCAATGCCTTTTCCTTTGCGTTAGACTGGCCCATTCCTATGCTCGAGCCTAATGTGACCGATTTGGGTATGATATTTGAAAAGATCTCATCCCCATGTGTATATGACTCGCTTTGGAAAAGAAGACAACTTTTATTAGACTGCTCGTCCTTCATACTAACCAAACTAGGAGTGTGTGTCAAATCGACTGTCAACCTAGTTTCTGATCTCTCCACGTGCCAAATGTCAATTCGGTTCAGATTTGGACAACCCTTTCCTTTGAAGAATCTTGCAGCTTCTCTCCAGTGAGAAGGATGCATGGATTTCGACTACTTTGTCTATGAGAAGATTGGCGTCGTGAAAGATCACATTCTGCACAAGAAATTTTTCAGAGTCGTCTATCAACTCAAATTCAACAAGAACAAAATCGCAATAGTTTTCTTTTACTTTGATGGCCGCTTTTAGACATTCAATGAGACTCAAGTTTTCATCCGTGAAGTCCATAAATTCACCAAACATGTCACAACCCCTTTAAAAGACTTATCATTCCATAAATGCATTAGAAAATTTCTTAATATTATCCAACTGTCGTACGACAACACAACAATCATTCTCCTATCATTTTTTGGATCCCACTTTCCAATTTCAACGTTAAAGGCCCATAAGTAGCCCATCCCTTATTCAATGCCAACGTCTGATTTGGGCATTTCAGCAAAGCTTGATCAAGACGGAACTTATTAATGACAAATGAGCGTTGAGTTTGAATTTTGAGAACTTCTAGAATTCTACTTCAATCGTCATGAAAATCACGCTTGTTGAGAATCAAAGTGTCCTCCCAATAACTATTTCTGATCGCCTCTTTATACAGGTTCATGTCCTCCAATTTTAGCTGAAAAGGTGTTGAGCTAGAGGTTCTTTCTTCCAGGGGAAGTTGTGGCAGAAAAAAGGCTTGAAAAAGGTTTAGAGGTCAGAGTCCTTTAGCAAGCTTTAGGTCCTTTTGCTTCTCATCTTGAGGGGCCCTCGTGTTTTTTTCACCATTTTGGAAGACTAGCAACAAACATCTAAAACGATCCTAGTTTGGTTAGTACGGAATTTGATAATTATGATAGATAATAAATATTTTGAAACCCTAAAACTCAAATCTCACACCATTTACACAATTACAGAATTATGATAGATAATAAATCTCTTGAAACAAAATTTGATAAAGTTTCGTGAAAATGGATGTTTAACTAAGTTTGGTAGTATTTTTGATGAAAAAATAAAATGAAACCAAAGTTGAAACCAAAATCCGTCTGAATTATAAAGTAACGTATTTAATATGAGATTTTTTATTTTTACTTTTGTTATTGTAATAAAATCTTTTAGGAGATTTTATTTTATATTATATTGTTTGGTAATCTTATAATTATTAGGTTATATTTTTCTTTTCTTGATATCCTTATTTGGGTATAAATATCCCTGCAATGACCACTATTTTATTGAAGAAATACACAAGAATTCCATATATTTTATTAAAGTTAATATGGTATCAGAGCATTAGGTTTTGTTTCGTTGAACCCTAGCCGCCATATTCTATCCGTTCTCTGCCTCCGCCGAACGTCGACGGAGGCAGACCCGTCGCCCATTAGAGTTTTGAGTATAGTTGTTCAACCGCATTTGTCGCACTCTTATAACCCAAATTAGTTTGTGCAAACGGTGCAAGATAACCTTAGTTTATGCACCAGCCCCACCTCAACCACAGCTGCCACCACCATCTGTCTGTCTCCCGTACACAGTTACAGATCCAAACGTGTCTGCTCTCCGTGCTCTGCCGCACTTTGTCCACCATGTCGGCTATTCGCTCTCCATCGCACTCTGTCCATCGTTTCGGCTATTCGCTCTCCGCCGCACTATGTCTGCCGTGTCGGCTCGCTGCGCTCCACCGTACTATGTTCGCCGTGTTGGCTCTCTGCGCTCTGCCGCACTATGTCTGTCGTGTCGGCTCTTCGGGCTCTGCCGTACTATGTTTGCCGTGTCGGCTCTCTGCGCTCCGTCGTACTATGTCCGTCGTGTCGACTCTCTACGCTCCATTGCACTATGTCTGCCGTGTCGGCTCTTCGGGCTCTGCCGTACTATGTATGTCGTGTCGGCTCTCCGCGCTCCGCCGCACTATGCTGTCGTGTTGGCTCTCTACGCTCCGCCACACTATGTCTGTCGTATCGGCTCTTTGAGCTCTGCTGCACTATGTTTATCGTGTTGGCTCTCCGTGCTCCGTCGCACTATGTCTGCCGTGTCGGCTCTCTGCGCTCCATTGCACTATGTCCGTCGTGTCAGCTCTTCGCGCTCCACCGCACTATGTCCGTCGTGTCAGCTCTTCGCGCTCCACCGCACTATGTCCGCCATGTCGGCTCTCCATGCTCCGTCGCACTTTGTCTGCCGTGTCGGCTCTCCGCGCTTCGCCGCACTCTGTCTGTCGTGTCAGCTCTCCGCGCTTCTTTACTTTGCAAACTCAAGTTGGTTTTCACTCTACCAACTCTACTTCGCAAACCCAAGTTGGTTTTCACTCTACCAACTCTACTTCGCAAACCCAAGTTTGTTTTCACTCTACCACCTTGAGTTTGAGGGAGGGTGTTATTGTAATAAAATCTTTTAGGAGATTTTATTTTATATTATATTGTTTGGTAATCTTATAATTATTAGGTTATATTTTCCTTTTCTTGATATCCTTATTTGGTTATAAATATCCCTGTCATGACCACTATTTTATTGAAGAAATACACAAGAATTCCATATATTTTATTAAAGTTAATAACTTTAATAATAATTTAAGTGAAATTACCTAGTATCTCTATGGTCACACAAAAGTTTTTGGAGAACTGTGTTTTATGGAGTTGAATTTATGTTTGTGTTGTTTTGATGCAATGTGATTTGATCCTCTAATCCTCTTTCTTGAATGCGTACGTTTGATTTGAGGAAACGAAACGCGTTATATTCTTGAAGTTGAAGTCTTGGAAGAAAGTTTGTATCCTTAAAAGGAACTTGAGTGAGTTTTCAAGTGTGATCAGCTTCAAAGTTAGGGAGTCTTCTGATTGTCGAGAATTCTCTCTAGGCTTATGAAATATAAAATTCTTGACTTCTTCAAATGGGGAGAACTCTTCTATTTATAGAGTTCACTGGTAAGTTTTGTAGACTTGAGCTTGGTTGGTTCATGAACCTGACCTTCAGGCCCAACCATATGAATTGGATCTTATTTATAATTTGAGCTAAATTAAACCTATTTTTTTAGGGAAATTGGAGAAAATGGCAAAATTTAGGGGTTCATTTTGATTTTTAGCAGAAAAACTGAATTATAAGATTTTTGGCAAAAAACCAAAGCGGATGGTAATCAGGTTGGACAGTTTCCGTTATTGCCTCTCATGTATTGGATTTTAGTTCTTTTATATATAGAGTATTTGATATTAAAAGAATGTTCAAATATCGGATGCTTATTATTTTATATAAGAGGTTTGTTATTAGGCACCAGATTATTCTCTGGTTTTTAGGGGTATCTGCAAATATTTTTTCCATTTTTTAAATTATAACATTTGTTTGTTAAGCAAATAACTATTTCAAATATTCAAATCTTTAACTGATTTTTAGGAGAATCTTTACAAATTTATTCAGATTTTGTATTATAATATTAATTATTTTGGAGATAACTAATTATAGGATTTTAAATTGTTTTATAGTTTCTAAATTATCTTTACATAATTAAGGTTAATATTATTATATATTATATACATTTTTATAATACAATGGCTTCAAAATAGCAGATTAGTTAGAATATAGGTTTTTTATGATTTTATAGTTTAATTAATTATTTATTTTAATCTGTTTATGTATTTACACAAAATATTGATTCATGAAGATTATGGAAGACATTTAAAATTTTATTTCAAAGATTTGTTGTGAAATAATTCTAGTTTTTTAGTCCATTTATTTTAAATAATAGAATAGAATATATTTTTCGTATATTCTTCAATTCTTCGTAATACTGTCATATTCCATTCGTCTTTTGTGGTTGTACAACAAGTAAGGATGATTTATTATGGTAAATGGAATGATGGCTCCCAGTACAATGATTATCGTGTTGTTGAGATAGAAATTCCAATTGATTCTTCGTTCCAACAGTTTATTGATTGCATCCCAAGCAAGTTGTTTCCTTTTTCCAATATTTTTGTTTCTCGATTGACTGTTTATTGGGCTGCCTCTAACAATTCTAATCTTATTAGAATTGTCGATGATAAGGACATTATTTGGCTTATGGAAGTTTTATCAAAATTTCCTCAGAATAATTTGTGTTTTGTTGTTGATATTGTGATGTACGACACTCTGAGAAATACAGGGTATTTCAATTCGAATAAAACACCTGCAGATCCTTCTACCCAACTATCAGATTTGGACTCCAAAATAATTGCTTTTGAAAATTTTGAATCAATACATTATGATGTTCTTATTAAAGAAGGTGCATTGTTCAGGAGTAAAGCTGTTTTAAAAAAAGTTGTTTATTTGAATGCTCTGAATAATAGTTTTTAACTTATTATAGTTCATTCAAATCATACTTCTTTTGATATTAGATGTAAGAATTTGACTTGTTCTTGGTATTTACGTGCATCCGTGTATAAGAATAGTGGTGTTTGGGTTATTCGTAAGTTTTTCGAATGGGCACCAATGTGCGGTTGATATTGTAAAAGATGACCATAGACAAGCAACATCCTGGATGGTTGCTGAATGTACCAAATCCTTCTTCAAAATGAATGACAAACTCCCATTTCGTCCACGTGATGTCATTACCTATATGAAAAAGGCATCGCAGTGTAAATGTAGGTTATGATAAGGCTTGGAGAGGTCGTGAAATTGCACTGAATTCTATCCGTGGTACTTAGAGTCATCGTATACTCTTTTGTCATCATTCTCACGTGCACTTATTAAGAAAAATTCAGGTATTCAAATTTTTGTCGAATACAGAGTAACATAGTATAATATAATTAAATACAGTGTATTTGGGTTAGTAATAGATGTTGAATTCCAATATTGGTACAGTTCACTATATATATTGCAGGAACATATACATCGGAAGAAGTTGATGAAGAAGGGAGGTTAAAGTATTATTTTGTTGCACTTGCTGCTTCTTTAGATGCTTGGACTTATTGTTTACCTATAATATCAGTTGATGGTGCGTCTATGAAGAATAAGTACTTGGGTACTCTATTGACTGCGTGCACACTTGATGGTGATTCAATGATTGTCCCTTTGGCATTTGTAGTTGTTGACTCAGAGAATGATGCATCATGGTCTTGGTTTTTTCACAACCTAAAGGCTGCATTTGGGGAACCCAATGAGCTTGTCATCGTATCAGATGCTCATAAAAGTATAGCTAGTGGTTTTAGCTTTGTCTATCATTCAACTGAGCATGGATTATGTGCATTTCATTTGTTAATAAATCTAAAGAATAATCACAAATCAATCCTGATTGATGGTTCCTTTCATAGTTGTGCTAGAGCATATACTGTTGTAAAGTATGAGTATCACATGAGGAAGTTGGACGACATTTCTCCAAGGATTAGGCATGAATTGGAGAGTCTTGGAAAACAAAGGTGGGCTAAGGCATTTTTGGAAAGGAAAAGGTATTCATTAATGACAACCAATATTTCAGAAAGCTTGAATTCATGGTTGAAAGAAGCCCGTGAACTACCCGTCATCTCTTTACTTGAATCGATTAGAGGTTTGGTTCAAAAATTGTTATATGAACGTCGTACTTATTGGAGTTTCCAGAGTACAAAACTCTCCACATACGCATATGGTATTATCAGAGCAGCATTGAAAGATAGTCGTTCAATGAATGTAAGTTATTATCTCTTTTTAGAATTTATATTTTGTATTCTTAAGATGATATTTTTTTGCAATTAATATTTTTCATACCTATTGATAGATTTACCCCATAAATCAGCACGAGTTTGAAGTTCATTACGAGACCTAGCAATTTCTTGTGAACATTTTTTATCGGAAATGTTCTTGTCGACGTTGGGACCTTAACTTGATTCCATGTGCACATGCTTGTATTGCATTATGTTCAAGGAAGCTTGATCTTCATATGTACACACATCAATTCTTTTATGTATCCAATTTAACTCAATTATATCGTAAGAAAACACGTCCTGTTGGCAATGTAGAACAATTTACAAGTATGAACACCGTTGTTGAAGATCCAGTTCTTCCTCCTCAAAGAAAACGTCCTGCTGGGAGGCCTAAGAAAAAAAGAATTCTTTTTTAGAGAAGAAATCAACAGTTCGTTGTGGTAGGTGTGGTAGGTTGGGGTACAATCGTAAGTCTTGTAAGGAACCTTTAAGTCGTTGAGTTTGAATGTTTCATAATCAAATACAATGTATTTGGTCGAGTTCAACAGTAAAAATATTATGAGATTGCAATCTCTTTAGTGGAATTATAATCTACTTCATAAAAGGCAACAATGTGTGGATTTTTTATTACTAATGACTATCACGTAGTTCAACTTTATATGTTCTTTCACATATGTTGACAAAGTCCATGGTTAATTCATAGATAGATATGTGTATATAAACTTTATAATTTTTATGTTGATTGCCGTAGTGACGAATTAATGAATGTTTGAGCAAAATAGTTTGTATATGAAGAAGTTAGTACAATTCATCAATTTTTATAAAACAAAGATTATAGCCAAAAAACCTACTGTGTTTAGATTTTCGGTTCCATTGATTGTTGAGTATAATAGTCATATACTATGTATATGTAATGTAATCAGACAAATTAATATTGAAAAATTTTCAATTAATAGCAAGATTATGTGTTACTAAAGCAAGTTTGACAATAACTTCATATATGTGTAAAATATTCAGTAACACACAGTTATTCAATCAACTAAGAGTCAATTCTGATTATTGTGCAAGTTAACAATTAAGTAGCTGATGTTAAGAAGGAAATACTATGTTTATGACTTGTCACACTGCATTTCAAAATTTTCAAGATTCCAAAATTAGCAAGGAAAATAGCTTGTGAAATCAAATTTATAAAGTACTTCAGATGTCTAAAAATAAAAGCATCAGTAAGTCTATAAACTCATTAGGTCAACAAAACAAAACCAATAATTCAAAAAGTCTAAACATCTATCACTTCATGAAGCAACTTTTAACCCTGTAACTTTTTACAACACTCTAGGCTTGGTTTAGGTGCAGATTAAAAGAGGGACAATCTGGAGGTGAATTTTCATCAGTTCTTCTCGAAGTTCTTATTATCCCCTTTGCCGCATCTATCCATATACCTTATGTTACTTGTTGCGCATTGACATTTGTTGACTTTGGTCTTTCTCACATTCCCTTTTGCTCGCTTTTCTTCATTTTCAATGGACATTTCCACAAGTTCAGTTTACTTGTGTTGAGCTAAAAATGTAATGGAAAAATTATTAGTTGCAACAAACAGTTAGTGAGAGTATTGACAGATTGCAAGTAGGATTGTATCTTACATGTTTTAGTATGACTTTTGTAGCAGGATTGTTCTCATCAATGTTTGACAATCTATCATTCATTTGCAATTTTTTGTTTACCTGTTATGTATAATCAAATAGAATATTCATTTGTTAGGGATTGTATGG
Source organism: Cucumis cinereus (assembly GCA_037974625.1). Classification (NCBI taxonomy): domain Eukaryota; kingdom Viridiplantae; phylum Streptophyta; class Magnoliopsida; order Cucurbitales; family Cucurbitaceae; genus Cucumis; species Cucumis cinereus. Next base: position 4,085,567 of record JBBPDJ010000026.1, read on the forward strand.
TTTTAGCAACCTTCATAATAGTACAATAATTTAATACCTGAGGTTTCTTGAATACTTGTTTGGATGTGGACCATGATGGTCTGATTTTGTTCATAACCATCATAGTTGTATTAGTTGTTTCAATATTCTGTAAGAGACAGTGAGGGTTTATAAATTTATAATTATATAAGTGCTCAACAATACAAATACACATAATTGAATATAGTAAGTTACTATTTTCTCCAATGTTTGTTTTCTGGATTTCCCCAAGCTTTCATATCTTTTGTCTTCATCAATTGACAAGATGACATTATTGATTATGTCATTTGTATCTTCAGCTTCCTATGACAATTAAGTTAACAATTTAAGATAATGTAAGTTTTAATTAATAAATTTCCATCATTAAGTTTTGTATTTATTACCTTACAGGTGCTTGTTTCACCTTGTTTTTTCATTGTTGAACTTGTATCTTCTTTATCCTTTTCTTTATTTTTTTTTCTCTGTCATCCATTTTCTTATTCATGTGTTGGTTTTCATTTCCTGCTCTGTCTTCATCCTTGTCCCTTTTTCGAACCACTTGCTGAACATCAGTTTCAAGCTCTTCTTCTTTTTCTTCATCTTTTTCTTCCTGCTCTTTTTCTAATTCATCTAATTTTTTTTCAAAATCACTAGTCTGTTGTTTACAAAATAATTGTTAAATACACATTATTTATTGATACCTAAACAAAGCAGATTCAATTCATACCATATACGGGGTACTTGAAGAAGCCTTTGCCTGTTTGGTTGCCTTTGTTTCCATGATGGTCTTTACTGTTGTTGTCAAGTTTTTTATCTTCTGATTAATGCATTCTTCAATAGTCTTGATGTATTCTAAAATTTCATGCATTTTCTTATCTATTGACTGTTGATAACTTTCTATTCTCTCTAATACCTTCATTAATCCATCAGATTGGGAGGTGGAGGACAAACTTTTATTCATTGAGAAATTCACAACCCTTTCAGCAGGTCGATTCTTTTTCAACTCTTCTTCAACCTCTTTTAGTATTCGTTTCTCATCATCAATGAATGGCGCAAAGTATAACATTCTTTCTTCCTTCTCTGAAGCTAGTAAGGGACAGATCTCAAGCTGTTGCAACTTTTCAGAACATTATATGTCATAAAATTTTAAAGTTATTAGTAAAGATTTGTATGGTTGTAAATCTGTTCATACCTCTGCTGAATCAAAGACCTTTGTTTTAAGGTAGATCCATTTGGGTTGTGTGTCTGCAGCCCAATTTATGATTCGTTGCACCTTATTTAATACCTTCCGTGCAAAGAAATTTGGTGGAGAGCTGAGAGTAGGGATAACCTCATATGCCCAAGCCAAGAGGAGAAATACAAATCCTCCTAAGGATATCCCTGTTTGTCCCTTGCTATACACTGCTCTGTTAATATATTTCACCAGCAGTTCAAATGAAATTTTTCCCCAAGGATAGCTGTCGAGTAGCTCTTCATCATCGACCATTATTATATGATTCCAATCAAGATGTAAATCCACTTGTTTTGGTATCAAAAAATTTCCAATAAGTATAACTTGGCCAGTTTTATTTGATCATCATCGGTTCCCGTTGTGCTAACAATGAAAATAACATTTAGATATTGTCTATTACCCGATTTCAGGCTGTCAAAATACTTCTTTTTCAGAACACCACCTTCTTTTATTTTTTCTTTTTCTATTGTTGGGATCTCTCCGCAATTCAGTTTGGTGATTAGTGCAAACTCACGTAAACCAAATTTTAACACCCTACCACATATAAGAAAGTTGAGTTGGTTTCCAGGTTTTGGTTTGCACAGCTTTTGGATAAGATGCAACAAAAGCTGAGATGATTGGTTTACTATTGAAAAGTCCAAGAAGTGGCTGAATACTCCCATCCTACATCTTTCAGTTAGTAGTTCTCCAAGATTTTCTTTAATCTTCTCTATTACACCACTACGTATTTGCATATTCACTTTCAATGGTTCATTTCTTCCAGAAGAGGACATTAGATACAGACAGTCCTAAGAAAGTATAATAGTATATACTATATTAGTACACGAACACCATTAAATACATTATATAACAATTTATATTGCATGAAAGCACAGAACACTATCAAATACATAGTATAAAAGTAGACAACCAATGATATATCACAAAGTATGAAAACCATATACAATGTATGTGGACTCGAAAGCAGTCGAGTAAAGTAATATAACTCTATATTATTTAAGCAAGTATTTAGTTTCAATTAAAACACTAAGGATTCAGAAATTCAAGTATAAGTCATAAACACACTTAGAATTATACAGATCATAGGGGCACATTCATGTGAATGGTATAATTGGTAACTGTATGAAAATTCAGTAATACATCAAAATCGATAAAAATCTAACAATTTAAATCAAATTGAGATACTATATCTTTAAATTTTGAACCAAAAGAATAAGATAATCAATTTAAATTGAATTAGATTTTCCATACCTTTGAATTAGATTTAGATTCATATCAACCGCCTTGTAAATCGATTCAATTTAGATTTAAATCGTATGGAAAATCTAATTCAATTTGAATATACATATATAGATAGATATATAGCTTATTAAACAACATTAAACAAACTTTGAGGGTTCATTTTTTTTCCTTTTACCGATTTCGCCAAGATAGAAAGTTTTTGTTCTCTATCTTTATTTTGCCACAATTTGACAATGAACTAACATAATTTCTTTTCTCTTTTTTCCTTCTCCGGATACACCTCCAAAATCCATCTTTCCTTTTTTCTTCAAATTGCGACAACATTATAATTTCTTTTAGTTTAAAACTTATTTTTGTTCCTAAAATTTGTATTCTTTTCTATTTTTGTCCCTAAATTCTTAAAAATGTTTGTTTTAGTTCCTAAATTTTTTTTTAAAATTATTTTGGTTTCTGCCGTTAGAATTCCGTTACATCTTTAAAGGAATAATAAGATGGCTTCTAAAGCCTTGTAAAGTAGTGAAGTCATGAGAAGAAAATGATGCCAATCTTCTTTGACTTCTCTTGGATGGTGTCACTTGCAAAACATGCAAAGTATCCTTGAAGTCATGAGATGTTAATGGTAGACACCATCTTGGATTTCTCCTAGTTTTGAAAAATTATTGGTCTTTTCAATCTCTATTCAATTTGTGAACATCACAAGAACTTGGCATAATAATTGAGCTTTATTTTATAATCAAATCTTTAAAATCATGCAAAAACTCAAAAGAGAAACTAGGCAAATTTGGTGGAAGCTCATCTATTAGAAAACCAACTCTTTGGTTATCCTCACAAATTTTCAAACTCACATTTTTTGCTTTTCTCTCATCAATGTTAGTTTCAAGTTCACTACCATCTACTTCTTCTACCCCACTACCATTAACATATGTTTCTCCAATAATAGGTGGTTCAACAATAATTTCAAGTTTACAATCATGTGAGTCTTTGCAATCTAATGACTTACTAGACAAAGCATCATGTGCATGCATTGACACATCATTATTACGCTTCTCTTTACTAGTGGTGGCATTAAAATCGAGCTTAGTTTTAGTGTACATTGAAGATTTTCTTTGGAGTAGCCTTTCTATCTTGATGGCAACGTGCATCGTTTCTTCGAAATCTTCACAAGGTCGAATTTCATCTCGGTTGGCAAGCATATTGACAATTTTCTCATTAAGTCCATAGTAGAATCGATCCAAGGTAGTTTCCTCCTCCTCATGAACGTTAACATCCTCAACTAGTAACAACAACTCTTCATAGTAAGTGTTCACACTTTTGCTCCCCTGGCATAACGCCTGAAGTTGTTGTGCATAATCTCTTTAAGTAATGTTTTGACACAAACCGACTCTTCATAAGCTCTCTCAATTCTAGTCACGTCTCCACTGGACCTTCATGTCGCCTCCTCCTCTTAGAATACACATTATTCCACCATGTTTGTGCATACATCTTAAAATGTGTTATGAAGATAGTTATCTTTTTCTCTATAGATAGACTGTCATCACGAAAGATATGATCTGCCTCAGGTTTCCATTGAAAAAAGTCCTCAGGATTAGACATACCATGAAATTTTGAAAATTTTTAACTTCAATTTTTCCAAAACCTCGATCTCTAAGGTTGTTTTCTCTTCTACCTTACGGTCTTCTATTATGAAAACCTCTCCTTCCTCTCGGATCATGTCGCTCCACTCTCCTAGGCCCATCTATAACAAGGTCAAAGTCAGATTCATTTTGCTCTGAATCTTCTTTCTCCTCAGGATCCCTAAAATTCATCTTCTTACTTCAAGTCTTTCCCTAACTTGAAATTTTTGTTCTAGTCTGTCTAACCTGGCATTAATCAAAATTTTCAAGTGTTGCATGACTTCCTCATTAAGTCCTTCTTGTAATTCCCCTGTGAAGCACCTCCATTACCTTCTATTGCTGCAAAACAAAAACAAGTGAAAGAAAAGTGGACCTCACAATTATTCCCTCACGTGTTTTCTTTGATAGGTGATGTTCACTCGTGTTTACACTCAATTTGTAACTCTCCCTCACAAATATGAACTCTTTCACTAGGGTGATAGTCAAGATTCTGCAACCAAATTCAGAAGAGCAAGCCTGCAACAAACCAAGCAAGAATGACTACAAAGTGCCAAACTCAAGCGTAGAACCAGTTGAATGCAACAAAAACGAAAACTAGAAATCAAGAACCTAATGTTCGAGATTCAACAAACTAGACATGAAACAACAAAAATTATGATATCTAGAATCAAAAATCTAATATTCAAAATTCAATGAATTATGCAAGATGAACAAATAAAGGCAAACTAGTAGATAAAACAATGAAAAAAAAACAAAAAATTAAGAATAAAAACTAACGACACTAATTTTATCGAAAACCCAATTCCGTCAAACAAATGCACTTTAAAAACTATTATTCCTATAAACTTTTAGCAGCTTAAAACCTATGAAAATTCAACAGTTTAATTGATGTGTCTGTTTGACATACTTCCATTTTTTTAACTTATGTGATCATCGCCGACGACTTCTCTTTTTTTTTTATTTCTTCTTCTTCTTCTTCTTCTTCTTCTTCTTCTTCTTCTTCTTCTTCTTCTTCTTCTTCTTCTTCTTAAGATTCTACGACAGTCGACAATTTTTTTTTGTTTTGTTTTTTTTTTCGATTCAATCAGATACCAAACGATATACCCAATTCTAATTCAAATTTAGACTCAACTAAAAAGCAATTAAACATATACTCAATCTAGAGCCTAGGCTCTGGTACCAAATGATATGAAAACCCTAGGATTAAAAATCAAGAACCCGATTGGTAAACCCCTAATATCAAATTCTAAAACCTCCTAGCCAATTTGAGAACAATTCAAAGGGAAGGACTAGAATTGAATTACCTTTTGATCGAAAACCAAGAGATAAGAATCAAGGTTTGAACACTCCACAAGAAAGACGATCAAACTTACTCGAATGCTCAAGCATGCAACGTAGATAAAAATTGAAAAAGTTGGCAATGAATCTTTGTCATTAACAGAGAGGAAAACTCACTCCAAGTTGAATTCATTTGTTGTTATTCATAAAGTATTGTTATTGTAATTTTCAATAAGTGTTATTGATTATTTTATTAGTTTTGTCTTAATAATCATAAATCCAAAAACTAACAACCTAAGTTGTCTTATGAGTCTTGAACTGTATGTGGAAACATACAGAAATCAATGTTCAAGATACAACTTAAAAAGTCTATAGTATAAGAATAAGTTTGGGTACCTTATCCTGGTAACATTATGATGCATTCTAGTTTGTATTTGATACAAACGTAATGATCCAACGTGTTCGTGTAGGTGACATACGAGTAGGGGTATCCTATGCAGTGAGTTTGTATAAGACTGGACCACGAAATAGTAACTACTAGATGTAACTTCGTTGACTAGTTAGGTTTCTATTTCAATAGGATGATCTAGGCAACTTAGTCTTAATCTTGAGTGTATTATGAACTCCTGTTCACGAGGGATTGTCCTTTGATTTTTACGGGTGAGAGTGGTCAGATTGCCGGCTCAATAAGCCTACCATTTTGAAAACAATACCGAGTGAAAAGATGGAAACATAATCACACAAGATGGAATTTACTCATTCTTGATTTTAGGATAAGTAGATGAGTCTTCTCTTAAATGGTGTCTCTAGGACTTGAACAAAGGGGCATACACTCTCTATGACACGAGAGAGTTTTCTGTTTATTGGTTGGACTATAAACATGTTGTTCATTAGAGAAGCACTGGTATTTAAAAACTAGGAAGTACCCTGGGGGTAAAATGATAATTTGATCCAACTGTTGTTACAGACACTCGTGAAGGGATTAACTTGTTGTTATTGGTCTATATTCGTGAACCCAGAAATATATAGTGAGAAGAGTTTAGTTGTAAGTCTTTAGTGAAGTGTACACACAATTAATGAATATTGATTGATGTGGTTAATGAGTTTAGCCAATTAATTTTATATCGTCGTAGCTTATTATCTGTAGGTCCATTAGGTACCTTTTTTAGCTTGTAAATGGTAATGAGGTTATTATATCTTGGATTGAATTTGAATCGTTCAAATTCACTTAGAAAACTAATATAATGTATGATAATACATTATAATATAAAATTTATATTTTAATAAACTCAATAATATAAATTTAATTTTGAATTTGATTTAGATTAAAACTATAGTTGTAAAATTAATGTGCATATGATACATATTAAAACTATAGATTATGAGAGAAATGCATATTTAAATATGATTCAAATATGGTTAAATTAAATATAAGATATTTAATTTAATAATTAATTAATAGTTTAGTTCAATTCAATTTAATTTAATTAAATTCGATTTAATTAAATTAATTGAATTAAAACTATAGGTTATGGGGGAAATGCATCTTTGAATATGATTCAAATATGGATTAAATTTAAAATAATATATTTAATATAATAATTAATTAATTGGAGAATTAATTAATAGTTTAGTTTAATTCAATTCAATTTAATTAAATCAATTAAATTAAAACTATAGTTTATGTGAGAGATATTCATTTAAATATGATTTAAATGAAATATCAATTAAATATGATTTAATTAATTAATTGGTTACTTATCTTAATATTAACTTAATTTAATTATTTTAAATAACTCTCTTATGTGAGAGTTATTGAGTGTTCGTGGGTCTCCCACGTATCCCTTATCTCTTCCTTCTAATATGCATCTTCAACCTGCAAAAGAGACATACGACTGAACCTAGATTCCTACTATGAAGAAAGAACAAAAAAATCTCTCTCAAATTTTCTCTCCAAAAATTAAAGTTTTCCTTCCAAATTCTTGGTTCTCTCAAGCCAAAAACCTTGAGAGATCTCATAGATTTAGGGAGGTTACCAATTGGTGGTTCACATGTTTTAGAAGAACTCAGTACATGATTTTCATCCTAAGAACTTTTTTTTTCTAGAGTTTTCAACAAGAGTATGTATGATTGTTTTACATTAAAAAGATTTAGTTTTTCAAAGCATGTAGTAAGTCAATCCTTCACAGGTTGTTCGTAATTACGACTGGGTCAAAATACCATTTTACCCTCGAAATTACATCTTGTTCCTTAAGTCTCCGTTGATCCTCTAATGAATAATTGGTTTATGGTGCAACCATAAAACCAAATCCCTCTCAGGCCAATAAGAGGGCATGGTCTCTTATTCAAGATCTGAAGTCAGCACTTAAGGGAACAACCTCTTTACTATCCCTAGAAGCGGGTAGAAGTGAATTTTATCTTGCACTTTATGTCCCCAACTACCTACCTGGTCTTATCCTTCTGAAATGAGATGCTTGTTAAGCCAACAATGTTAAATTTCTTTCACCCATGCAAATCTAAGGAGAATTCTAAGCAAATAGGAGTTCATAGTTAACCCAAGATTAAGATCGATTTACTTAGGTTTATGAGAAAATAGGAGTTCATAGTTAGCTCAAGTTTAAGATTAAGTTACCTAGATCATCGAAGTTGAAATAGTCAACTTTAAATAGTAAAAGATGTTATAATGTAAAAGTGATTACAAACTCTTTGCATAGGATGTCCCCACTCACATGTCTCCACTTGAATGATTAAGGATCACATCATTCGTACTAAACAAAGTGGGTCGCATCTATAGTGTTCTCAAATAAGGTGCGTAACCCTATTCATATATATGGACCATTTAGGCTATTAACTCAAACTGGATCCACTTTTATGTCGTTACATAAAGCTCAATTATTCATACTGCAGTCAATGAACCTTAGGTTATTGAATTCATAATTGTAAAGAGCAAATCACTTATTTTAAACATACCTCAATAACAACTTTTTTGAACAATAATTTTAGATCTCTTACATATCCTTCACTGAATCAGTGTGAGGTAAAAATTGTAGTAGTTTAAGATCTCTTACATCTCCTAGGTTAAAATTTTAGTTATATATGTAAGTTAAATTTAAAAAAAAAATAAAGAAGAGAGAGAGGAAAAAAAACTTGACACAGGCATATGATTTTTTATCCTTACTATTGTAGGTCGTACTTATCAATTTTTCACTTTCGAGCTTTGATATTTTCCCTTGAATCGATTCTTCTTCATAAACTTTCTTGAAAATGGGATTTGTTTGACCAGTAGGTAAGGGAAATATCTAGAATAATCTAACAGAGAGAGGTTTAAACTCTCATAATCGATTTTCAAATCGAACTGAACCGTATATTTATAGTTCGATTTTAAGTAATAAATTGGTGCGGTACGGTTTCATATATACTTTTTTTTCGGTTCGGTTCAATTTCGTTTCCACCCCTAATTATTTCAATCAACAACCCCCTATTTTAATCGAGAAATTTGTGTGGCTCTCTGTAGTTCGACACCATATTTCACTTTACTACCTATTTTAAAGTAAGACATAAAAATTAATTTGATTGGATCGAAGGGAAATACGAAGTCTAAAGGAATTTCTGTCACAAATCGTACAAAATTAGAGTTCGAAACACTTAATATAAATAGAAATAATTACTTGTCATGAGTGTTTGACGCTAAAATTTATTTGTATGTCATGAATCTTGGAAAAACGATTAAAGAATAAAACACGATATCTAATAAAAAAATAAGGGCCATAATTTTTCTTCGACATAAACTTCACGAGAGATTAAAATTTAAATATCTTACGATAAGGATCCATGCATATATCTGATTGCAAAGTTTGATAGAAAGGTACAATCATAAAAAAACAACATTTCTTCCTAAAACTTGTTATGGTTGGATGCATATGAGGTTTTAAGTTTTGAATCATTAGGTGATTTTAATTATATATTATTTAAAATTTCAAAATTATTTTTATGCGGAAAAAAATTATTGATGAAGGTATGTTAGATAAGATAATTTGAACATTTTATGTCGAAAATATGTTATATGTTCATGCAACAACAATGTCAAGAAAAATGTTTTAAAAAGTAATGTAAACTCATGCCATGTATTTTTCTGGTTGAACCAGATAATGAGCTATTAATGAAAATTCATGAATCTTGACCAATTAGAGCAATACTGTTTCCTAAAAGCAAATGCAAAATTTCTTAGTTGAGGCAGTGATCCCAATAAAGGAATTGATAATTATTATTTTCATGGAAGTAATAATTAAAATTTCAAAAAACCACAAATACCAATGATCATAGAGAGAAAACTCAAAAGATAAAAAGCTATTTTTCTCGACTTAATTCATGCTTGTTCTTTGGTTTATCGGTTTATACTTTGGTTTTTATAGGCCTTGAGCATTTAGAAGGTAGACTAGACTATTGATGTTGGAGTAAGGCTAAAATGCCTACAAATGAAACTTCGAAAGCATCAACCAAGCAAGCAAGAAGGAATTACAAAATGCCCCTATGGAGCACAACTGCCCTCTCCTAAGTGTTGTGCTCGACACTTGATGATAGTAGTTGTCTTTCAAAGAGCACTGTTGTGCTATGCCTTGCGCTGAGCGAGGTGCTCTAGATCGAGAGCATCATTTTTTGTATCGTCTCGGTGCTCCCTTTCAGCGCTATGACACTCCAAACTTTGATGAAAATTGGCCCTAGTGTGCATATCTGACTAATGAGAAGCATATCCGGGAGCGAAATGACGCTCGAGACCAACGTTACGAAAAGTCCCATAGCACCACTGAACTCTCCCTGAGTGCCAATGTGGTTGGTAAAATCCTATATATATTACCACGATTTTCTAGGCAAGGGAGTTCAAATTTTCAGCCTCCATTGAGTCATTGTTCTATTTTTCACCATTCTCATCCTTCTTTTAATCTTTCTCCATTATTCCTTGTAATTTCCCTTTATTACATTGAAGATTGAAGATAGTTGAAGATAAAAAAGGGCTAAGGTAAATCTCAACTTTGGGACATGATTTTAGGCTCTCATTTTCTTTGACGACTTGATTTCATGATGAACTATTTCTTGTTGTAAACTCTTCTTCTTTTATTTTTATTTTTATTTTGTGTGTTTATCTTAATGGAACTTATCTTGATGAACTTGACACATTTAGATATATGATTTTTGATTGCTTATTCATTGTGCACTTTGCTTCAGAAAATGGGTTTAGAAACATGATTAAGAATTGGTTGTAAATCTTAGACTATTTATTTGGATCGAATAAGAAGTTAATCTCATGTTAGAAGTAGACTACCTAATCTAACATCCGCCACAACGAATTTTCTACATTGATAGTTACCTAGGAATCTTGATCTCGAAGTAATCTTGACAAATTTAGTTTAGTTAAGAATACTTTTAATTAATACTTGGAGCATTTATTGTTTTGTTCGGTAAATGGTTATGTATTTTTGGAAGAAGTTTTCAATTCTTTGTATCTAATAAAAAGAAACCTGGCCCAATCCATCCCTATCTCTGGGTTGTATTTTTCTAATGAACATATAGACACGGGCAGCGGAAAAAGGATCTAATAATGATCTAAATGCATATTTAGAATATGAATTAAACATGCAGAAAATTTAAAATAGTGAACAAAAAGAGATAAAGAAGGTAACCTTTGATGCACAATTTCCTTTTTATTTCTTTGTTGAATTTGATCACGAATATCTTTTGGACTACCACGAGAATCTTCTCTACTATTCTCCGACCTTAGAACGAGTGCGATCCGATGTGTAAAGATTTTTTGGAGAATATACGATAATTGCGAGAGTGATAGAGTTTATGTATTTCGTGGTTAAGGTCATAAATTTTTCAAAGAAACTAATTTTCCATGAAGCTAATTTTCCAAGAAGAACTAACAAGTTCATAAAACACCTTTAACATATCAAACTCCATATCAAGAAATTAACATGTAAATCATGCAAATGAAATAGAACCACAGTTTAACATATCAAACTCCATTAACTTTGTGTGGGCTAAGAGGCAATGAATTAACATTACACCAAAACAATTTTGGTTATTTATAAATCCAATTAGTTAGTGGAATTATCGAACAATTTGTTGAATTTTCCTACTAATCAAAATTTGTGGTTCAAATTGTTAAATTTTGGTCTTTTCATACCTATGGTCAACACTTTGACCTAATCAAAATTTGACTTCTAAAGTCAAATAGTCAACTATTTTGGTTTTTGCAATTTTGCAATTTTGACCTTTTGACCTTTTTTTATTTAATATCACATATTAAATCTCGAGCACCCAAATATGAATACGTATTCATATTCGAATATTTAAAGCATATTTAAATATCTTACTAAATCTCGATACCAAACCGTTAATTATATCGAATATTTTTAATGCAACATTCTCCAACCTAATTCGAACTTTTCGAATTAATTTGTGATACTGTTCTAATGAACCTACAAATTACAAGCTTGAACGATCCAAAATTAAACGACTAAACTCTTTAACCTAACTGATCAACATTCGTTAACTAACGAGATTGTTCACTATAGCCTTAGCTGCACTCTCATCAATGGAGATATAATTATATTTACTTTATATAACCATCATCAGTAAGTCATTTTTTCACAAGCTGTTCGTAATTACGGATGGGTCAAAAACCGTTTTACCCCCGAAATTACATCTTGTTTCTTAAGTCTCGATTGATACTCTAATGAACAATTGATTTATGATCTAACCGCTAAATCGAATCCCTCCCGAGCCAATGAGATGGTGAGACCCGGGATTCATAAGACCTTGTAGAGACAACTTGTTCCTACTTGCTACAAGCTCTTGAGAGCTGTTACAAAATTGATGTATTCGGACAAATTTTGATATATTTGTGTTCTTTTAAAATGTTATTATATATGCTTATACTAATCTAATCGCTATATTTTCAACGTTGGATTTTGAAAAACTAGATCATTTCTCATTGTTTGAATTTAAAAATGGTTTATTGTTGTTGCAAATTTCCCAATAATTTAGCGTAAAAGAAAATAACTTAGGGGAGAGGGAAAGAAGAAGAAACTGGAGTCATTGGAGCAGGTTTGAATAGACAATGAAACCTATTGGATGACATTGATTTAAGCTGGGAATCTTCATAGTTCCTGGAAAACTAACCTCTGATGAACTGCTTCTCCAAAGTCTCTACCTATACTCGCGCCATTTTCAGAAGGACCAATCTTGTTTTCGCGGCTTCAACTTCCATTCATGGCTGCTCTAATCCCTACTGGACCTCATCCTTTCACAATGTCGCTGTTAAGGCTACTGCTTTAGACTCCTTGTGTTCCAGATTCCGTCTACGGTGCTATTCCTCTCGAAAACCCCGAAAGTCCACTTCTCCTTCACCCAAGTTGGATTCTGAACCTCCCATGGAATCAGAGATGGGTGACTTCTTTGTCGTTCGAAAGGGGGATGTTGTTGGAATCTATAAAAGTTTTAGTGATTGTCAGGCGCAAATTGGATCTTCGGTATTCATTTCTTCAGTTTTCACTAGTGATTTCATGTTTGTTCAGCTACCGTCCTGATTGATTGATTATTTTCTTGCTTTCTCTGTGACTAGTCTGCTTTGGTGCTTCTCGGCTTTCCTGTTTGAAGTTACATTAGGGTTTTGTATTGGTTACATTTAATTGTTTTTGAAGCATTGCCTGAATAATTGATTAGCTCTTCACCTTCGCGGGCTTTTTATTGCATAAAGCTTATGTTTTTACTTGAGAAGCAAGGTTCTCTCTTTTGTTAGTTTTACTCATTCCTGCGGATTTCTTGTAATTGGTACATTTCATTTAGTGGATTAAGCTCGGGTATTATCTTTTCTTTTCTATGGCAGATATGTGATCTTCCTGTTAGTGTGTATAAAGGACACTCATTACCAAAAGACACCGAGGAATATCTTGCTTCCGTTGGGCTTAAGAACGCTATGTACACTATTAAAGCTGCAGATATGAGACCTGATCTTTTTGGTTCGCTCGTGCCTTGCACTTTTCATGTATGATATTTCATTAATTTGATGATTATTGAGTTAAAAAGTTTAAGAGACCATTTTCTGCCATGTTTATATAAGAAAATGGTAGGAGACAGATAATAACTCTGGTCTTTTATGGAATTATTTAAGGATTCAATTGATTAATATTTTACCAAATAGATTATCCCAGGTTGGTCATTAGAGAAGAGGGTGAATTTTACGGCTTTTGTCTTCCATGCTTTATAATTATTAGCAAGGGATCATAGTGTTCGTGAGGAAATAGCTTATTATATGTCTCCCTAGGTCACCACTTTGAGTTTATGCTCCACTTCCTCTCATACCTTGTAACTTTCTATTTTGTAGAGAACATGGTTTACTGTCTTATAGCAAGAAAAATATAAGTAGTACAGTTTGAACTTTAAATTCAGACGTTGAAGGCTGTAAACTACAACCACATGAAGCATTTTATAATTACTGTTTTTTCTATTGAAAAGAAGAAGAAGACAAACACAAGATAGACGTGAAAAACCCTAGTGTAGAGAGAAAAAACCACGATAGAAGCCACTCTTATTATTTTCTAATAATCCAAAGAATACAAGAGAAAAGAATATGTACAAGCTACAACAAGCCCTAACAAATAGCCCTGACAGATAAGGAAATAAAACTAGGGTGCAATAAATTTAAAAATACCCATGGGACTATAAACAATCAATTAGCCCCTTATTTCCAACATATTTCTGACACTCCCCCTCAAGTTGGAGTGTAGATGTCAATTAAACCCAACTTGCTAACACGAGAATCAAAGTTCTGTCTGAGTAATCCTTTGGTGAGAACATTAGAAGTTTGTTGACTGGACGAAATGAACGAAATACAAATACTGTCATTATCAAGTTTCTCTTTTATAAAATGTTTGCCAATCTCCACATGTTTTGTTCTGTCATGTTGAACAGGGTTATTAGCTATGATTATAACAACTTTATTATCACAGAAAAGCTTCATAGATAACTCACAGTCCTGGTGAAGATCAGACAAAACTTTTTGTAGTCAGATCTTTGATAGATTTCCAAACTCATAGCTTTGTATCGAGCTTCAACACTACTCCTAGCAACAACACCCTGCTTCTTACTCCTCCAAGTAATAAGATTACTCCACACAAAGGTACAATATCCCGAAATGGATTTTCTGTCAGTAACTGATCCTACCCAATCAGAGTTGGTATAAGCCTCAATACATTTTCCGTTAGTTTTCTTGAACTTCAGACCTTTACCTAGACTAGTTTTCAAATACCTCAAAATACGATTCACAGCTTCCATGTGTTCTGGGTGCCTGCATAAACTGACTCACAATACTATCCGCATAGGAGATATCTAGTCTAGTGTGAGATAGATAAATCAACTTTTCCACTAGACGCTGATACATCTCATTATCAACAGGAACTTTGTCAACAGAATTTCCTAGTTTCACATTGAATTCCATAGGAGTATCAGTAGGTCTGCATCCAATCATACCTGTTTCATTTAACCGGTCAAGAGTATATTTCCTTAGTGAAACAAAGATTCCTTCCCTTGATCTCGCCACCTCCATCCCAAGGAAGTGTTTCAGATTTCTTAGGTCTTTGATTTCAATTTCGTCACCCATCTTCTTTTTCAGCCTGGCAATCGCAGCAGTATCATCTCCTGACAAGACAATGTCATCGACATAAACAATCAACACAACAATTTTCCCAGATTCAGACCTTTTTGTAAATAGTGTGTGACCAAAATGTCCTTGAGTGAAGCCTTGAGATTTAACAAAGGTGGTAAATCTGTTGAACCACGCCCCGAGGGATTGTTTCAGACCATAAAGAGATTTCGAAGCTTAGAAACTTGGTGGTTAAACTGAACTTCAAAACTTGGAGGAGGACTCATGTACACTTCTTCTAAATCACCATTTAGGAAAACATTCTTTACATAAAGTTGATGGAGAGGTCACTCTCTGTTGACTGCAACAATCATAAGAACCCTGACTGTGTTTAACTTTGTCATAGGAGAAAAAATCTCTGAATAATCTACCCCATAAGTCTGAGTGAACCCTTTTGCAACAAGCCCGGCCTTGTATCTGTCTAAGGTCCAATCTGATTTGTACTTCAAAGTAAACACCAATTTGCATCCCACTGTCTTGTGCCCTTTAGGAAGAGTGTAAAGATCCCAAGTCTTATTCTTTTCAACCACTCCCATTTCTTCCATGGCAACAGTCTTCCACTCAGGACTCTCCATAGCTTCATGTATCTTCTTTGGTACTAATGTAGTATCGAGGCTTGCAATGAATGCCTTGAACTTAGGCGATAGATTACTGTAAGACATGTAACTCTCTGATTTGTTTGAGTCATCCTGGCTGGTCTCACCAAGTTGTTTTTTTGCTAGAGTTTCATCACTTTTGGCAACCTTGTTCTCTTCTAAAGCTATCATATTAGTCCTGCCCTCCTCAACCACATCACACAAGTTATTATTATTAAGTTCAGTCATACCTTGAGCTTGTGTTGGTTTGGATTCATGGATCAGAGCCGGTGGAGCGGTAGGGCGCACTATTTCCTTTCTAAGATTCTTCCTGTAGTAAGTTATCTAGGGGACTTGGTTGGTGGGTTGAACGATGTCTTGGAGGATGGGTTCAAGAGGCTCAGTAGGAGCTAAAGGAATGAAGGGAATGGGCCAGTTAGCCTCTTCACTCACACTCTCCCCCTAAAGAGGGCTCATAGGAAAAAAAGGTTTTTGGTGACATCCATAGACACGAAATACTTTCGAGGAGGATGGTAACACTTTATAACCTTTTTGGTGTGAGGACAACCCACGAAAATACACGACTGAGACTGGGGAGCAAACTTAGTATGGTTAGGGCCATTACTGTGAACGAAGGCAGTGCACCCGAGCGCACAGATAGGAACATCAGGAATAAGCCGTGTGGTAGGGTAGAACACCTTGAGACATTCAAGAGATGTTTGGAGGTGGAGGACGTGAGAAGACATTCTATTGATAAGATGAGTCGCAGTGAGGACTGCATCCCCCTATAAGTAGGAGGGAAGAGAAGTAGACAACATGAGAGAGCGAGCAACCTCGAGAAGGTGACGGTTTTTTCGTTTAGCCACCTCGTTCTGTTGAGGAGTATGGGCACAAGAACTTAGATGTACAATCCCTTTAGAGGACAAAAATTCATGAAGGGTATTATTTAGGAACTAACGACCGTTTTCGCTACGCAGAATAGCAATTTTTGTATTGAACTGTCTCAATGGCTGTATAAAATTATTGAAATATTGATGAGACCTCAGATTTATCAGTAAGGAGAAAGACCCATGTGAGACGGGTATGATCATCAATAAAGGTCACAAACCAACGTTTTCTCGAAGTGGTGGTGATTTGCGAGGGCCCCCAAACATCACTATGAATGATGGTAAAAGGCTGGGTAGGCCTGTAGGGTTGAGACGAAAAGAGACTCTATGCTGTTTTGCGCAAATACACACATCACACAACAAAGAAGTAGCATCCACTTTAGAAAATAAATGAGGAAATAGATATTTTATATATTGAAAATTTGGGTGGCCAAGACGAAAGTGCCACACCATACAATTTTTTTTAGAAGTAGAAAAATAAGATGACAATAAACTAGTTCTATAACAATTCCTAAAGGAAGCAGCATCGTCATGGAAATAAAGTTCCCTACTGTGCCTGGCAGTGCCAATCATCTTCCCCGAGCTCAAGTTCTGAAAAGAAACAGTATCAGGTGAGAAGACAACTTAACAATGTAGAGCTCTGGTTATCTTACTAATAAACAGTAAATTGTAAGATATCTTAGGCACATGTAGCACATTCTGCAAAGTAAGACCCTCAAAAGGGGAATATGACCCTTGCCCGCCATAGAAGAAAATGACACATTTGCAATCCTAATTTTTTCATTGTCAGCACAGGGAAGATATGAAATAAAATGTTCAGAGTATCCAGTTAAATGGTTTGTAGCACCTGAATCAAGTATCCAAGGTTTCTTCCCATTGATGCCGACAAGACTGAAAGATTGATAGTTACCTAATTGTGCAATGGTTCCAAGAGAAGAACTACCAAGATCACCTTGATTCCCTGCAGTGGTTAGGGTGTGTGACATTCCGACAGATTCACTCATAAATGCCCTACCAGAATTATGCTTGTCATTTGGCGAACGTTTCTTTCCATTTGGTGGTCGACCATGTAACTTCAAACATATGTCTTTCGTATGTCAAGATTTTTTGCAATGTTCACACACCGGGACAGGCTTCCCATTTTGCTTGTCATAGTCAGAACTAGAGGACTTCGCGCTGAAGGCCGTAGACTCAGTGGTAGGAACAGTCACGATGTTCATTGCACTTCTGCGATCTTCTTTTAGACGAACCTCAGAACACACCTCCATCAATGAAGGGTCTGACCCACTATATGACCACGAACTAAGTCAAACTTGGAATTCAAGCCAGCAAGAAAATCATACACACGATCAACTTCCTCAATTCTGGAGTACTGAACACCTCCACAAAGGCAGTTCCAGACAATCTTTCGACACAGATCCATCTCTTGCCAAATCATGGACAGTTTGTTAAAATATGAAGTAACATCCTTTGTCCCCTGCTTGCACTCGTGAATCTGCTTGCAGAAAGTATAAATGTGAGATGCATTCTGCCTTTTCTAGTATAACTTCTAAACTGTATCCCATATGTCTCGAGCTGTATCGGCATACAACAAAGGTTTTCCAATTTGAGGTTCCATACTATTAATTTTTTTTAGAAACGGAAACGAGCCTCTTTATTAATGTTAATAAAAGAAGTGATGAGGGCGCTAGGGGGGGGTGTCAACCTAGTTGAGATGTCCTGGTGCGCCTACTGATCCATTTTAAATTTTCTTGCTCTTTGTATATCAATTATGTACTTAGAGCTTTTGCCTCTTTATTATTACTCTTTAATAAAGAAGCTGTTTCCCTTGCAAAAAAAATTAATGTTAATAAAAGAGACTAATGCTCAAAGTACTAGAGAGGTATACCAAGAGCAATAAGGACTAAAAGAACTGATACAATATAAACCGAGATAAGAGAGAACGTAAAGAAATTACAACGAGCTGAACAAGACCCTCTAAATCCCGAGCAAAATAAAAAGAACTAAATACAAAGCAAAATGAAAAAAAATTCAACAAGGAACCCCAAAACAGCTGAAATCTTGATCACAAATTGCTTAAAAAAATTAATGGAAAGGAAAACACCAAGAAAAGGCAATCAACCGTGCTGCTTAAAACTTAATTTAAAAATACAATCCTGTGCCTTGGAAGACTTGCTGAAATCTTTCATATCAACAATACAAACTGCACATGTACTGCTGAGAAGCCCATCAAAGCTCCAATTCGTAGAAACAAAATTCTGAAAGGAGGAAGGAAAGACAAAAGTACATAGGAAAAAGGCCAAACATGAAATCTCTCACTTAACAAAAATCCTTGCTTCAACAACCCTACCAATACGCCCTGAGAATCACCGTACTCCCATAAAATTTTTATGATAAAATGCCTGAAGTACCAGAAAACTAGTCTACTTTCGATGCTCAAGCCAAAACTAACTCACATTTCTCAACAAAGAACTTCAAGTGATTTGGAATTCCACATTGATGAGCTTGTGAGGGAATTCTGTAGGTCTGTTTTTCTAAAATTAAAATTTCCTCAAGTCTGAAACTAAAAATTTAGATAAGTTTCTAAAGGGTCCTTCAACAAATGGTCTTCCTTCTCATCTAATCTTGTCAAATGATCATCTTTCTTACTGCTCACACCAAATGGAGAGTCAAATTCTGAAACAGGCTTCTTTTTTTATGAGGGAACCGGAGATAAGCAAGGAGAACCTCTCAAGAAATTTACCTTTGATTAGGTAAAGAAAAGACAATGTGTTTAAAATGTGGATGGAATGCTTTCTGAATAACTGACTTGTTTGAAATATAGAGAGCTTGAAGGTGGGCACAATTTGTCTCTAAAAGATCAGGATAATCTGTAATCAACTTTGCTTTTGTAAATCTCTTTTTAGAGGCCTCCTTCAACCTCTTTCTTCTAACAAAGTGTTTTGGGAATGGTTTAAAGAGGATTGGGAAAGGCTTTGATTTTGAATTGCTCTTGGCCTTTGCTCTTTTCCCTGATCTGGTTGAAGAAGAGAAGGAAGAAGAAGAAAACGAATCGGCTGATGGGTTGAAACTTGGGACTTTACTGGAGGGAATTTCAGGGGGCAAAGAAACTCCATTGACAATGGGAGCTAAAGTCTTTGAAGAGGTAAGGGAAGGTGACCTGCTAATGGAAGGGACTGGAACGAAAAAAGAACCTTTCTCTAGTTGAAAAGTCTTCACAGTTGGATCGAAACAAATGGCCTGAGAAGGTAATACAGACTCGTTTGAATCATGATTGGCCTTTGGATTTTCCATGAGAAAAAATAGAGGCTCAGCTAGGTCTTTCTCTTTCCTCCTTAATTGCTCCTCTTCAACTTCTAAAGCTTTATTCCTTCCATGTGTCTCTTTCCTTATTTTCGACTCTTCATATACCGAATTGTTAAAAGTTGAGACAGTTGGCAGGGAGATGGGGCCCACTAAAATATTCATGCAATGGTCTTTTGCAAACTTGTCGTTCTCCTTAATCGTGACTCTTCATGTTCCGGAGCATTAATTGCTTTTTCGGCTGCATCTTTGTCATCTTTGGTGCCGATGAGGGGTGGTGAATATGATTCAAAACTTCAAAAGGGTTTCTTGCAAAGAGGGGGAGCTATTAAGGTGGATTTGAGGGTGTCTAGCTGTGGGGGAAAAAAGAAACGTCAACCTCCTCATCTTTCAAGGCTTCCCTAACTTTCAGTTGATCAATGGGGTTTTTAAAGTCTTTAGCAATAAAAGTTCCTTTGGTGAAACTAGGGGGATCGATAATCTCCATATCACCAAAATTCAAGAAGATATTACCTCTATTAAAATTTGTAATTTCGATAGTTGAAGGCATAAAACCACATAAGTTTTATTTAACCTGAATCCTTGCGTCACTGCAGTTTGTGAGGTTTAACGTTTTTGTAGCAATGTTCACCAATCCCCTAAAATGATCACCAATAACTTCAAACGTTTTTATACACCAATAGTCTAAAGGAAGGATTTTGATTCTTAACCATCCTCCAAAACCTTTCATTGCTAAAGGCCTTATCCCATATCTCAAACTTGAGATGAAAAGACCCCATCGCCTGCCATCTCCTTGCTTCAATAATGAAGTCCTCTATCGAGCCCTGGTCTAGACTTATGAGAGCATTTTCGTCAAATAGAGGGTTGATGATGATTTTTGCTTGAAAATAGATTTCCAACATTTTCCAGATCTCTATCCAATCATCGAATGCATAGAGTCTTGTAACAATCCAAAGATGTTCGAACTTTACTCAAATAACTTCAGTATTTTTAATCACCCATTAACTCTGTTTTTACGTCTTCAAAACAAAGGAAGTACGAGAACTTCCTTCTTCTAATCTGAAGTCGGTCTGATATTCCACTTTGAGGGCATCCTCTCTTTTCCTGTCTTTTTACCAAAGTCTTCGGTGGCTTTAGATTTGACCTTGTCTGCAAAACTTGAGTTGTTGGCATGTGATGAAGTATTAGCCTTGGGATGGTTACTCAAAAACCATTTTACATATTCCACCTTAGATATGAAGTTTTCCAACATGTCGTGAAAGGCTGAACCTGTAAAAATAATGACCTCCTGACTTAGGCCAAAAATCGCAGCTTAACACCCATTCGTTCTTTGTCTTGAACTTCGACAGCTTCAGTCTTCCTCAATCCCAATCTCCAAACTTCTGATAATATCTATCTTCTTGAGCTCTTAACAATTTAGAGACTGCTTCTAAAAACCATACTAATTGAAGGAGTGGTTACCAGGTTCTTCGAATACATCGATAAGATTGAAGGATTGGCTGAATTTATGGAGTTCGTGGAAGCACCTAGAGCTGCTCCAAGAGCAACGATTTGTTGTTGGAAACTTGTCTCAAGATTAGCTAACTATTGTTGAACCATTACCAGATATAGACCAACCGAAACTTGATGTTCATAACTAGGCGACGCATGATGAGGACTAGGGTTTTCATTAAAGGGTTGTGGTAGCATTAGAGTTAGATGGATACGCAAGGACTGAAGATAACGATCAACGACAGCTTAGACAATATTGGCAGCGGGAAAAACGGTGGCTCCGACAGAGGCAGCTATGGTTGAAGGGGTTGGTGCAAAACTAAGGTTATCTTGCACCGGTTGGTTTTCGCCAATGGTGGCTAGGGTTTCGTCACCATGCTCTAATACCATATTGAAAAGAAGAAGACGAACACAAGATATATGTGAAAAACCCTAGTACAAGGAGAAAAAACCACGATTGAAACCCCTCTTTATCATTTTCTAATAATCCAAAGAATACAAGGGAAAAATATATATAAGCTACAACAAGCTCTCACAAATAAAGACATAAAACTAAGATACAATAAATTACAAAAATACCTTTGAGGCTATAAACAATCAACTAAGTCCGTCCCTTATTTCCAACATATTTCTAACATTTTCCAATAGCTAAGTTAGGAGGTTACGCTTTCAATGTTGATTATACATAGATTCAGTGTTTACTAGATGTATTATCAAGAACATTTAAAATGTTTCAATTTATCCAATATCCTTCCTGGACTATCTTTAGTCACTCTAGCATAAGTTAAAATGTTTCTGTCGGCCAGGATGGAGATACCTCTCTTAAAGGCGAGACTTCTGGCCAGGATGCCATAAAGAAGAGATCAAGAAAGGCTATTATATCAGAAAATGTTGTAAGTTGATTTTCAAAATATCTTCTAAACTAAAATTTTAACTGAAGCAAACAGTGCCTGTAATTGTATACAAAGTAACTTGCTAAGCTGTATTTGATATGCAACTTATGGTTTTTGTTGTCATGTTTGTTTGCTTGTGGTTAATGTAGATTTCAATGTTTGCAGGGGTCAACTGTTTTAACTCCTACATCAAAAGATCCCACGAGGAAACATATCAAGTTGGAAGATTCCATTGTGTCCCGTGCAATATCCTCCTACCGTGTAAGTCATTGGGTTGGGTTCATGTGATTCAGTATTTAGCCCTAGTGTTAGCTTTTAGGTATCTAACACAATATTTTCTGCCAAAAGACGAGTAAGCAGCAAACATACAACCAAATGACACCAAGAAGGATGGAAATATGTACAGTCTCACTGTTTGATTGAGAGTTCTCAATATACAGAGAGATTTATGATTCGAAAAAACGACTGGTCTTTCAAACAGAGTACGGCGTGATCTTGGGCTAATAATGGATGTTCCAATGTATCATTTGAAGTCTGCTTTTAACTAGTTATGTATTTGATGTTATCCTGTGTTGCTGTAAGATCATTCAAAAGATGTTAGATCAGTAAACCTTCAGAATTTTCCATAATTTGTCAGCTGATATCAAGTCGTTAATCTCATTATGGGATTGTTTGGGGCACTCAGTTGGAGTTGGTTCTCAAAGTGTTGCAACGATAGTTGCTGGGGCTAATGAATGGAGCATTATAAACATTGGAAAAAAGGAGAGTTGGGGTGAGTTGGTTAAATATTCCTACTCAACTCCAGCAATATTTAAAGTTGGTGGCCAGACAATGAGTTGGTATATTGTACTAACTCAACTCATGCCGGTGAGTCAAACCTAGGATTATTATAAATTTTTTAAGGTTGTTAATGGACCGGTCATATACAAAGATTTAATTAGGGGTCTGAAGTATTACTTGTAATTTTAAAAGGCCAAAATGAAACTAAAAAGTGGTTTGTGGTCCCCTGACGATAATCATATTTTGTACAAAAGAACCGAGGATGCAATCATGCAAACTAGTGGAATCTCTTTTTAGTTTTGTTTCTAAACCAAATGCTAGTCATGCAACTAAGAGCTTATGAGTTCAATCCATGATGGCCATCTACCTAGGAATTAATTTCCTACGAGTTTCCTTGATATTCAAATGTTGTAGGGTCAAGCGGGTTGTCTCGTGAGATTAGTCGAGGTGCGTGTAAGCCGGCTCGGACACTCACGGATATCAAAAGAAAAAAAAAAACCAAGTGCTAGTCATGCTTTGATTTCATTGTCCATATTCTGAAACAATCTTTCCAAAATACAATGGAATAGAATCCCTGAGTTTAAATTTTCAACTTACTTGACAGATTCTGATTGCCACAATAATTTTCCATGTACAGGAATCTTGCTTTCTAGAATTTGATGGTGCCTCAAAAGGAAATCCTGGACAAGCTGGGGCAGGAGCTGTTCTGCGAGCTCATGATGGGAGTGTGGTATTCATTCTTTCTTTTGGAACCCACATTAACATATGTATTTTTATTAATGCTTCTGATTAATACGTATCTAGTTTCTCTCCCCCCTTGGAACAGATATGTCGGCTGCGTGAAGGTCTAGGTATAGCAACCAATAACGTTGCTGAATATCGAGCTATTCTTTTAGGGATGAAGTCTGCACTTCAGAGAGGGTTCACTAGGATTCACGTCCAAGGTGACTCCAAACTTGTCTGTATGCAGGTTGGTTAAAATATTTTTACCTTGCAGTTTTTTTTTCTTGGCAACTTATTTCTCGTTGTGTGTCTACACATTATAAACTTGTTAAGTAGGTCCCATTTTGTCATGATATATTTAGGAAAAATTCAGAGGGATGGGTTTAATGGTTGATCTTTGGAGTTAGCAAGAATCTCGAAGCTGAAAATTTTGTGTTTAAAAGTATATATTTCTTTATTTATCAAACATTGCAAAATTATAATTATATTGCAAGAATAATTTGTATTGAAACTTGAAAGTAAATAATTAGTCCAAACGGCATGAAATCATTTGTCATGAGATAGTCTTGTTTCTGTTTCAAAAGAGGAAAAAAAAAAAAAAATCCAAACTGCATGAAAGCTAATATTGTCATTTCTGGCATGAGAAACTTCCGATAGTATTCTTGAGCCTGACTTGCAATCTCTGTCAAAAGACTATTTCATCAAGGGTTGTACTTCCCTTTTCTTCCAAGGAAGGGAAGGAGACTCAACTTCGTTTTCTCAATGTGCCTGCTCTGTGAAGGTTTCCCCCATACCACCCTAACCCAAGTAGGCAGGAGCGTTAGAAGAAAACACTCCAATTGACAAATGTAAAGTGAAGTTGTAGAACTTTTACTTAAAGCATCCTGATTCCTAAAACTTTTGCTTGCGGTTGAAATTTCTATATTATTGAATAATCATAATAATTCAGAGTACATAATGATCTATTATATAGGGAATAAATCGACCTCAATGAAACTATAAAGGAAAATTCATAAATGGAAAATACCAAAAAGGAAAATAATAATGGAAAATACTAATAATCCATAAAACCTAATTTTCCTTTTCAACACTTGCTATCTATTGTCCCTTTTGTCAACACATGGGATGAAATTCTATTAGTGGAACAATTTTCTGGTTAACCGCATTGACGAAAAACCTTTCCTCTATTGAGATGTTAACAGCTATTGTCTTCAAGTTGGAAAGTATACTGTCGACGTAGCTTCTTCCATATATGATTTCTTTTGAATTTATAGCATTGGTTTTTGTGGATCAGCACTGTGAAGGCTCATTAATATAAAGTTTGAGGAGAATTTGAACCAAACTCAGTTCTTATATGGAGTTAGAAAATTACTAATGCATAGTAGCAATTAAAGAATTAAATTGCAACAACTATGCATTAGTAATTTTTTGTTTTAGTTGGTGATGTTTTGATGGAATTATTGTAATCTTCATCCCCTTGATTTCGATTTTGTCTATTATTAAGATAGTTAGAAGGAAGACATACCCACTTGGTCTTCCTTTACTTTCCTTAGGATATGATGAGGGCGCTATGGGGGTGTCAACTAGTTGAGATGTTCGTGGGTCTACTGATCCTACTTTTATACTTTTGTAATTTTACTTAACTTGTTGTATAATCCTTTTGTAATCAAGCTATTCTATTGCCAATAATAATATACTATCGTTTCCATTTCAAAAAAAAATTAAAGAATTAAAATGTATCCAGCCACTTCTTATGGTTAGATTTATATTCAAGTCCTCATCCTCAGTTTTTTTCCCTAGTAGAATAGTTTTGCGGCAAGACATTGTTTATGTGGATATTTAATATTAGGGACTTCTAAAACTGGACTGAACCTGCAAGTGTTTTGTATTATCAATCTACGTATAATCTAAATCAACCCTCTCTGATAGACCTACCTCTCTGTGCAAGCACCTGAGCCCATCTGTTTTTTTTATTTCATGGCATCTTTGTTTGTCCCACTTTTCATTTTGTATTTGTATATTCCATTGTACAGGTTCAAGGTTTATGGAGGGCAAAAAATGAAAATATGTCTGAGTTATGTAATGAAGTTATGAAGCTGAAGAATAAATTTCTCTCCTTCGAGATCAATCATGTACTAAGGGTTAGTTCCATTAACTCTTCTCTATTTGTGTCTCTCACAATGTTGTTTAGTTTGTTTCTGTTTATACCGTTGGGAAAATTACACTTTTGGGATCAAAGGTTCGGTTTAAGTTTAGGTTATATTTGGGTCCATAAAGTTTCAAACTCAATAATTTTACCTAGGAGGTTTGCAAGTAGCACTGTTGGTCCATCCGTCGGGTTTCTGTTAATTACCAACGGAAGGCTGATTTGACACTTACTTTTATTAAAAAATATTTTCCTCAAATTTTTATTCATTACATAAAAAAGTTTACTTCTTATTTATTTTTCTCTCCTCTCTTTCTTTTTCTCTCTTTCCTAATTCCCCCAATTCGGACCAGATACTGTCGGTCAGTGTCATTTTTTTCTTCTCCTTTCGCTTGTCTTCTTCTCTTTCTCCTTCTTTCATCTAAAAAAATCGAACGAATTCCCCTTCATTGAAGGGTTTTGTTCCCTTCTAATTATTTAATTATCTTTTAAAAAAACAAACTGGACAAATGGTACAGATCTGGCAGATGGCGTTTTCAGAATTTTGAGGCGTTTGGGACTGAGGTTAATTGAGGTTGTTTTTGTTCCATTGTATGGCATTTCCCCTTTGTTCTGTTCTAGATTTGGAATGTCAGTTTTTTTTTTTATTATTGTTTTTATTTTTTTTTTTAACGAGGGGAAGAAGGGGAAAGGAAGGAGAAATTGAAATGAAGGGAAGGAAAGAAAGCAAGAAATGAAAAAAAGTCACCAGTGGCCGGCCTCTGGCAGTTGTTGACACTACAGTCTCCAACAGCCACTGATTAGAGGTAGGAGAAGAAGGGGAAGGGGAAGGATAAATGATTAGAAGGGAGAGAAGATTTTTTACTAATAAAAATTATAATTCTTTTGATTAAAAAGATTAGAAAACCGTTTTTTAATTAAAAATTAGTGTCACGTCAACTTTCCATTAGTAATTAATGGAGAATTTGGCAAAGGGATCAAGATTGTTGGGTAAAATAAATTTAGGGGTAAAATTGTGGAGTTTGAACGCAACCTGCATCCAACAACCTCAGGAAGCATAAATGTATTTTTCCCTTATTGTTTCTTGTGCTCTTAAGAATTTAGTGTAGGCTGTAGGTTCTGTACTATTTGAGATCCAAAACTGGTTAAAATAATTTTGATCCTTAATTTCATTTGTCGCTCAATGACGATTCTCATTTTACAAATTGATGTCAGAGATGTCAAATGACGACTTTCACTTTTGTTGATTTATTGTTAAGATTATTAATGGGTCGATTTCATCCATACTTGACTTGTCTAACTCTAACCAACAAATATAGGCTTAGGGTTTGCACTCATTCATTGAGGGAAAAACTGTAAATAAATAAAAAATAAAAATGAAAGAAACAACAACATACAAGAAAATCAATCTGACAAAAAGGGAGCTCAACTTTGAGAATGAACTCCCAAAATAGTGCCTACAGACTAATTATGAAAGATCTTCAAAATCAAAGCCTAAAGATACGGACTTCCCATCTTGTTTTTTAACACCTGTGATGTACTTTATCTTGGTATAATTCTCTCATTTCTTTCGTGACTATAATCTTACTACCCTTAGATTGCTTTTGTAATCTTCATGGCTATTACAATCCTATCGTATTTTCATACTGTGAATGAAATTCTGATTGAGGGTTTCTCATTTAAAGAAAAAAAGGGAAAAGAACTCAAAAAAGGAAAAACACAAAATGATGCCCCATGGAAAACATGAAATCTATTGAGAGACCAAACATCACGGAGCCCTCTCCATCCTCTTAACACTTAGTTATTCTGCTCACCCCAAAGATTCCAGAAAGTAACTGATGTAAGAAGAATAGGGGTTAAATTTGGGTAATTAGCTAATATTCTAGGTTAATTTTGTTTTTACTCCACCTGTGATAAATCTCTATAAATAAGAGTCTCCCCCTCTTGTATGAAGCGCATTATTCATTCTAATAAAAGATTCTCAATCTTGATTATTGGAGGATTACTCTTGAGGTTACTTAGGCTACATCAATAACTCTCTAACAAACGATAAAAAATGACCATTCTCATGGAAGGGTGGAAGAACTCCCCAATCATGTCACCAGTTTCCTTGTACCAAGCCAGCAAGAAACCAAACATGTGAAAGAAACGATTCCACCTGGATCTCACAAACTCACAACTCCAAAGAAATGTGATCGAAGTCTTCCTCTGCCTTCCCATGGAGAATATGACACTCATGATCTAGCTAATACTAACCTTAAAACTATTGGTATAATTATTCCATTCAAGATGAGGAATTTCTTATTTGAGGTGATGTAGTCAATGAACTGAATGCCAATTCTTTGACCATTGAATCCATTTTCTTATTTGTTGATATTCTTACTTGTACGTTCTTTGAAATTCTGACGTTCTATCTTTCATCCTGGAAAGAATCTAAACTCAGAAGCCGATGCTCAAGCAAACTTGGCTGTCACTTTAGCTGGTAATATTTCTTATAAATAATTTTAGTGACTGTAGTTTGGGTTTGTCATAAGATTCACGAGTAAATAAGGTGGTCATTTCTATTGCAGACGGCGAAGTCCAGGAGTTTGAAGATTAATGGTTAGAATGCACGGCTGGATATATCTTACAGCATAGCAAGATTTTCTGAGTAAATTGCATTTGTAGGCCAATGCTTTGCATGCTACTATTCTTTTCCCAAGATTGAAGACCTTTGGGCATTGTTTTGGTTGCAACTACATTTCCGTGGTCCTGACTTAGCAAACTGGAATTCTAGTTGTGACAATGGATTCAACAAAGCAGAAGAGCATTTTTCCTGCGTACGTGAGATATGAATCCTGTTTATTTGTTCTATAATTCAATTTCAGTTGAAGGATTGTCACTGAAATGTAGCATTTATTTTCTTTTTATGATTCAATAGCATTTTTGGGAAGTTTCAAGAACAGTGAGATTTTAACAAACCTGGGGTCATTTGGCATTTGGCATTTGGTTCAAAGTTCATTTGAGGACTAGATTTCTGGATTTGAGTTTTTTTTTTTTTTTTATATATATATATATATATAATTTTTTTTTTACAATTTTTATTTAGAATTATGTTGGAGATCTGGCCTTCAACCTAAAGGAAGATCGTAGATGCCTTATCCCTTGAATTTACAGAAAGCAGAATTTTTTGCTCTTCATCATATTATTCTGTAAATCTTTTGAATTTACAGAAAGGAAAATGTATTGCTTTTTCATCATATTATTCTGTAAATCTTTCTGTTATTTTTGCTTGAAATAATTTATGTAACATACTCATTGTACTCTCCCAATTTTTTCTCAATTAAGAAGAGAGAAATTTTGCATACATTTCCTTTGACACTCCCTAGGTAACATCTCAAATTTTTAAGGTAATTTGTAATTTTTTTTATTAATTATCTTATTAAATGTTGGTAAAATTATAATTTTGGGATGTTTAATTTGAGTTTAAAGTTTGGGTTTAATTTTCATTGTTGAGGATTGTTTGTTTGTGGTTGGTGAAAAGAAAAGGAAATTAAATGAGGAAAGAGAATGAGTTTTTTTATTTAGAGAGAGAATTTTGAATTTTATTTTTGGAAAAAATAAAATGGTATAAGTGATAACAATATTAATTATATTATTATTATTTTATTTAATGCACATTGAAAAATGTGCAATTCATCTTCCCCAATCTTTCTCCTCTTGCAAAAAACCCTAGTCGCAGCCATAACGCCGCCGCCGCCGCCCAGCCCTCCGCTCGCAGCCACGCCGTCAGCCGCGCCATCCGCCGACTCTAGCCGCGAGTCTCGTCGTCGCCTTCAACGCAAAGCCGAGCCGAGCCGCCAAGCCGAGCCGAGCCGTGTTCTGTCGTTTTCCGTCTCTGCTGCCACTGCACTTTGTGGGTTTGCTGGTAAGACTTGGGAAGAACCAAGTTGAGTTTTAAAGGGCCAATTGGGTTTTAATTAAAGATATTACTTGAATTAATTTGGTGTCGTTATTAATGAATGATCAACTTGAAGGTTTAATTGAAGTTGTGGTACGACCACCTTAGCTCATCCTTGTTGGGACATTTGGAGGCTAGTTCGAGTAAGGAAAACTCTGAAATTGAGGTAAGGATTA
>JBBPDJ010000026.1:4136735-4147665 GCA_037974625.1 Cucumis cinereus
ACTCTTGATGGTTTTCCTGGCGTTGACTATGACGACGAAAATTCTACTTCTAGTTCCCATGCAAGTGAAGATGAGTTAATCGTTCCATTAAAAAGGGGCTATACTGACCGTTCTTATCAAACATACAAAGTATTGCAGCCAGGAAATACCGAGGAAGATGTTGGCAGGTTTCTTTATCCTTTTCCTCTTCTTTTCTCCAAATTGATTGCACTGCAGAATCCTTTTACTATTAATGCCTCTCTCTTTCTACTATATTCATTGAAACAATCTACATTGTAACTTATAAAGAACAATGTAATATCTACTTTTAAAGAACAATGTAATATCTACTTTTAAAGAACACTGTAACTCATTTTGAGAATTTTTTTGTTTGAAATGTTTGAAAGTATGGTGCGTCGTTTTCATTCTTGTATGATTTTGCTACCAACAATCATTATTTGTTGTTTCGTGAATGTTTAATTTCCTCTTTTGTGCTTTTCAACGCCTCCCTCCCCCCTCCCCCCCAAATGATATAGATATTTTGATGTTCATTTTAGACATGTGTTGGAGTGCCTTAGGTTTTGTTAATATAGAAATGAGCCATCGGAAAATAGCCAGCTTGTTTCTATGTTAATGGGCTTGCAAGGAAATGAATTTTACGTCGGTAAATCATAGGTTTTTTTTTAAAAAAATAACGTCACATTTTTAGTGGCGCAATAGTGTATGTCGCAAAAAGTATACATTTAGTGATATATGTATGATGTCGCTGTAAAAATTAATTAGTGACGAACAATATGTCACTACAAGGATATAGCGACAGTCCTAGCGACGCGAGGGGTTGCGCCGCTAATACTTTTAAGCATTGCGTCGCTAAAACTTTTAGCTACGCGGATACAACGACAGTCCTAGCGACGCGAGAAATTGCGCCGCTAATACTTTTAGCGACGTTTTTTGTATTTTTAGTGACGTTTTCGATGGGCCACTAAAAGCTAAATTTCTTGTAGTGGGAATTGCAAGAGAGCGTGAGAGAAAATAAGTTAGAGAGGTATTAGAGAAGGATGAGAGAAAAAGTGGAAGAAAACATGTTTTACGTTTTTTGAGAAAAAAAGATTTAAAGAAGTCTTTCATATAAGGGTATTGTGGACATTTCATACTCCTCTTAGTCCTAAAACTATTTTTTTTCAAAAACTAATCCGAAAACTCGGACAAATTTCATGAATATAGGTTTTTTTAAAATAATGACAAAAATAGGGTAGGGTTGAAAAGAAAAACAAAATTAGAGTAGTTAACCAAACTATTGTACAAAATAAGGTTATGTTATTTTATTGTTCATGAAAGTCATGTACTCGGTACACGACTTCCTTTTACGCCCCACATGGAGTGTGGACTTGTTGACTGGATGACTGAAGTCGTAGACCCGTCCACAACTCAGAATTAAATAAAAAAAATCCATAAATCCCTACGTTGGATGATTTTGACACCCTAGTTAACGTAAATCTTCCATACAAGGATGATTTTGACACCCTAATTAACATAAAAGAATTTTATTTTAAAGGAAAAAAAGGATAATTAGGCTAATTATTTTGAAAAATTGTCAATTATGCCACTAAAAAAGGACTACAAATTAGACTAATTATTTTTTTAAAAAAAATTCATGGAAGTCGTTTTTTACTTTTTGAAATTTGTCAATTATGCTACTACAGAGCTACAAATTAGGCTAATTATATATATATATATATATAACAAAAACACTGTCAGTTGAGGTCGTTGACTTCACTGACGCCACCTGCCGGAGTCGTATACAAAGTCCACTATTTTCATTACCTATTTTTGACATTTTTTTCTCATCCACCATATTTTTGATATATTATATTAAAAAAAATTATTTTAAAAAAAAATCCTAAAACTCTTTACATCCTAATTTCATCTTATTTTTGGCAATTTCCCAACTATATTGCGTAACGGCCCCTATCTTCAGCTTCAGTGAGAAAATCGTTTATCCGACCGGAGCAGAGATGCTCGATTCTACGCCCCTTCACGGCCCTTTCACCACGATTTGGCCGTCGGTGCAACACAGTTGCCATTACAACTCTCCCAATTCGACAAAATTCCGGCCACCCCATCTCAATTTGTCTCTTATCCATGGCTCCGGACCAAGGGGGTTTCCTGTTTTTGCCATGAAGAGGGTGGGGAAAGGCGGCATTGCTCTCACTGAGCCGAGTGATTCCGACAATGAGTTCGATGAATTTTTCGATGAGGATGAGGAAAATTTTCAGGACGAGGATGAAATTCTTTTGCCGTTAAAGAACACGAGAGAGTGGCATGCGGCGAGGCCTCGTGGATTTGGAGAAGGGAAGGAGTATGATACTTCGATTGAAGACAAATTGCTACAAGAAATGGAGCAGATTAGGGAAGCTCAAGCTGCAAATATCAATAAGCTCAAGAATCAGTCTTCTTCTAACCCCAACTCTAGTAGAAATGTCGTAGAGATAGCAGGTCAGTCTCAATCTCTCTCAATTTTTAACTCTTTATTCTCTGATTCTGCAAACTGCTGCCGAATTGAAATGTTTAATATTGTTTAGCTCGTAGTTTTTGTTTGTTTTGTTTTTATGTAAATTAAATTTGTGGGTGTAGACATTTGCCCAGATAGATTAAGAGTAGAATATGTCATTTGTGGAGATACGTGAATGGTCCGTTGCTCTTATCAATTGGTGTCGTAGCTATGGTCTAAAGTAAACCTAGCTATGTACGTGACATTCTTGGATTGCAAATAAAATTAGTTACCCTTGTAGATGAAACTTTAATTCGGAAAAAACTTGTCTAAGATGCAGTAGACAAGTATAGCTTTATCTAATAAAGTGAAGTTGATAGGAGTATATGTTTGTTTGAGAGGAGGAGATTAAGGGTGCGATAGTGGTAGACACCAAGTAGATTGTACAATTTGATCTGTGGTAGTATTCTATCTGGGTTTCCTTTGGGCCTTGATTTGAGCAAACTTTCGTTGGTGGTTTGGAGTGGGACAGATGAGGGGACAATTGTTAGCTGCAAACAAAGTTTCTAGAGTAGGTAGAGATCCACCGGTATATAAGTGAAGACAATTATCTTTGGTATGCTATCCTTCAAGTGGTTTCCAAAGTAAAACCGTGAGGACTTATGACCAGAACATATAAAATCATATCATTGTGGAGATATGTGGAGGATCCATTTTCAAAGAGAATAGGTGACAAAACCTAACATGGGAGAGTGATGAAGTTTTGTGCACAGTTGGTGGAAAGAACCATACGGTTGTCCCAATCTAATCAAAATCTTGAGGCACCATGTGTGTCCACTGATGGGGCCACCGGGTATTCTTGGTGTACTAGTTTTATGGGCTCTTACACTATTCTTCAATTGAGGTACAACTTGTCCCCAAAAAAGTTGTTTTTCTCTACTGCTGAATGTGCGGAATCCCGATGTTGAAAGTGGGCTCAATGGTTTGCAAGTAAATAAGCCATTTTCTTGCTTCATATTTATCCCAATGCCTATCCTTTATTTCTTGCACTCTATCATCTTGTTTATGAAAGTTAGCCTATGCTAAAATTGAGGGTTCAATCATGACTGATTTAGGTGTTGTAATATCAAATCAGCTTCCTTATTCAAGCCAAATCGATTTATTTGAAGTTCTTGTTCTACTTTACGTAGTTAAATATGGAACCCCTTTCTTTGAAGTCTTGTTGTCGACCCATTGGAAATATAGCTTAGAAGGGGTTTCTAGCACCTCTTGCTAGAAATGATTTGGTCTGGGCTGGGTACTCAAATTTTGGTTGCGTGAGAACACATTTCTTCACATTAGCATAAAAATTATGCACTGATAAGAAATCAGCAGAAACTCTCTAATTTCAATTAGAATTGTGTTTTGTGCAGAACTGAATCTCATTAATGCACAAAAGCAACGGTTGAAATTCTACCAAGATCCACAAATTTAAAAATATTAATTTTTTTTTTTTGACATCCGATTGCGTTTACACCAGACATATTTCTTATGACTAATTGGGGGCCCATTAGTGAGGAAAATACTTAACAATTCTCCTAAAGAAAACACAAAGAAATAAGAATTACAATACTTCATTCAAGTTTAAGACAATGGCATTACATTTTAAAGTTGGTATAGAATGCTGACAATTGTTCAAGTTTAAGGCTCAATTCTATGAAATTGAAATTTTAGGGTAAATTGATATATTTTGCAAAGTTCATTGTGTAAAAGTTGAGTTTTCCAAAACTGGAAATGCCACAATACTATTATAGTGAAATAACAGTGAAAGAAAATTTCTTCTGATCGCATCCTGTCTGAGTTTTAGCCACATTGTTGTATGAAATCCACTCTAGACTTGTAAAATGCTTAGTTATTAATGAACCTTTTTCATTCTAATTCTTCTACTTGTCTATTCTAGTTTGATCTAACCTTGAGTATCATGTATTTCTTCAGCTCCAGAAATTGTTAGTACTGGAGTTCGTGTACGCATTATCAACCTTCCTAAAAAAAAGAACATTCACAGAGACTTGGTCGTGGCTTTTAAAGGGTTTCCTGGAATAATCAATATAACTCCTGCAGTCATTGGAAACAAAAAGACTAGGGATCCAATCTGCAAGGGTTTTGCATTTGTTGATTGCAAATCTGAAGGAGATGCCTTAAGGTATGTTTATGAGAAGAAATTATAGAACCAAAAGAAATTTAGTTCAAATCTTTTTCATAAGCAAGTTAGCTTCAAAATACCAAACTTATTTACTCGAAAAAGGTAGCAAGGCCGTATTAAAATTGGTGAAGTACATTCTTATTGCAAAACTCTTGAATGGGTTTTGTCTGATTCCTATTTCACCATCTTTTTTGTAATAGAAACATTTCATTGATGAATGGACTACACCAAAAGGTGACTACAGTAGATTCCAACAATTGGAGATTAATTATATAAGCTGAAGTGAGTAAATGGGTGCTTAGTTTTGTGCGAAAACAAGAAAAAAAAAAAAGAAAATAGAAAAAACAAATCCATAAAACGATCAAAAGCAGAAAAAGTGTCTTTGAAAAGACATCTTGCTCGACCCAAAAATTCCAGAAGAAAGTCTGCAAAAAGCCAATGGAATCGTCTTCTTAGTACCACCAAAAGGATGGCTGACCAGAAGTGGTGCTAGAAGATCAAAAATATTGTTGGTGCATGGAAATGACCACCCAAAAGCTTAAAAAATAATCTGTCATAAACTAGATTCAAGGGAACAATGCTTAAAAAATGAGTTCGTGTCTCAGCTCACATTGTGGTACCAATAAGGATAAAGGTGCATGAAAGACATTCTGATAGGAAAGACATCAGCGGGATATTATGGGTATGCTAGTAATTAGTGGAGTAGTTTGTTAGGGAAGTTGGTTATAAATAGAGGGAAAGGGGAGTGGAGAAGATAAGCAACATTCTGGAATATGAATTAGGGCTTGAGAGTTATCTTGGGAGAGTCCAAGTACCTCGAACACTTGGTTTATCTTGTGTTTTTGTTATCTGTTATATTTCAATATATTTGGGTTCTATCACATTCTTCTTTCACTATTGAGGCAGGCAAATTTTTGTTTTCAAATCTGCAGTAGAAGTTTTTTTTTGTTTATTTTGGCCTTGTATTTTTTAAATTCCAGTTTTCTTTCTATTATTATTTAGTTTGTGTGGATATGATGAGGACGCTAAGGGGTGTCAACCTAGCTGAGAAGTTCGGGTGCGTCTGCTGATCCTTAGGTCTCTTTATTTGTACTCTTAGTATATATCTTTTGTACTTTTAGTTTTTATCAATAATAATAAAGGGACAGTACGCTTTTCACAAAAAAAAAAAAAAAAAAGAATGGCGGTAGAGTCTAGATGTAAGATCTTGTTTGTCTTGGACCTCTCTTTTTACAGTCCTACTGTGAGTTTCTTTGTCTTTACTTCAACTATTGGTTCTTTCAACTGGGTATAGAGACCTACGTTTGTTTGCCTTTCTTGTACATTGTTCTTTTATCTTCTTCATGAAAGTTAGTTTCCACTAAAATAAAAATGAAGCTATTTTTACATTTTTCATTTGTTCTGAGATCATCAAGGGTTAGCTATATAAATATGTATATTCTGAGATCATCACATCCTTACATGTCTTGGCATCATCTTTATGAATGGTTTCTAGGTTTCGTCTAGAAAATAACATTTCATGTACCCATAATCCTTGATAAATTGGTAAAAAGAGTGACATTTGTTTTCTTCAGTTTTCTACAAGCATTTTCTGGACGGTATCTTACGTTTGGAAGGGTTCAGAAGCAAATAAAATGTGAAATAATGAATCGACAAACTTCGAGTTCAGCTCGCAAAAGTTCAGTGGGCAGTACCAATCACTCTCGACTAAGTATTCTTGAAGAGGAAGCAGAGCAGTTTACTGACGTTGACGTGGATTTAGCTAGTGAAGTCACGAGAACAAAAATTGAGGATATCGAAGACGATTTGGCGTATGTCAGTGAATCACATTCGGATGATGAGGATGATAATGGTGTAGAGTCAAGAACAGAGTTCAAAATTCAGTCACCACCCGAAAAGGAAGTAAAGAAAATTGATGAACTAGAAGAAATTCTTCCTCAAGGAAGAGAGAAAATTCATAGGGAAGTTTCACAAATTAAAGGGAAAACAAAGGTTTCAAAGAAGAAGCAACTGAAGGAAAAAGGAGAGAAGAAATTATTAACACAAATTCCAGGATCTGCCAAAAGGTCCTGCTGCTTAAAGTGATTGTTTAGAACATGGTTTTACATTTAATGCTTTGAAAAACTAACTTAAATCTTCTTTATATGTTAATGAATAATGCAGGTTAAGGATAAAGGAGAAGGCTGTCTTAACTGACGTGTACTCAAGATATGGAAAGAAATCAGCTTTGGTTTCAAAAGACGGGAATTAAATGGAGTAGATGTTCCCTGAAATTAAGAACGTAAGAACTTTAACCCAAAAAGCTCATATGAAATGTGATTTAAATACATAAACTTCATTTTCTTGGTGATTATATATCAAATTGATTTAAATGCATAAACTTCATTATATAGACTTGTGATACTTTTTTGGTCTTATTTTAAAATCATCCCCTTTTTCACATTCCTGGTTCATTGATTGTAATCTCCTAGGGAATCCTAATTCATTTGTTCAATCTGGTTATTCTTGCTCTATCTAGTGTAGTCAAATTCCTGCAAGGAATGAGAATTATCTTGTTGAAAGTTGGAATTAGGTATACTTAACTGTTGACAATTCCACGGTGGAAAAATTTGGGAAACTCATAATTCTTATAAGATAGTTGAGCTACTCTTCTCACAAGTCACATCCGATTAGTTTTGAAATGAAATCTCATGTTATCTAATATTCACGAAAGGTTTTGGTTAGAAAGTAATTTGAAGTCGATAAGAGTTAGAGTTCTTCAAATTCATTGGCAGGGTTGTGTTGGGATATGACTTCCATCAGTTATTTGGTCTACAAAATTATGCAACCCTCGAATGTAATATTTGGATTCAATTAGTTTGAGTTATTTGCATTGTTTATGAAAGGAACAACAGTCTATGGCAGCTGACGGCCTGTGCAGTATCATTTTAGCAGTAAATCAGTTAGCCTATGCCGTTTTTGTGTGTTGTTTCTTGTTTTTCAAGAACTAGAACTAAGAACATATTTGGTTACCACTTTTGTTTCTTATTTCTTGACCAAAAAAAATGAAAAAAAAACATAGAAATAACCTTGTTTGATACTTTTTTTTATAAAAAAAATATTTTCCTTATTTCTTTAGTTTCTCTTTTGTTTTATAGTTTAAATATAATTGAGTTAGATATTACAAAAATATATAATATAGATTAAAATATATAAAAAACAATGATCAAAGGTTTAAATTATATAATACAATAAGTGTCAACGTAAAATTAATAACTATTATACAATTGTTTCTATTGTAAGTCCAACTCAATAACAAATAAGTCCAACCCCCCTAGCTGCTTTAACTAGCAAATTGGCTCCCCAAACTATCAGACTTCCATGTGGTTCGCCTGAGTTTCCTACCAACACTATTTAGCTTTAGTCGGTTTAATTTGGTAAACATATAATGTATTTGATGGTGGAAGGGGGGCTTCAACACCCCCTTTACACCCATCAGATCTATATACCTTTGAGAAACTCCAAATATCATATGCATATGTAAGATTGACCATAACACCATTAAATTGTTCTTGTGGCACATTATCTAACACATACTACATTGTTAGAAAATTGACCCATTAGACCTCCCACATTATCAACTATGACATTCATTCTTGTCATTTGTCATGGATGACCGGGAGAATTCTCACTGGAATCGAGGTGGGGATTCTCACAGGGAATTCCGTTCTCTGACTGAAATTCCCCCCACCCTTTTTGAAAAAACACTAATTAATTTAAATCATTAATATACGAAAATTCTAATTAAATAATTAAATTCATCACGAAATTGTTTATTATGTTTAGTTTTATAGGATAATTGAGTTTAAAGATAAAAATTTTGGTCTACAAAACTAACTAATTTTTTAGTAAAAAGAAATAAAAATAAATCAAATTATTCATATATATAATCTATATTTAAATATTGAATTTAAACATATTCATTATTTTGGCCAATAACATAACTTTACATAACTATACTAAATAAATAAACAAAGTATGATCCCCGTGAACCACTTTTCCATGGAAAATATTGGACATCTGTAGATACAAGAGCTTGAACACAAACCTCCCTAAATTATCTACTATGATACCATCTAAAATAAAAAAAATAATTCTCTCTAAAACGATCTCAATATTTTTTTTTGGAAATGGTCAAAAATAGTAAATTTGTCAAAATATTTACACTTTTTAGAATAATCAAGTGTAATGGATTTTTGTCGTTTTTTCTATGAGGTTTAAAGACTAAGTTTTTTCTATGAGGTTTAAAGACTAATTTTAGAAATACAGTTTTTTTTTTTAAATAATGACAAAAATGGGGTAGAGTTGAAAAAAATAACACAAGTAATGTATCGACCAAACTATTGTAAAAAATTGGGTTTTTTTACTGTTCACAATCCACATGGAGCGTGGACTGATTAACTTGGATGATAATTGAAGAAAGAGGCTACTTGTGTTATTAGACACTTCTATTTTTTATTTTTTACTTAGATACAAGTGGTAGGACATCCTTGCTATTTATACTAGTTGGCACCCTTAAGGGTGTGTTTGGGGCATGGAGTGGGGTGGAGTGGAGTGGACTACACTCCATGTTTGTGGCAATGTTTATTTTAGTTGGGGATTAGGATTAGGACTAAAATAATCCACATGTTTTTACTATTCTTCAACCTTAAGAGGTATTTGTTTCTGTTGGGGAAAAATTTAAATATAATATAAACTGAATACACTAGCAAACAAATTACAACTCAATTGGAAACAAATACTCTTAAGCCAATTGATATAAGAAGATTTAGATACATAAACAATCAAATACTTGAAAGAATATAAAAATTTGGTATACTCAAACCGTAGTCGAGACACGCTTCTGATAAGCGCTGTCCTGAAGACAATTATCCACTCTGCACAGGCTTGCAAGCAGACTACAACAATCATCTCAGCAGGATACAACGACTAACTCCGGTAGAATTGCAACCTCGAACTACTTGGATTTGGCAGAACTCTTGGATAATTGCTCTCAACTCAATACAAGAACAAAGGAAAGAAAAAAAAGAAAGAATGAAGAGAACTCTTCAATTTTGGAATGGATGATACGAATGAAGGAACAAATTGGTATTTATAGGCTAACAACTTAGTAACTCTCCAAAATACAAAATAAAAACAAATAAATACAAAAGTTGAAACTTTTGTCAAATTTAACTCAATTTAGTTGTTATTTGACTAAAATCAAACACAACTCATTCAAATTGAAGAAGTAACAACTTTAACTTCCATAATATTAAATTTGTACATGAAAAAACATCTTAATTTGATGGTTTCAATTCAATTTGGAGTTTCTAACAAATCAATTTAATTTGCACTATTAAATCCAATTTTTTATGTTTCAAAATTCATCAAAGTTTCACTTTCTTTCACTATAAATATCCAACAGTTTCAAGGGTTGGAAAGTTCGTCGACCAACTTTCGGACACCACCTCTAGTGATCGTCACTGGCCAATCTCCGGCCACCACCTCTGGTGATCATTGCCGGCCAATCTCCAACCGCCACCCTTGGTGATCATCGTCGGCCAATCTATGACCACCACCTGCGGTGATCGTCGTCGGTCAATCATCGACCACCACCTCTGGTGACTCCACCAACGAACTTTCGACAACTAACTCCAGCGACACCGCCAACCAACCTCTTGTCGCCATTGATCAACCTTTAAAAATTTTAATAAAATTATTTTTAAGATATATAACAAATAAAATAAACTTGTATGTATGTACAGATTCTTTTTTAAAAAAAGTTTTGAAACTCATTTGTGTTTTTATTTTAAGAAGTTTTTATAAAAATTTGTTTAAATAAAAATGAATTTTTGAAAAACTTTTTTCTAAGTTATTCCATATTTAGTTTAATTATATTAATATTTTTTCAAATATATTTTTCTCATTTTTTTTTCTTTTGAAGATTTTTCTAAATTATTATTATTATTAAGTTATCTTTTTAAAGCTATGTCTTTCTCTTTTTTAGTTTTAAACTAGTGTTTTCTTAATTTTAGGGGTAGTATATATATATATATATATATAATTCAGTATATTTATTTATGATATATGTGTAAAATCTCTATTTGAGTTTAATAACATTTTTTATTTTTTCGCTGGTTAATTTAATTGGCTCGAAGACCTATAAGACCGAATCCATTCGATTTCTAAAAAGGATTACTAATCCTTAACTTTTCGAGGAATCCTTCATCAGTGGTTGTGAATGACTGATTTTTCTC
>JBBPDJ010000026.1:4156465-4167078 GCA_037974625.1 Cucumis cinereus
CTAAAACGTCGAGAATCTAAGAGTTCTCCCTACCTGGGCGACAGTATAAAGAAGCATTTAGGGATTTGTTCATGATCAATGATTACAAAGTGGAACAAGCCTCTGAAACTGGACTATTTCTTCCTTCTCGATCCCATCCATATCCGCCTTCAATCAGAATGATCTGGAATTCCTTTCCAATTTTGTATATCAACTAATGGGACAGCAGGAAGGAAGAAAGAAATAAAGCACCCCGTTGACTTTTCTTTCACTCCATCTAAAAAAAAGCTTTTTGTGCTCGAAAATGAACTCCAAGACGTGTATCATCCTTTCCTTTAGAGTTATTATTAATATTAGACTCACCCTTATTATTAATACTCACCCTAAGAAAAGGGGACAAAGAGAGTATAGTCAGTCAAATGTAGTTTGAGTTCATTCATATTCCGTCTCCTTCCTTTTTTTTATTTTTTGATTTGGGTGACATGTAAAAAAGAATAAAAAAAAAAGGGTAAGTGCTATGTACAGCAAGACCCACTTACTATATACAAAAGATACAAAATCAATATGTTTAACACCCCCCTCCTCAAACTCAGGATGTCTCAAGGGATAAGATCTGGAGTTTGGATACCGAGTATCAGAATCCCACAGTGTTGTGAGACTTCGTAAGAAGATCCGCCATCTGAAGCTCTAAGGAAATGTATGGCATTGAATCCTTTAGAAAGTGATGGCGAACGAAGTGCCCTAAGTGAGTAAGGCTATTTCGATATGTTTTGTTCGCTCATGAAACACATAATTGTGTACTATTTGGATAGCACTCTTGTTGTCACAAATGAGAATAGTAGGCCCAGAAAAAGTGAGTCCCATATCTTGTTGTAACCATCACAA
This sequence comes from Cucumis cinereus, assembly GCA_037974625.1. NCBI lineage: Eukaryota > Viridiplantae > Streptophyta > Magnoliopsida > Cucurbitales > Cucurbitaceae > Cucumis > Cucumis cinereus. The sequence goes on from JBBPDJ010000026.1 coordinate 4,157,330, forward strand.
CAAAATAATCTCTGATGTCGTATCAGCAATAGCTCTTTACTCGGCTTCTACACTAGAGCGAGCCTCTCTCTTTCTTATTCTTCCAATCTCATTGAGAGTCACAAAAGGAAAAGCAAAAGCCAGTAGTGGAGCCCCTTCATCGAGATTAGTTGGCTGTAAGATCACCAGCATGAATACCTTACTTCAGCTTTAAGAGGTAGGGGTTGCCAAGCTATTCTAATAGAATAGGTCTCGACAGTAATGGCAAGGTTTCCAGAATAGTCAAGCTTTAGATATATCTCAAAATATGTTTATCAACTACTAAATGAGAAACCCTAGGAGACTGTATAAACTTGTCTACAAGTCCAACAACAAACGAAATCTCTGGGCGACTCAGAGTAAAGTACTGGAGACCACCCATCATACATACTCTTATAGGCTGATGGATCTGATATCAGCTCACCATCATGAGAATACAACTTGCATTAAGCTGGAGTCACCTATACATACTCTTATAGGGAAACCTGTGAAGCATTCCATGGCGTCCTTCTGCTGAGTTAGATGCATAGCCGTCGACTTTCGAAACTTCAATCCCGGTTAGAGGACCAAGATCTTTCATATGAAACTGCTTGCCAAGATGTTGCTTCGTTTGATGAATAGCAGCGGAATCATTGCCGGTAATATTTTTCTTTTTCATTTTCTTATTCAAACTTCAATGGCAAGGATGGATATACCTGAAGCGCTTGACAAAAAAATCTTGTGTGATCCAGGTGAACTACAATCTAATGTTAGTAGTGTTGTGCTGAATGTTTCAAAAGCTCTCTATGGACTCAACTCAAAGAGGCTTTGAAAGCTTACATAAATAGTCTGGATGAATAGAGTCTTCATAACTAGGGGTTGGCCTCGACCTCTTCCTTGAGATCTTCATGAAGGAAAGCTTGATTGACATCTAACTAGAATGAAAGTTGGGTTTGTGTTGAATGTAAGCGGGTGCGAATGGTACCATTTAGAGAAACTGGACTGAAGGTGACGTCTCGACATAATAAAGACCATACTCTTTTTCATAGCCTTGAGCAAGCAGGCGAGCTTTCTTACTCGTGAGAAAATTTGCTACAGTTTGTACCTCTATATAAAAAACAATCTTGCTTGTATTTGATCTTGTAAGCCCACCTTGACCCAACAATTGTTTTGTCAGGTGGTGGAAACAAAAGATCCCAGGTCTTATTCTTTTGAAGGGCATCCTTATTCTTGTTTGTAATTTAAGTATAACATAGCTTGTTTCCAATTCTCATCAGATTTGGCTTTATTGAGGCTTATGTTGTATGTCCTACTAGTACATCACACGTCCATTCTTGCCATATAAGAATAAATTTGGTACTTGAATCTTTCCTACAGGTAAATTCATTGAAGTCTTTTATAGCGAAGAGTTGAAGTTTGCACATGATTTACGTTACCAGATAATTCCTCATAGGGGGTATTTGTTTGATTAAAAGTCCAGTCCTTTCGAAGGGATCATCTCAGACCTCAATGAAAGTAGACTAGAAGTTAAGAAAAGAGGTAATGAGCCTATCACATTTATTTATACTAGGTACGCAGTTGAGTCAGCATGCATTGAGGCAGACAAGCAGATACTTTATAGCGAGCCAAGTCATGTTCATAAAGAAAAGATTGGATCAACGAAATGGAGAACGAGGGCAGTCCTTAACACCCTTCCCTTCTTTCGTGCTCTTGTCTTGTCCTTTTTGTCCTTTACTCCTGTTTGGAAAATCAACCCATACTCCGTCTTAAGGGTCCGAACTGATGTAACTAAAGAGTGAAGGTTGGGTCCCCAATTTCCAGTATGGAGCCATCGTCGGTCGTTTTGAGCTTGCCTGCCATAGCTACCCCTACGAATACATTTCAAGCAACAAATGGTACGGTAGACGCATACAAGCTTCACCAGAGCTCTGAGCGGTATTGTTACCTTCGTGTCTATAGTCTGGGTTAAGTAGGACAACTTCATACCTACCAGCCAGCATCCCTGGGTGTCCGGTCCGTTGGATTGGATCAGCCGTAGACCACAATTAGTATTTATTCGCCTTTCCGATCGGTTGCATGAAAATAGGGTATGCACACGTCTATCTTACCATCAGGGTCAAAAAGAAGAATCTGTCTCCTTGCGATATAAGACTTTAGCCAAAACACAGTTTGCCAATGTTGTCTTGGATGCCCTTGGGCGGAATAGATGGAAGTCAGACCATAGGAAATAGGGGGCACTCACTGTTGTAAAGTAGACGTGGGAAAGAAAACACGAAAGCAAAGTATGCACTATAACTCCAGGGTCCCCTGAATCATTGTATGAATAAGAAAAGGGCCTCCCTTTCCTTTACTCAAGTTCTCCTGAGTAATAGCAGGATGGCTGCGTACATCAATGACTCCCCACTTCTAATTAGTCGGCCGACAGAACTAGTGTCGCACAATGCCAGTATCGTACAGAAGGCATATCCTCATTTACTATAGACAGGATAGAAGGATTTACATAGGTTATTCGCTGAAGGTGCTCTAAGGATAGGAAGATTCTAGTTGAATATAAGACAAGATAGCTCGACTGCATAAATTTTGAATTTCCCGCTACATCAGATGGTAAGGGAAAGGATTTACTTTTGACGTTTATGGTATTGATTCCATCGCGGCTAACAGTTTTCCAAGTAAGGCCGATAGTAGTACACTGTCTGAGACTGAGGTAGGGCGGCCCTTCTCACCTAAAATGCCGATCAAATAGAGAAACTGGCAAATAAAGATAAGATATGTAATTTCTTCCTAAAAAGGAGAAAATAGCAGAATGACCGTAAAGTCTCGATCGAGACTTTGAGTACTACCCACAAACCAGAGACCAGATTTGTTAACAACAACTGAGAATGTACGCTCATTTTTTTCGCTGCTTTCATGATCTTTCCTATAGGTAGAAACTCTTTTCCATCTTGGATTTTTCTTTGTTTTTTCCATTTGCTTCTGCTCAAAACCATTTGGTTTGTCAAACCCATTAGATTCGGGCTGTTATCGCTCTTAGCAAGTAGATTTAGGTATGGGAATTGATCTAAGTTAGGATCTTGATGACTAAAGCTCATCAACCCTAATTAATACTTCGTCGTTTCACTACGCTACGATACCTCCATTTGGTAAAAGATGATACCATTTGAGCCTTACTCCTTTCGGATCCTTCTGCACCTATCGGTGAATATGTATACTTGAGAAGGTTGAGATGATCTCTAGTATACAATTAGGGATGAAGAGTACAAAATGCCAGCTTGAATGAGCTGATGATACCCTAACTCCTCTTTGGTTTATGACCCAGCTCTATATAAATTGGTAACTCACTTCGTGATGTGTTACTGTTGCTGTGATTCTGCGGGTTCGGAAAGTCTCTTCCCTATTTGCCTATGATCCCTTTACTTGATTTTTCGCTGGGATGTTTCAAATCAAAGAAAGAAAGGAACAAGCATCTCTTCGGGCTATTCTAAACCATCTCTTCTCGCTTTATATTTTACGAGATTTGATCTAATCATTGAATGAGCCTCGCTTAGATAAAACATCAGAAACTAAGAAAGGGAAGGGATGACCCTACTTCTGTTACGTACGTAACAAACAACCTTTGACTCGACAGAAGAAGCGAAACTCTACTCGCATATTGCTCTCTATTTATAAATAAACGGCGCTCCTCTCCCTCCTCGTCAACTCGGTCAAGCTGCTTCTTTCCTGCCCTCGATGCCTTTTGTACCTCTGCTTACTCAGATGCTCCTACCTTTGCTTGCGTCTGTTACCCTTGCTGAAGCCTATGCCTTTATCTATCCTTGTTAGATCATGTAGATTCAGAGAGATCAAAGGAGGATGAATGGCTACTAAATTTAGAGGAGTTTAGCATATGATGTTATGCTGCTGCTTTCTCTTAAATTGCCTATCCCGCTATTGGTGATGGCGGTGTAACTCGTGCTGCTTAAACGAATGCTGATGAGTAAAACAGGTTTCGGTTCAAATGCATCTGGCAACTAACCACCTTTCACGCTTCTGTGTTACAACCTTTGCTTATATTGCTATTGAGAGTGCAAGTTCTAGATCAACAGATTCAACTGCAATTGCTGCTGACTTTGTATTCGCTACTAGAAATGAAATAGAAATACTAGCGCTAGCTTAGTAGCTTCAGTCCTCTACTACTAGTGTAATTGGTAATTCAATTCTCTTTAGTCTCTTATTCATTCGTATCAGAAGCTTGCGGATCATGCTTTCATGCTATCGGTCCCATCCAACACTTTCAACACTCGATGCCCATAACAAACCTCTATGCGGTTGGGGAGTTGCTCCTGCCCAACAAGAAGAAAAAAGCAAAATCAACTGCACTTTACTTTTTCGGATAGGTCTTCCTCATAACACTATCTGATGCTTGTACCGATTGTGCGAAAGTACCAAGCTAATCTTCATTGATAGGTCGCGAAGGAGAAACCCCTCAAAACCCCAACAAAGTGAGCCAAAGGCCAATTTGGAGAGGAAGAAAAGTTTCAACTAGTAATCATCTCATTTCCTATCGGGATTGTAAGAAGCTCAGTTCCTTTTAATCATAGGCCAAGATTCGAGGAGAATCAGAGGAAAATTGAATAGCTACAATCGAAGATTAAGAGTATAAGTAAGAGTTCCCCGCTAACTCGTACGTTCGGCCGGTTACCTTGTTCTGCCCACACCCTCGTACGCTCGCCCGACTAAAGTTGAAGTATCAGAAGATGTTGTTCAGGAAAACCAAGATGAAGAGTCAAACTAAGAGTTCTCAGTTTCAGTTTTACAAAAGTAAGATGTTTACGAGTCCGAGTCCGATTAGGAGCCCACGGAGCGGTTCTTCAATTCAAACAAATCAAAGAGGTTGAAAGGCAAGAAAGGTAAGATTAATAGGTTGTTCCACCGAGCGAAGGTGCTTCACCTATTTTTGAGTTACGGATCTCATTCATCCCACGTAGCGGTATTAATAAAAAAGATTCGGTACAAGAATCTGTTTCTGTGGGGAAGTAAAGAGCGACGGCTCGAGCTGCCTTTATTTTAGTAATCATAGGTCTCGTTCTCTAAAGAAAGGGCAAATACAGATCCAGAGGAAGAAGAAGTTGAATATCGGCCGGCATCAGAGTCTGTTTGGGTTCCTGTCATGTAATAACTCTTTCTAGGGATATCTCTCATCATAGTTGCTTGTTTTCATGTAACATTCTCTGTTTCGGATGAAAAGTAAGAGACAAAAGAGTCAAGCCAAGCCTAGCCCTCGGATTAAAGGCCTGTTACGGGAGCTGAGTCTGATTCATATGAGTCTGTTTGGGTTCGTTGATAACTAGAATTCGAAGTGGAAGTTGAATCAGATAAAGAGTTAGTTCAAGTTAGAAAATTACTCTAATTGACTGTTTCGACAGGGAAGCTAAAGTCAGCTCTCCCGGAAAGAGGATGAATTTAAGAGTCCGAGTATGAGTCAGTTGAGGTTACAGGTAAAATGAGAAGAAGCAAGGTAATTCTCTTCAGACGTTGTTCGACCGACTTAGGCTAAAGAGGGTGTTCGCCCGGCTAAACAGTCAGAGCTCAGTCTCATTCCTTGTTGTCTGCTTTTCTTTTACCTGTCTCATTCTCTGAATCAAGAGAAGTAGAATCATAGGAAGAATCCTCAAGGTTTCATTCAGAGGGGGAATCATCAGTATTAAGATCAGGAGAATCATTGGTTGTTTGGTCGATCGAGAAAAGAGAAGTAGAATAAGTTTCTGATGAGGAAGAGCCATAAGTTGAGTTTCTTCTTTCTTTCCTTGTTGGAATGTTGAATGTCATGTCATTCGAAGAAGAGGAAGAGAACAGTGGAATTCATCGTTTTTTTCTTCTTTTTTTTCCTTCTTTTCCCTGTCTTTTCAATAGGAAATGAATTAATGAGGATTGAATCAGGAAAATCATTGGAAGTGGAGTTGCTTGTTTGATTTGACTTGGGAGAAGAAGGAGAATCCGAAGCGAAGCTGCAAGAGCTGAAGAGGGTAGAAGCAGAGTCAGTTCGGGAAAGGGAAATGATTAGCTAAGAGGAATAAAGGGTGAATGTCTAGAATCTTGTCTTTAACTTGTTTGAATGTTGAATGAAGAGTCAGAAAGGTAAGATCAAGAGGAAGATAAGATTCAGAGGAAGTTTGGAGAATCGTCGGAATAAAGGTAACAGCAAGATTAGAACATTTCATTAGATTCTGAGCAAGAAAGAACAAATAGGCCCGAGGAAGAGCTTAGAATCTCATTCTCTGTTGAGGAAGAAAGATAAGTAGAAGCTGAGGAATATCGGTAAGAGAAAGATCTCGAGATAAGTTTAATTCATCAAGAACTATTTTCGAAGAGGAAGAGTTCTTAGAGTTGTTAGCTGCCTTTCTTTCATCCTTGTTCCATTTTATCAGAGGTAAAACAAGATAGAATAGATAAGAAAGAACAAGAGGTTCGAAGATGAAGAATGACGGAGGAGATAAGTGTCATTCCGACTTAGCTGTCAAAGTTCCTTTATCTGAGGAAGTGGAGTGACTTGAATCACACTCTGTGGGCTTGCTTGTTTTCTTTGACTTGTACCTCTTTTCCTTGACTTGTTAGATTAATATCGGTATTCTATCTTGAATGAAGAGGGAGAATCAGAGTAAGACTTGTAATAACAAGAAAAAGAAAGGGAACATCAGTACTCAAAGAATCTGTTTCATAAGAGTCTGATGAGTTAATTTCATCTGAGGATGAAAGGAGCGAAGCTGCTCGACCGATAGAGAGAGGGAAAAGAAGTACTCAAAGGAGAATGTCATGAATCCCGTCTGGTTGCTTCTTTCTTGTTTTCATTGTCCTTGTTTTACCTGTAACATCAGTACTCAAAGGAGAACAAGAGGAATAGTTTAGAAGGAAGTTAGGGCAAAGAAAGGAGAAGAAGAGGAATCATTCTCAAATTCAAGGGAAAATCAATAGGAAATGAAGCAAGAGAAAAAGGAAGAGGACGAGGAAGATGAGTTAATTTCAGAGGGAGAATAAGAGTCTGAAAGGTAAGTGAATAAAGATAAGGAGAATGCCTCTAATGTTCAGAGTCAGAGCTTAGGAAGATGAATGAAAGAGGAAGAGGAAGAGTTGTCTCTGTCATTCATCCTGTCTGTTTTCTTTTCATTTTCCCTGTAAAATCATATGAGAATGAGAATCATCGGTCTCATGAGAAGAAGAAAGGTACCAAAAAGAGGCAGAGAAAATACTATTCTTTTCCGTGTTTTCATGTTTCATTCAGAAAGATCTCGAGGAAGAGATCAGTGTCATGAAGAAGAGGTCTAATTTGAGGATTCAAGGGTAAGATCTTGAGTAAGAGTTCCGGAGAGAGCTCAATTCCATCGATCCTCTATTTTTAGCTAGAAGAGCTACTTTAGTTTACTCAAATACTGGGAAAAGACTTGTTTTCATTGCATTGGGAGAATCTGAGGAAGTTCGGCCAGAAAAAGCGTATACTTTTTTTCAGCATTTTATTCTAATACAGAATGCTTGGAAACGTCTTCAGTTCTTTGATCTATCAAGATAGGGAGATTTGTGGAACTAATCATGCCTTTATGCCTTTCATTATAGATGTTCTTTCTAAGAAAGATTATGGTCCTTTCCTAAACCACTTCCCGTTTAGTTGCTGAAATCTCGAGAAACGCTTGATAAATGAGATGGAGTTCCACGAATATGCAGGCTAGAAAGATACTATTTGCTGCTATTTTATCTATTTGTGCATTAAGTTCGAAGAAGATCTCAATCTATAATGAAGAAATGATAGTAGCTCGTTGTTTTATTCAGTCGAAAGAGTTTAGGTAATACTTTCAAAGTGACTCTCGAAGGGAGAATCAAGGCTATTTAGGAAGAATCGCAGCAATTTCCCAATCCTAACGAAGTAGTTCCTCCGGATTCCAATAAACAAAAACGATTACTTAGGATCAGTTTGCGAATTTGTGGCATCGTAGTCAAATCATTATCAATGGCGCGCTATGCGCCTAAGTGCGAAAAGACAGTGCCGGTTTTGTTATGTCGAAACCTAAATGTTAAGTCAGCAACACTTCCAAATGCCACTTCTTCTCGTCGCATCCGTCTTCAGGACGATCTAGTCACAGGTTTTCACTTCTCAGTGAGTGAAAGATTTGTCCTCGAGTGTATGTTGAAAGCTTCTATAGTCGAACTCATTCGAGAGGGCTTGGTGGTCTTAAGAATAGTTCGGGTGGGGGATTCTCTTAAGTATAAAGAAGACAAATAGAATATAATTCATGTTCATGCTAACAGAAGAGCGAATCCAATACCAAGACGACTTCGTTCTCAGGAAGTGCAGCAAGTACTTGAGTCATTTTTGGGTATCATGCCCCACGAGTGAGTTGCCAAGTGCCCCCTAGCCTAGAAGGGCAGTCTACCACTAGATCGAGTGGAAGCCTGGAGCAAAACCCCCTTTGTTGGAGAGCCCCTGTTTGTTTGATTTATTCCGAAAAAAGCGGTAGCCTTGTACATTGGTTATCGGGCGCTCAACAAGGTAACCTAACCATCAAGAAGAAGTATCCACTTTGAGTGCGGACTTCTTCGCCCTAATCAATAAACGTGAGATACTTCAAGAAGTTGGATATACGGTCGGGCAACTACCACGTGCGTATCGCGGAAGGAGACGAGCCAAAGACGACCGGTGTGACAAGCAAGCAACCTTACTAATAAAGGGGCATTTGATTTGGTTATGCCTTTTGGACTCACCAATCCCCCTGCCACGTTCTGCACCCTCCACAATGAGCTATTCCACCCGTACTTAGACGACTGGTGATATACTTTGATCGTGGGCTATAGCTATTCGTTAAACGACCACGTTAGCCACCTCCGGACCAAAAGGTGTTAAGGAAGAATCACCTCTATGTAAAGACAGAGATCCTATTCCTAGGGCATTGGATGAGCATCAGAGCCATCGAAGAATGGCAAGCACCTACCAAGGTGCACCTACCAAGGTGCGTGAGCTAAGATCGTTTTTAGGGCTCCTGAACTATTACCAAAGATTCATGGTAAGTTACTCGAAGAGGTCTACTCAACTAAAAAATATCCTAAACTAAAGAAGAACGTATGGACCGATCATGGCATTTTCCACTGATCGAAAAATTGCCAAAGAGCTTTTGAGGACAATAAGCAGGTAGTTATTGATGACTCCGTATTGCAGTTGCCATATTACACTAAGCTATTTTGAAGTACACACGGATGCGTCAGACTATGCCATAGGCGGTGTGCTAGTACAACAAGGTAACCCAGTAGTATATAAGAGCCGGAAGTTCAATGAGACCGAAAGGCATGGTCCAAGAGATGGAGATGACAACAATAGTGCACTACTTGAGAACGTGGAGGCGGGTCGCGATTTATTGTCAAGACGGGTAATGTGGCGACGAGTGACTTCTTGACCCAGAAGAAACTCACGCCAAAACGGGGACGATGGCAAGCAAGACAAACTTGCCAAGTTTGATTGATATAGTCTGTCAGTCTGCCGCTTTGACAGACCAACCAGGTCGCGAATGCCTTAAGCTTAAGTAGGAAGACAGAGCTGGGGGTAAGTGAAAAAATTCCTTCCGGTAGTGGATGCTGGTGAATCAGAGTCAAATCTCTCTTTTCAGAAGCGAATTCGTAATTTATACAGTTCAAAAGGCGCTTCAGCTCTTATGGTTATTGTCACACCCTCTCCCAGACTCTCTACTCCTAGCCTAGGGGACGACATGAAACCAGTGAATCTCGTCCTTACCTTG
>JBBPDJ010000026.1:4202058-4218404 GCA_037974625.1 Cucumis cinereus
GTTGCGGTCAATAAGGTAGGGATCATCAAAACACCAAACCATCCAATGTAAAGACGGTTTTCAGTGCTGGTTATCCAGTTACAGAAAGGACCCCATAGGCTTTCGCTTTCGCGTCTCTCTAAAATTTCAGTCATGGTAAAATCTTGGTTTATTTAATCATTAATCGGACTCCCAAGCCCTTCATTTTCTATAAATATACTAAGTAGTAGGAGAAAAAGAGTCTAGTCTTGAGTTGCTAAGTTACTGTGAGTAGTGGTGTGTGAGGTTGTCGTGTGTCCGGGTGTAGTTCGCGACTGTGCTTCCTGGGTAGAAAAGCTCCGGTACGCTGGGGGATAGGTCGATTTACCTGGTCAGATCAAATAGATAGGCAAATGTTTTTCAAAGGGATCGAGAGAGTGAAGACTATGCCAATGGGGGTAATGAAACGGGGCTACCATGGCCATGGAAGTACCGACCTGAGGGACTGACTTGGAAAGGTCTCTTCTCGCACTTATCCAAGGACAACGTCCTCGCTCAAAGACTTCTTGCTTGTCTTCCCCGGTCTTTCGACAACGGGTTCAAAACAAAACACTCTTTCTAGCAGACTCGTCAGCGGCTGACTCTTCCTTCTTATTGCATGAATCCCAAACCCGCATTCGCACCTTTAATCAAGTTTATAGAACTCATGCTACATCTGATCTGCTAATTTAATTAGATATTATATCTCTCCCTCGAAACAGTATGGGATACTTTACACTCGTACTGTGCCGCTTACACTCCTTAATCTTATGCCTAAGGGTCTTCCTTTTAGAGGTAGAAGCGACTTAGTATCGTAGGGAGAACGCTTTCAGACAACATTGTGCGGAAACGAGGAGAGGGGAGTCTTAATTCCACTCCGATCCTAGTTAGCCGAGTAGCTTGAAAGCAATCTACCTTTAGCTAATAGCTAGATTAGTTCTCCCTAATACTGATTAGTTGGTCGAGCACCTTGTCCCCTATTCCTTCGATCGGAACTGGCACTGCCTTCCTTTATCAGACAACTATTCGAGTTCCACTTTTTCTACCGGGCAGAGCTGCAAAAGTGGCTTCACCCAAAATCTTCAGAGAGGCGTTAACCATAAGAGGTAGGGCCGGGATGGATAGATAGAAATCGTTCCCTCCCGGGTTAGGCGCACGTCTTAGAAAGAGTTTGCCGCTCTACTCAGGTTCTCATTCAGCTTTCCAGCCCCAATGGTACTTCCCGTTACCTATTTTAGAGAGATTGGAACTCAGACTTGCTGGTGCTCCTATCTGGGACTTGCCCTTTGAATAATGCATCGAACCCGGCTTCCAACTAGCGTACTAGAAGATGTGATTTATGAGATCTGAAGCTGGCAAGAGATGACAGCAGAGTGAGGACCACTAACCAAGAAGACCTTTTCGAATCCCAAACGAGGAGATAGACTAGCACCTTCTCGGCTGATTCTGTGCCCACCCTCAGATCTCATTACGGACCTTCGACTGCACTTCTTGCCTAATGGAGTACAAGACAAGTCCCCCGAAAGAGGGATCTGATTGGATTGAGCTGGTTTCAGCCTAAGAAGAATCATTCCTTTCTTGTAGGAAGATAGAACTTGTAGAGATATGGTTCATTTGACAAGGTTTCACATATATGGGGAATGCCCTTTCTCAAATTTGAATACAATTTATTTACTGAAATGGGCTTGCAAGGTTTGACAGCTATATGGAATGAGAATGGGACCCAGAGGAAGACATCTCTGACCCTATAGCACTGGTTCCAAGGTTCACTGACTATATAGTGTGCATCTTTCGATGAAACTGAGCTCTTTTCCGACCGATGGGATAGGCGGAAGCTAAACCTGAGGGGACCGAGGGCTCCTCTTTCTGCTTTCAGAGTGTCTGAGGAGCTTGGGACTCGTACGGCTTACACTTTTTGCACTGCCTGTATCCCGAGTACCAGGGGTAGGCGGTCCGACAAACCCGAGAGTAACGAGGGCTGTCTCTTCACCTCAAAACAGTATGGGATACTTTCTATGAGAGCAGACTTCCCTAATCTAATAAGGATAGAAGCCTTGACGCAGCTGGCAACTACTTAGGTTTCGGAAAGTTACCTAAGCCCACGGAGCGGTTTGGAACACTCGGCAAACTAAGCCGTAGTTAGGTTCGGAGTGAAAAACAGCTTTCCAAAGATCTGGGGATTCGTTTAGTTGTTGACTAAGACGGATATTCCCTAAACAAGGAAAGCTATGAATGCTGGAAAGCTTGTCCCGGGTAGGGCCAGGAAAGTAGGGACTAGACAAAGTCTTACCCTCATGTTAGGCGTCTTTGTTAGCGAAGTGACAGAAGTTTGGAGGTACAAGCTCGACGATAGGATAGGAGTCCTGTCTTGGAAGGAAGGTTTGGCACTTAGCTCATTGGATAGGACTACCGGTTTGCAGAGTTCATCACTTGGTTAGCAGAAAGCAGAGTTGGAGGTTGGCAATGCTGCACAGTCATAAGCAGTAAAACATAGAATTAGAATAGATGAGTGGAACTGTGAACTTATTCTTTATAGTCAATATGGCCAATTTGGGTACTAGTAAGTGACAGAATGAAATACCGCTCCGTGGGCTACATCTTCAACTTCATTTTATTTTCCTATAGGGAATCATAAAAGCAATGAAGTAAGTAAGTCTCCATTTACCCAGCGGGGCTAGCAACATTTACCACATCAACGACTATACTACCTTAGTCTCTTCCTTACTCTAGAACCTGGCTTGTCCCACGTGAATAGGATACCCTGCTGTAAGCAGGCTTGCTTGGAGAAGGCTTGCAACAGGCACTTTCCACTCCCTTCAAATAAGGTATTTGAAAAGGATTGGCTGACAAGGAAGAAGGAAAATCACACTACCTAACCAACTGAGAGCAGAACAATTGACAAGGTTTGCAGCGGAGTTAGAGTTGTTCTTTTCGAATGCAAGCTTGTAAATGATAGGTGTAATTACTAATATATCTATCCGCATCTCTACCCGCATTACCGGAATCTAAATCAAATGGGTCTTGTATAAGGCCAGCACACTGTTGGATTGAGCTCAAGTTAACTTCTTTTACGTTTCGTTTTCATAGTACCTTAAAATGCTATACTATGAAAAAAAAAGAGATGTGGAAAGAACGCATGCATGGAGATTTCGTCTGTCGGAGGTTCGAGAATCTATGAAAGGACATCTAAGGCTAAGTAAGGAAGAATGAAAGGAAGTCCATTACTGAGAAAAGTGGTGATCTCGTCTTGCTTGCTGGGAGAGAGGAAGCTTCCGGACCACCCTTTCCAGCCAGATAGCGAGCGATCACTCAGCAATGAACAAAAAGAGAAAGCGGCCGGGAATGAGTACCTATCCCTTACGGGAATCGAACCCGTGTCTTCGACATGAAAAGACGATGTCCTAACCACTGGACGAAAGGGACCAAAAAGCCATTCTTCATATACCTCAGCTCCGAGAATAGAAGTGGTTCGTTTTGTTTCTATACGCAATTCGACGATTTCGTTTGTGTTTATGTTGGCGATTTCTGATGTGAATTCGGCGGGTCGTCCCCCCTTCCTACGGGTTCCCCCACCGACCCAGTGACACACCAACCACGCCCCTTCCCTTTCTCCGATCATAAAGCCCCCTTTCTTTGTCTTTCATCCTCCCTGAACAGAATAAGTAAGAGGCCCCGTTCTTTCTAATTCAAAAAAGAAAAGAAGAAAAAGCTAAAGAGTACGAGGAAAAGCTAAAAACAGAGCTGCTTCTTCCGATCCTTTACGAGCAGCTTCGAACCTCACCTTTAGAGTCGAGCGTCTGAGAACCTCTCCGGCTCAATTCCATCGCAGCTTCGTCTCCTCTCCCTTCTGATTCTTCAGCAGGCTTGACGAGCTACTTTCATTCATCCTCTTTGATTTTCATCCTTTGTTTGTTGTTTTCATTTGCCCGGGAAAAGAATCAGTTGAGTTGTTTTCATCCTGTCTGTTTTGGTTGCTTCTTTATTTTCCTTTATTATAACATTCTATTTCATTTTCCCCGTAAAAGAGAATGAAAATGCCGCCAAAAGACTTGTTTGAATTGAATCACCTTGAATGAAATATGACATGAGAAAAACGAACCCAAACTGACTCTTGCTTCCCCGCCTAAACTATGAACTCTGACTCTTGTTCTTTCTTATCTATTTATTCCCTTTCAGCTTACTCAGATTCAACTTAACTAACCCGATAATCCGAAACAGCTTCAACTTCCCTTTCCTCGGAAACATCTCTTTTTACAGGGTAAAGAGAAGGTGATTCAATTCCCCCAAGAGGAGAGGACTCTTCTGACACTTCCCTTGAAGACTCAGACTCGAGATCAGACCTTGCTGCCTCTTCTTGACCTCTTCTTCATGAGATCCGGAACTATGTCTTTTCCTTTAATTCATCTTCCTTGTAAACATCCTTAGTTGAATCATCGGAATCAGTTTCATAGGAATCAGGTACGGAAGCAGTGGAATGAATCAAGAAGTTTGATTGCACTGCATCTGTATCATTAACTCCGGAACCCTTAGTTTTAACGACAAATCCCGGGTTACAGCAACTTACCACATGCTTAATCTATCTTGATTGAATGTGACATTTCATCATATTCCTATTCCGAAACAGATGCTGAAACAAGATCTTCCCTTTCATCCTCAACTGCAACTGCGCGAACTCGAGCTGACTCTGTTGCCTAAGCCGGGCGAACAACCTCTTCTTCGAATTCTCCCTCGGATGAAAGAGAGAACTCGGACTCGGCGGACTCTTGATCGAGCGCTTCCCCATTCATTCATTCAAGAACAAAGACGAGAGCTGTTACCTAGCCCAAACGTACTCGGGCGCTAAGAACTTCTTCAACTTTTTACAGGGAAAACTAAGACAAAACAAAGGTGCGAAGCGAAGAGCAGCTGAGAGTACTTATTCATCTTCATCAAAGGCTTGAACTAGCTCTTACCTTGAGGACTATTAATTCCACATTCAAACAAGCAACTCTGATTCTCCCTCGTCAACTCGGTCTTGCTCAAGTTCTTTGCCCGAACTTAGCTCCTAATCTTCCCTTGCTGATGATACTGCCCTTTCGGATTCTCCCTCGGAATGAAAGGTGAAATCCAAGAGGATTCAACACTGGATGAATGAAAGAGCTCATTAGATCCATCACCCGAACTTACTGTCTCTGATTCAATGAACCCTTTAAGACTCTCTCCTAAGCTTATCGGCTTTATCTGGATGAGACCGAAACACTTCCCAAGAGGACTCTCATTCACCTCCCTCCGAACCCTCTTCCGAAACTTCTTTGCCCTTTCTTCTGAGAATGAGACCGAAACTTCTCTTGCTGTTACCTTTCTTCTTCTCCCAATGAATGAAACAAAGGATGAATGAAAGAGCTGCTTCGCTCCTCTTTCTCTTTCTTTTATTCATTAACAAAATATCATGGAAATGCAATGAAAATGCTTGATTTTGGGCTGTTTTAAGCCAAAAATCCCGGGAAAATGAACAAAAAAGACACTGAAGATTTGTTTTTGAATCTTGAATTCAAGGTTATTCATTTACCTTTCTGATTCTCCCAATGAATTCCACTTATCGTATGAAATGTTACAAGGAAAAGAAATGCACTAACCCTTTCAGACTCTGATTCAACTGATCTTTCTGTCTTCATCTCCTGATCTTTCTTCATTCATTTCCCTTGAATCCTCAACATCAACTTGATCTTACCTGTAATCGTCTTCCTCACCTGCTTCTGAAACTTCATCTTACCAAACTGACTCAACTGCTTCTTTATCTGATTCTACTTCTTCAACTGATTCAACTTCTCTCGCTTACTCTTTATGTTACTTGTATTCCTCGGGCTAGGGGAACTCCTAATCTCATTAGAGGCATGAAACAGATCATTATGAATTCATTCGATAAAGAGAAGGTGATTCAATGAACCCTTTATTACGATATTACGATGATGATACTGAAACTGCCCTAACAACCTTGTTTGCCGGCCGAACAACATCTTATGATCCTTTGCCCTATGATGATACTGAAACTGCCCGAACTTCTTCTTCTTCTTGCTTAGACTCTGAATCTGACTCTTACCTTTCTGAGTCTTGATTTGACCTTTCTTCCTGTGGAAAGGGGAACTCTTGATGTTAGCTTTTACCGGGTTTCTCAGTGTTTATCAGTGTTTTACGGGGGCAACTCCCCTTGATGTAGCATCGTAAACTGATTCAACTTGTTCTACTTCAACTGAAACATCTGAAACGGAAACATCAACAGGCCTGGAATCAGAAACAGCGGATTCTCCTACTTCTTCCTCTTCATCCGAAACATCTGAATCAACTTTCTCTGACCAAACAGACTCAAGAGATGCGAATGCCTAAGCCTGCCGAACTGCCGAGGGTGTGGCGTGGTGGCTTTATTCAACAACCGTGTTATTAATTAGGTGGAGCAGCTTTAGCCTTTTTTTCTGGTGGGCGAACGTAAGAGTTAGCGGGCCGAACAAGCTAACCGGGCGAACAACCTAAAGTGGTTGTGGGCTTTCTCTTTATGTTCCACTTAGTCCGAGTAAAAGAGATCAGTCTTTGCCCAAACATCCGAGGGCTAGGGCTCCACAACCTCTTAATCTTAGCTTTCAGAAACGGAAAACACTTCAACTTAAACAACCTGCGCGATATGGCTCTAAGACTCAACTGCCTACGCAAGAAGGCGGAGCCTTCTCTTGTATCTCTTGCTTCCGAAGATTCTTTAACAGCTTCTTATCGTGACCTTTCTGCCTGCTTAGGGCGAACAACGTCTTGTGAAACTTCCCTTTCAACTTCTTCAACGGATCGAGATTCCGAAACTTCTTCTGTCGAGCAGCTTGTCTCCGAAACTTCTGCTGTCGAGCTGCTTGTCTCCGAAACAGCATCTTACCTTGAAGACGAAACTGCCCTTTAAGACTCTTTTTCCGGTGGAGCGCCTCTTCGATCCTCTCCCTCTTGGTCGAGCCGAGCCTATAGTGATACGGTGGGTGGAGCGCCTCTTCGATCCTCTCCCTCGTTTTCTTGGTCGAGCCTCTTCGATCCTTCACGCAAACAGACAAGATGAAAGACTGGCAGAATGAGATCAAGATCAAGATCTGGTGATTAACCCTTGACTCTTTAACCTATTTTTACGTATTCAACCTCGAATGAAACTGAAACTGACCGCTCCGTGGGTTCCTCAACAGCGGGCGGTGGTGGAACAACGTCGGGTGCGGGCAACTCCGGCTCATACTCTTGGGGCTAGGCTGGAACTGGATGTGACCTTTCTGCCTGCCGAACGTCCTATTTCTCTTGCGGGTTTATGAGGTGTGTAAGAGTCCTTTCATTTAGTTAGTTACCGGTAAACTGTCACTTAAAGTCAGAATTCACGGTGCAAAGCTCTTATTCATTGATTAAAGTCAGAATTCACGGTGCAAAGCAGCTCTCCCAGGAGCAGAGCCTAAACTCTTTTACGGTGCTTCGCTCTTATTCATTGCTTTTCCCTCTTCTGAAACTGAAACTTCTTCAACAGGGAATGATGAGTCTTCGGCGTGCTCTAGATCTGCCCGAACAACTTCGAATGGTACCTCCGCTTCAACTTGGGAAAGAGCTTCGAATGCGGGTGCCGGTGGAACAACTGTGTTTGCGTTTGCCTTAAGAACTGAGACGTGATTTGCCCTGTCTTACTCGGATTCGTCAGACTACTCGGCCGGTGGAACAACCTCTTTATCTTTATCTGACTCGTAAACTATTCATTCCTCTTTCCGGTCGAGCGGACTCTTGAGTGAGGACTCTGATTCCGGCCTTTGAACCTCTTTATTAGGGCAAACTGACTCATATGACTATGAAACTGCGTAAGCCGTAACTGGCCGAACTGCCTGCCGAACACCCCTAAGCCGGGCGAACAACCGCTCCGTGGGCTTCTCCTTTAGTTGCCCTGTCCTCATATTCCGAGAGATGTTACCTTTCAACTGCACGAACTGACGAAACAGCTGATTAGAGTTACAAGTCATCCGAGGGCTAGGCGAACACCTCTCCGGCTCTATAGTCTTTTGCCGGGCGAGCTTCCCCTGCCGAAACGGGGAACTCAGACGAAAGAAGTTACCTTGAAGACTCTTTATCTTACCTTTCCCGATCTTACTCGGGCGCTAAGCTTTCTTCCTCAACTTCAACTTCCAATGAGGACTCTGATTCCACTTTGCGTACTTCTTCTACTTCGTAAACAGATCTTAATACCGAAACAGATGCTTTTGCCGGGCGAGCGGACGAGAGATCTGATTCAACTGCCTTAAGAACGGACTCGTAAACATCTTACTCTTGTGAAACTGAAACTGAGAACTCTTAGTCTGACTCTTCATCTTGGTTTTCCCGAACAACGTCTTCTGATACTTCAACTTTAGCCGGGCGAGCGTACGAGGGTGTGGGCCGAACAAGCTAACCGGCCGAACGTACGAGTTAGCGGGGAACTCTTACTTATACTCTTCATCTTAGCTTGTAGCTGTTCGATTGTCCTCTGATTCTGCTCGGATCTTGGCCTGTGATGAAAAGGAACTGAGCTTCTTACAATGCCGATAGGAAATGAGATGATTACTAGTTGGAACTTCTCTTTCTCTCCCGATTTGGCCTTTGGCCCGCTTTGTTGGGGTTTTGAGGGGTTTCTCCTTAGCGACCTATCAATATAGATTAGCTTGGTACTTTCGCACGATCGGTACAAGCATCCGGTAGAGTTATAGAGGAAGACCTATCCGAAAAAGTAAAGTGCAGTTGATTTCGCTTTTTCCTTCTTGTTTGGCAGGAGCAACTCCCCAACCGCATAGAGGTTTGTTATGGGCATCGAGTGTTCAAAGTGTTGGATGGGACCGATAGCATGAGAGCATGATCCCCAAGCTTCTGATACGAATGAATAAGAGACTGAAGCAGAATTGAATTACCAATTAGACTAGTAGTAGAAGACTGAAGCTACTGAGCTAGCGCTAGTATTTCTATTTCATTTCCAGTAGCAAATACAAAGTCAGCAGCAATTGCAGTTGAATCTGTTGATCTAGAACCTGCACTCTCAATAGCAATATAAGCAAAGGTGGTAACAGGAGCAGCGTGAAAGGTGGCTAGTTGCCAGATGCATTTGAACCGGAACCTGTTTTACTCACCAGCATTCGTTTAAGCAGCACGAGTTGCACCGCCATCACCAATAGCGGGATAGGCAACTGAAGAGAAAGCAGCAGCATAGCATCATATGCTAAACTCCTCTGAATTTAGTAGCCATTCATCCTCCTTTGATCTCTCCGAATCTACGTGATCTAACAAGGATAGATAGAGGCATAGGCTTCAGCAAGGGTAACAGACGCAAGCAAAGGTAGGAGCATCTGAGTAAGCAGAGGTACAAAAGGCATCGAGGGCAGGAAAGAAGCAGCTTGACCGAGTTGACGAGGAGGGAGAGGAGCGCCGTTTATTTATAAATAGAGAGCAATATGCGAGTAGAGTTTCGCTTCTTCTGTCGAGTCAAAGGTTGTTTGTTACGTACGTAACAGAAGTAGGGTCATCCCTTCCCTTTCTTAGTTTCTGATGTTTTATCTAGGCGAGGCTCATTCAATGACGAGATCAAATCTCGTAAAATATAAAGCGAGAAGGGATGGTTTAGAATAGCCCGAAGAGATGCTTGTTCCTTTCTTTCTTTGATTTGAAACATCCCAGCGGCAAATCAAGTCAAGGGACGATAGGCGAACAGGGAAGAGACTTTCCGAACCCGCAGAATCACAGCAACAGTAACACTTCACGAAGTGAGTTACCAATTTATATAGAGCTGGGTCATAAACCAAAGAGGAGTCAGGGTATCATCAGCTCATTCAAGCTGGCATTTTGTACTCTCCATCCCTAATTGTATACAAGAGATCATCTCAACCTTCTCAAGTATACATATTCACCGATAGGCGCAGAAGGATCCGAAAGGAGTAAGGCTCAGATGGTATCACCTTTTACCGAACGGAGGTATCGTAGCGTAGCGAAACGACGAAGTATTAATTAGGGTTGATGAGCTTTAGTCATCAAGACCCTAACTTAGATCAATTCCCATACCTAAATCTACTTCCCAAGAGCGATAACAGCCCGAATCTAATGGGTTTGACAAACCAAATGGTTTTGAGCAGAAGCAGATGGAAAAAACAAGGAAAAAGCCAAGATGGAAAAGAGTTTCTACCTATAGAAAAGATCATGAAAGCAGCGAAAAAAATGAGCGTACATTCTCAGTTGTTGTTAAAAACTTTTGTCTCTGGTTTTTGGGTAGTACTCAAAGTCTCGATCGAGACTTTACGGTCATTCTGCTATTTTCTCCTTTTTAGGAAGAAATTACATATCTTATCTTTATTTGCCAGTTTCTCTATTTGATCGGCATTTTAGGTGAGAAGGGCCCTTACTCCGTCCCACACAGTGTACTACTATCGGCCCTACCAGGCAACCTATTAGCCGCGGTGGAATCAATACCATAAACGTCAAAAGTAAATCCTTTCCCTTACCATCTGATGTAGCGGGAAATTCAAAAGTTATGTAGTCGAGCTATCTTGTCTTGTATTCAGCTGGAATCTTCCTATCCTTAGAGCACCTTCGGCGAATAACCTATGTAAATCCTTCTATCCTGTCTATAGTAAATGGGGCTATGCATTCTGTACGATATTGGCGTTGTGCGACACTAGTCCTGTCGCCCGCCTAATTAGTAGTGGGGAGACATTGATGTACGCAGCCATCCCGCTATTACTCAGGAGAACTCGAGTAAAGGAAAGGGAGGCCCTTTTCTTATTCATACAATGATTCAGGGGACCCTGGAGTTATAGTGCATACTTTGCTTTCGTGTTTTCTTTCCCACGTCTACTTTACGACAGCGAGTGCCCCCTATTTCTTATGGTCTGACTTCCATCTATTCCGCCCAAGGGCATCCAAGACAAAGTTGGCAAACCGCGTTTTGGCTAAAGTCTTATATCGCAAGCAGACAGATTCTTCTTTTTGACCCTGATGGTAAGATAGACGTGTGCATACCCTATTTTCTTGCAACCGGTCGGAAAGGCGAATAAATACTAATTGTGGTCTACGGCTGATCCGATCCAACGGACCGGACACCCAGGGATGCTGGACGGTAGGTACGAAGTTGTCCTACTTAACCCAGACTACAGGCACGAAGGTAGCAATACCGCTCGGAGCCCTGGTGAAGCTAGCACGCGTCTCCCGTACCGCTTGTCGCTTGAAATGCATTCGCAGGGGTAGCTATGGCAGGCAAGCTCGAAACGACCGACGATGGCTCCATACTGGAAACTGGGGACCCAACCTTCACTCTTGAGTTATATCGGTTGGGACCCTTAAGACGGAGTATGGGTTGATTTTCCAAACAGGAGCAAAGGACAGAAAGGACAAGACAAGAGCGCGGAAGAAGGGAAGGGTGTTAAGGACTGCCCTCGTTCTCCATTTCGTTGATCCAATCTTTTCTTTATGAACATGACTTGGCTCGCTATAAAGTATCTGCCTGTCTGCCTCAATGCCTGCTGACTCAACTGCGTACCTAGTATAAATAAATGTCATAGGCTCATCACCTCTTTTCTTAGCTTCTAGTCTGCTTTCATTGAGGTCTGAGATGATCCCTTCGAAAGGACTGGACTTCTGATCAAACAAATACCCCCTAAGAGGAATTATCTGGTAACCTAAATCACGTGCGAACTTCAACTCTTCGCTATAAAAGACTCCAATGAATTTACCTGTAGGAAAGATTCAAGTACCAAATTTATCCTTATATGGCAAGAATGGACGTGTGATATACTAGTAGGACATACAACATAGGCCTCAATAAAGCCAAATCTGATGAGAATTGGAAACGAGCTATGTTATACTGAAATGACAAACAAGAATAAGGATGCTCTTCAAAAGAATGAGACCTGGGATCTTGTCTTTCCACCACCTGACAAAAACATTGTTGGGTCAAGGTGGGCTTACAAGATCAAATACAAGTAAGATGGTTTTTTATATAGAGGTACAAACTGTAGCAAATTTTCTCACGAGTAAGAAAGCTCGCCTGCTTGCTCAAGGCTATGAAAAAGAGTATGGTCTTTATTATGCCGAGACGTCACCTTCAGTCCAGTTGCTCTAAATGGTACCATTCGCACCCGCTTACATTCAGCACGGACCCAACTTTCATCCCAGTTAGACGTCAATCAAGCTTTCCTTCACGGAGATCTCAAAGAAGAGGTCGAGGCCAACCCCCGGTTATGAAGACTCTATTCATCCAGACTATTTGTGTAAGCTTTCAAAGCCTCTTTGAGTTGAGTCCATAGAGAGCCTTTGAAAAATTCAGCACAGCACTACTAACATTAGATAGTAGTTCAGCTGGATCACACCAGATTTTTTTGTCAAGCGCTTCAGGTATATCCATCCTTGCCATTGAAGTTTGAATAAGAAAATGAAAAAGAAAAATATTACCGGCAATGATTCCGCTGCTATTCATCAAACGAAGCAACATCTTGGCAAGCAGTTTCATATGAAAGATCTTGGTCCTCTAACCGGGATTGAAGTTTCGAAAGTCGACGGCTATGCATCTAACTCAGCAGAAGTACGCCATGGATCTTCTAAGCCGCCATGGAATGCTTCACAGGTTGCCCTGTGTGACTCCAGCTTAATGCCAAGCTGTATTCTCATGATGGTGAGCTGCTATCAGATCCATCGGCCTATAGGAGTATGTATGGTGGGTGGTCTCCAGTACTTTACTCTGACTCGCCCAGAGATTTCGTTTGCTGTTGGACTTGTAGACAAGTTTATACAGTCTCCTCGGGTTTCTCATTTAGTAGCTGATAAACGTATTTTGAGAGATATCTAAAAGCTTGACTATTCTGGAAACCTTGCCATTACTGTCGAGACCTATTCTATTAGAATAGCTTGGCAACCCCTACCTCTTAAAGCTGAAGTAAGGTATTCATGCTGGTGATCTTACAGCCAACTAATCTCGATGAAGGGGCTCCACTACTGGCTTTTGCTTTTTCTTCGGTGACTCTCAACGAGATTGGAAGAGCAAGAAAGAGACAGGCTCGCTCTAGTGCAGAAGCCGAGTAAAGGGCTCTTGCTGATACTACATCAGAGATTATTTTGTTGGGATGGTTACAACAAGATATGGGAGTCACTTTTTCTGGGCCTACTATTCTCATTTGTGACAACAAGAGTGCTATCCAAATAGCACACAATGATGTGTTTCATGAGCGAACAAAACATATCGAAATAGCCTTACTCACTTAGGGCACTTCGTTCGCCATCACTTTCTACAGGGTTCAATGCCATACATTTCCTCAGAGCTTCAGATCGCGGATCTTCTTACGAAGTCCCACACCACTGTGGGATTCCGATACTTAGTATCCAAACTCCAGATCTTATCCCTTGAGGCATCTTGAGTTTGAGGGGGGGGGTGTTAAGCATATTGATTCTGTATCTTCTGTATATAGTAAGTGGGTCTTGCTGTATATAGCACTTACCCTTTTTTTTATGCTTTTTTACATGTCACCCAAATCAAAAAAGAAAAAAAGGAAGGAGACGGAATATGAATGAACTCAAACTACATTTGACTGACTATACTCTCTTTGTCCCCTTTTTTTAGGGTGAGTATTAATAATAAGGGTGAGCCTAATATTAATAATAACTCTAAAGGAAAGGATGATACACGTCTTGGAGTTCATTCCCGAGCACAAAAAGCTTTTTTTCTGGAGATGGAGAGAAAAAAAAGTCAGCGGGGTGCTTTATTTCTTTCTTCCTTCCTGCTGTCCCCATTAGTTGATATACGGAATTGGAAAGGAATTCCAGATCATTCTGATTGAAGGCGGGATATGGATGGAATCGAGAGGGAAGAAAGAGTCCGGTTTCAGAGGCTTGATCCACTTTGTAATCATGGATCATGAACAAATCCCTAAATGCTTCTTTATACTGTCGCCCAGGTAGGGAGAACTCTTAGATTCTCGACGTTTTAGAGAGTTTTTATTCAAATCCATCTCCACCTATGTTGTGCCCTTCCTCCCAAAGCATTCCGGCATCTGTTATTCCAGGTCTCACCCTGTGAAGCAAAGTCGGACAAGGGAGAAAGACATGGAATTGATAGGGAACCGTAGCCAAGTGGCTAAGGCATAAGTCTGCAAAACTTCTATTCGTCGGTTCGAATCCGACCGGTTCCTACAGCGCCGCGCCATTCCACCCATCATTTTTTTACATGGTTAGTGTCTCGAACGGGGGCCTCCGCTTGCTCCTTCGTACGTTTGGCTTAGGCCGCCTTAGTTTCCCTTCCTTACTGTATTTCTTTTCTTATTAGCAGTCTGATTTTCTTTTTTAAATGTCTCTCGTTTCTTTTCTCTTTCTTTAGCTGCTATCCTTGCTTCAGCCTTCGTCTTTCGGCTTTAGGACTCACTCAGTCTTCTTTAATAAATAAAAAGGTATTCCGTGAGTGACTCTTTCCGTCTTTAGTTTAGGTTCATTATGGCAGTTGTTAGTTTCGTCTCTTTATCAGTTAATTCGGTATCGTTTATTAATTTCATATATTCAAAAAAGGGTAGTCCTTCCCCCAGGTGCGCCTAAAGTCTTATGATGATCCCTTTCAAAGCCGGTTAAACCATCAGGCTCGACTAAGAAATCAATGCCGGAGACTCCTTCTAGTAACCATCCCCGAAATCCAGGGAGGTGTTCTTGAAGACATGGCGGGCTCCAAGCTACACCCTTCTCTGCTACCAAATCATAGATCTTCCAGAGAAGACCAAAGCGAATGAGCTCACTCGATTCGCGTCTGATCCTCCATTCTTTCTCATAGACTGATGCTGAAAATCAGTCATTTAAGGAAAGATCCGGTGAATTCGCGACATTCCAGTACCAATGGACGTACCGAAGCCAATCCTTCATCCAGTTCCTGAGCAAAGACCACTCAAGGAAGTCCCTGACTCTTTCTGTTGGAAATCAAATAATTAATCAGGAGCCACCTTTAAATCCGAAGGTTTCATCTCTTGTTGAAGGAAGGAGATAATGAAACCGCGAAGATAAGGAAGAGCGAAAGCTCACTCTACCAAGCCACAATTCTAATGTCTCGTCATTGTGACCCCGGGGGGCTTGGTGTACATAGCAAGAACCCGCTCAAAGTGACGAGATCTTGTATGACTGAGTTTGGCAAGGACCCTATAACCCCCACCACCTATCATTACTAAGGTAGAGAACCTTCGTAATGAATGGATATTTTTTACATATAGCCATCAGACCATATGGATGATGGTAAGCAAGCAAACAACGAGCAGACATGGTATAAAAATCCATGCGTCCACCCTTGACGCAAAAGCGCTTAGCAAACTCAAATGCACCAGTGTCAGAAAGAAGAGATTTGTGAGTTTCAATTTGAACTCCTAATTTCGAAAATAAACTTCAGCAACTTGGGTATCAGCGATGACAACATCATCACCGAGCACATTGATTGGGACACCACATCAACTAAAGTGGCTTTTGAACGAGACCTATCGGCTTAGGGGCAGTTGCTACTAAAATGGGTGTACCCGGAACGGGGTTCCGATCTCTAAATGGATCTGCTATAGCTACTCGATCTCGATCAAATGGCTTTGGATCTGTCTCTACATCTGGAATATCTGTAAGAGGATATGGAACTAAATATCGATCTGAAACGTCGAAGGGGTGCTCCATAGCGAAAACGGAGACTGCTTCTAGCCAACATCGGCTATGGATCACGCCCATCATAAGGGCATCTCGGTATGGGGTTGGATCATCGGCCCTGGTGATGGCTCCCCTTACTAGTAAAGGGAACTGGAAGGGATGCTATTGGTGCTATCGGTACTGCTCTCGTTATCATCGGCAGATATGCTTTTCTATTAGCGGGGGTCTTTCTCTACTGCTGTTGGTATCGGCTTCTGGATATGCTTCTGCTTTTACTGATGCTTATGGATGGATTACTTGCAGGATCGAACCCAAAAACGTCTCGATTTGATCGGCCTGGCCTCGGGTGGTGGATCGAATGAACACTCAACTGCGTCATCACAGCTGCGATGGATGCCCCACCTTTATATCTCTTCCTTCTCACTTCTCAATAAAGGCGGGGATGGACTCTGAAATACTCCTCCGATCGGTTCCGACAGTCTTTTCTTCACCTTCTCTTCTCGGCATGATCCAGGCATTCAAGCTAGCAGATCAAATCATGGGTTCTCATCCCCAACGTTGGGAGAGGCAAGTGAGTCGGTTGGTTGAAATGCGGTTTATGCCGGGTGGACTCAAGTCAAGTGGGAGGTGGCATCGTCTAACGTATAATAAAAGCACGCTTGCTTTTCTTGTTTCACTCTGCTTATTAGTTGAGGCACCGCAGCGTCCGCGTG
>JBBPDJ010000026.1:4218926-4229600 GCA_037974625.1 Cucumis cinereus
CAATCTAGTAATCTTTTCATCTCTTCAATTTCAAGACCTGCTTAGCTTTACTCATTCCCTTTTGGCAGTTGATTCTTTAAGCACATCCTCTCCCTTCTGATGCAGGCTTGACAGCTTCCATTGGTGTGAAGCAAGTTCAGTGGTGTTTGATGCGCCGACCACTAGCAGCACCTTCCCAGTCAAGTAATGGCCTCGAGAAGCGGTCCTCCGTTGTAGGCTAGCCGGACCAATGGCAACCAGCTCTGTATCGCACAAGGTAGATGTCCTGAAATGCCAGAGATTATGTCCCTCCGGGTTAGGTTAGGTATCGATCACGATCTGACTCTGTCTTTCCACAGGTGACTGACGCATAGCTCGTAAACTCGCTTACCTTACTTAATTAACATCAAGCCTCTCTCTCCGTTTCGCAAACTGGACATCCAAATGCCTTGCGCTCACGGCCGCTATCGATGGAGGAGCTGGCAGTAGCTGAACTCTGGGAGAGACTGGAAGAGGCCGCGGAAGGGACTGTCGAGATGGTGTAACAAGTGGTGGTGACCACCACAACGGAAGAATTACTATCAGAACCAGTTCAGGCGAAGCAAGGGTCTGCAAGAGAGTTGGGCAACTAAAACAAAACAAAAGTCACACAACTTTGAAAGTCAAAGAAAATCAGTCTGACTGGCAGAAAGCACCGGCAATGGTGTCCTCAAGGGAGGAACTATGGCAGGAGTGGACTGGATCTCGGTCTGAGAGACGGCAGGAGGAAGTCGGTCCGCTCAGTCTGATTTGGCTCACTGGCAGGGACAACACCCTAAAAGGGGGACTGCAAAGCAACAGATTGAGCTTTTCGGTTTGCTTGACCCCTTTGACTTACTGGCCTTGTCCGTCTTCTTGGTTGTTGCCTTGGAAGAATTACCCTTCTTCTTCGGCGGCTTCTGACCACCCTTGGCAGACTTGGAGGATCATTTAGCAGGCACAGAGAATCGTCCCTTTCCTGTGCTATCAAGAATAAGGATAAGGATAAGGATGAAGTGCAGGATCTACTCTGAGAAATCCATCTATGAGAGGGAACAGAGTGACAGCCTACATGAATGAGTAGCACGATCAACTGCTCTTCAGAAAGAGGGCTACTCAAGGAGTTTAGGGATTGCAAGCTTGGGATTACAACGAGATACCAGGACTTTTTAGGCCGTTCATCGAGCCTCCACTTTCTTGTACTAGCTGACTAAAGGCGAGCTACTTTTTATAGAATTCTCTAATTAACTAAGCTCTTTTTCCTTAGATGGAGTTCCCCCTATGACAGAAATGCTTGCCCCTGAATGTGGATCTATTGGATTTTTCTTTGCCTTTAACAGTTTCATAATTCTTTCCTATTAGCGAGCTAGTGAAGTACCTCTTAGCTTAGGAAAGCGGGTTATAGCAAGCCAGTTTAAAAGCGGGCTGACGGACAGTTTGAAAGTTTCCCAAGGAAGGAATATTGAAAAGAGCAGGAGTTTTTCCAGCAAGTTTGAAAGCCTTTAAGCATTCCCCGGTGCTTATGCACCTTCTAAAAGTCTCTGTCCCTGTATCGTAAAACTATTAAGGAAACTTCTTTCATAAGCATAGCTTATCAAAATTGTATAATAGCTAACCCTTGAAAGCGGACTGCTACTGTACTTATTTTATTTGGATTGCTTATGCGCTTGCTTATTGGATTGAGTGCGCGGTAGATGCTTCTGACCGAACCGCTCTTTGCTTCACCAAAGATGCAGTTTGATTCTATGGATTATAGAAGTTAACATTCTTCAGGAAACCACGATTTCGTTAGTGTTTCGGGAAAAGGGGAAATGAGGCGTTAAGAAAACGAAAACAAAGCGCCCCTCTTTCTTATTATTAGTAAGAGAGGGTTCCAGTACACAAACAAGGTGGGTTGGGGTTTCTTTCTCAATCTTTCTCTGATTCTAGCCGTGTAGTGGATCCGGCTTTAGTCGGTTAAAAAGAGGTGTGTGTGGCCGGGCTTCTTTCTTTATAGTGCTGCCCGCCCCCCTCTTCATTCATCCATTTAGGCCCGACTAGGAACACGTGGATCCAGGGAACCTGGCTCGGGGGAACAGTTTCTTAATAGTAGGGGCTAATCCTTACTTAATAGTAGGGGAAGAGAGTCCAATCTCTGAAATAGAGCTTAGTCTCTCCAAAGTAGTATACTAGTAGAAGGCGTAGGTTATGACTTGATCCAATAGAGTCAGAACACCTTTCGAGATAAAAGAAAATGGTGCTCGATGAAACGATCCAGATTTCACACTATGCTGTGGGCTGGGGAGAGAGCAGCTCTGCGAAGCTGGGCGTTCAGTGTTCTTATAGGGGAACCATACTAGAAAGAGAATAGAAAGGGCCTTCAAAAGAGAGCGAGTGAGTGATGGGCAACCGTCAGTCTATATGTTGCTCGTGAGCCGCCAAGTACCAGTCTCGCAACAGTACTGGCGCAAAAGGATCGGTCCTTCACTTGCTGATCGTTCGCGAGTCGAACTCGCTCTCTTGCCACGCTTTTCACTCACTCGCTTGAGTCGGACTCAATCACTCTTTTTGTTTGGAGGATCATTCGTTCTTCACTCTCTTGTTGCTATTACCCGCAAGGAGCGCAGCAACCAAGGTGCATATTATCATATAGAAACAAGCGAAGCGTAGCGATTCGTACTACCGGAAAAGTTTCGGTAACCGGCAGGCAATAGAGTCAGTCCGCCGATAGGCGCAAGCAAGCGTAGCGAATCACATAGATAAGCCCCTACCTGCCAGCGCGCGGATAGATAGGGCGGGCGAAGCGCGAAGGGGATGGATGTCTGAGCGGTTGAAAGAGTCGGTCTTGAAAACCGAAGTATTGATAGGAATACCGGGGGTTCGAATCCCTCTCCATCCGCGAAGTCATAAGTTCTCTCTTGCGTTATCGAGAGATAAGAACGAATCCGGATCGACTCGACTGATATGATAGATGGAATGGTTAGCTTGTGTTATGATTTAGTTAGGACTTTGTCTCCCTTTCGTTATCTTTCGCTCCCCTTGTATAGGTTGGGGAAGGGCCGGGTGGATTACCTTTGGGAGCTAAGTCGAAGATCTCGGTGGTCTTGTGAGTGGTTGATAAACTACGATTGCAGTTTTCTTTAGGAAGTCCCGGCTTAAGAGACAAAGAAAACGGTTGATACTTCCCCCTAAAGAGGTAGAACAAGTGAGAGGGTAGAAGGTGACGACCCTAATGAATCGACTATGAAGGTGGCTGTTAGCTACATCAGCGCTCAAATTCCTTCTGAGTTATTGCCCTGGCTTCGATGATCAACCCCTGGCACATTTAGGTTTTGATCTTCGGCCATCCTGGTCCTCAGGACCCAACACAATCAATATTATTCCTCGAGATTTTCTTTAAAAGATGCAAAAGGTGTTGATACGTCCCATCCACATAGAAAGCTTACCCTCTTCCACACATTACCGGTGGATGCTACAGCCGCTATCACTTTGGCTGCAGGAGGGGAATGAAGGGAGAGGAAGCAGGGAAGAAAAGGTTATTCCCTATTGGCTCACCCTTGTATCAGGCCTTGGTACGGCCTATACATGATTGGGCCATGACGGTTTTGGCAAGGTATAGTTTGATTTTTACCTATAACCAGACTCAATCGTTGCAGTACTTTCGAATCAAGATCAAATGATTTTCTTTTTCTTTCAAGGCACGATTCCTTACCAGTTATTCTGACGTCCTGTATGATTGCAGGGTTGTTCGGGAATCCCTTTGCAACTTCCTGGACGTTCATACATACTTTTTCTTTAGTCTTTCAATTACAATAGAGTTTCTAATAATAAATAAAGGCTATAGGTCGGGTCAACCCCTCGGATTTTGTCGTTCTTGGCCTCTATTCACACTGACACATCATATGCTTGTGTGGATAGCTGCTGAGAGGGTGTATGGCACGACGAAGCTTTGCGACTATGCCATTCTTGGCGACGGTGATCGCCGACGAGAAGGTGGCGGCCGCTTACCATAATACATAGTTTCAGTGTACTATAACTATATCTAAAGAAAAGTCTCTCATTTCAAACTTTTTTGATTATTGGAATTCCTTGATTGGAGTTTGCCAAAAGGATTTTGGAGCGACGAAGTGACAGGGATTTCTCTCCAGTGTCTGCTAAGATGCTCCGGTCTTTGGTTGACGCTATTATGTGGAAAAAACCCCGATTTTATCAAAGATTAGAGATGGAACTGGTACTATGTCTCTGTCTTTGACCTCTCGATTGAGCAGTCATTTTTCGTATCTGTGGTGCGCCCTATCGCCCTAAATCTAAGCGATGGAAGCACCACTATCTTTGTATGCTTTCGCCGTCTGGCGTATTCCCGTTACCATTGAAACAGTGGTTAGCATTTCCAGATTTGGGAGTGTTAACGTCGGGTGTCGTACGGGCCTGAATTCTTTATAGGGCTAAGTAGCGCCTTCGCTTTGTTTGTAATGAAAAGGTCTTCGGACATTTTATCCTGTTTAGGGGGAGGACTTTCTTGATCGCCTCATTCTTCCCTTCCATCCAGGGGTTAGTGGCTAAAGTCTCTCCGATGGTACGCTGAGGTTAGCGTAAATTACGATGTGTCGCTCGAGGTCTCTCGAGCCCCCTGTTGTACCAATGTCTATATTCCGTTCTAGGAATAAGGTAATGATCCTCCGGTATAGAGTTTCGTTTTGTTGTTACGACAGGCTGAGAGCAGTGCCCGCTCCCTTGTGTTTGAGGGAGTTGGTGCGACGAAGTAGGTGCGGGTGAGGCATTCGACTTCGAGTGGCTTTGATACCGGACAGAAGAAAGAGACAGAATAATAACATTGAAATAGCTTACGGGGCTTGGAGGTTTGTTTTTCCTATTCTTATTCCTCAGTTTAAGCTAGCGATGGGGAAAGGCTAGGTAGCTGGCTTTCTTGGGATTGCTCGCTGGCTGACTATGACGATTGCCCTCACTCTCAAGCCGCTTCCAATAAGATTGTTTTCAACATTCCCCCCGTGACGCTCCCAAACCGATCGCTATCGTTTTCTTGCTTTCTTCAAGTCGTCGAATTGTTATAGAATGCCTTTATATCAGGTATAGTTCGTAGGATGAAGTGGGATGAAGCCTTAGTGGATATAGCGTCTGTGCCGGGAATGCGGCTCGGGCGTAGTAGGTCCGGACGCCTAGCATGAAGCAGCCTTCTCTGGTGGCGGCACTATACCGTCAGTATAGTATCTCTGACGCTTCCAGTATATATAAAACGTAGTTAGCAGAGGTCAGTCTGTCTGGCGTTCCCTCGCGTAAAGGGCGACTTTGGCATCGGCTCTCTCTCGTTAGGTAATTCCCGAGGCGAAAGCTGCTCTCTCGGAAGTCCGTTTCCCCGCCATCTTAGTGGGACTAGTATAATAAACTTTCACTTTTTCTGCCAAGACTCGGATTTTCTTTTTTGTAGTAACGCCCTTTTACGTTTAACGTCCCTTTATGACTTTCCCGCGAGCCCAAAGAAGAAAAAGAACGGACTAAAGCGAGGAGTTCATTGGCCATACATAGTGAAGGGGGATGGGGGTCAACCTCTTTCATGACCCATGGCCTTTCTCCTTTATTAGTGTATAAGGGTGTCACTTGGTTAGCATTTCTATCATCCATGTTGTAGGGTTAGTTTTTCGATAGGGAAACAGGGGAGTTGGCTGTAGTTGAGACACGTTTTTCGTCTCGACGAGATGGATGGATTTATTCGAGATGGTTAACCACTTTTTTAACCGTAAGAGGGAGGTCATTCAGAACCCGCTGGCTCCAGAACCGGTGGAAGTTCCCCACGCCGACCCCAAACGTGAAGCACTTCGAAGTGCCATTCACACTTTGATTCTTTAGCAAGTTCGGGAACATTGTGAGAAGGGGGAAGGGCGGCTGTCCGTTCACTTTCCGGAAATGGCAGAAATCGATTCCAGTGTCGCAGAGAACATTATGTCTCGCGATCTGGAAATATCTGCGGAGATGGATACTGAACCCCTCCGCGGATGGGTGGAGGAGAGAAAGGAGAACCCTAATCTCCTAAAATCCCTCATTAGGGAGTCTGCCGCTTTCTTTCATAACAGAGCCGAGAATAACGGCTGGCATAGTTGTCTCTCGCATGCAAGGAGATGCTGCTGCTGGATGTCACGGTTCTGGGGCGCCATGATCCTTTTCTCTGGAACAATCGAGGGCACTGCCTTCCTTCCGCTTTCAGAGGTAGGGACTTCATCAATCATCGCTCAGTGAGCTATTTATTGCCGCCAATAGCGCTTCGCTTGCACGCCAGCGCCACGCCTGGTAGAGCTATCGCGCGCGGGCGAAGGAGATGCATTTTTTGTACTGGTAGTACTGGACAAGCTCAGAGGGAATAATATCTTTCTTATTTCTGCCTTTCTTTCCCATGACGACTAGGAACAGGCAAATCAAAAATTTCACTTCGAATTCCGGACCTCAACATCCTGCTGCTCATGGTGTTTCACGATCAGTATTGGAAATGAACGGAGAAGTGGTGGAACGTGCGGAACCACATATTGGATTACTCCAGTGCGGCACGAAGCCGCTGACGCCGAGTCGGCTCCTATGCCGCTAGCTATGCCCTGCTTGGTCCCCCGACACGGTGGAGGTTCCGTAGCGCGTCATGAGCACCGGGCTAAGGGGCGGTTGAGCTACTCAAGCGAACCGCCCTACCTTACTACAACATAGGGACAGAAGGGAGAAGGTTGTGAAGGTGGCCTCGTTATCCACACCTCTGGTCGGATGAATGGAGGACCGACCGACCCGGGTTTTCATGAGCGTTGGCGGGTCCTGGAGTGCCTGTCAAGGGCTCCCGCGCATACCCCGGGGTGATCATCACCACCTGCACCTCACATCTCGGCACAGTGGAACGTGTAACCCGCCTGCTGTCTCATTCAACTACATTTGTTCCTATAATCCATAGCCTAACAGAACGCAGCAGCGAGGGGCAACCTGCCCATACAGCCAGCGGGGAGGATGGCACTACTGGCAAAGACCGTCTGGCGAAAACGCCGCAGGCGCGAAGCGTGGTAGGCCTGCGCCGGGGGGGAGCATAGCATAGGCGGGAAAGGGAGCCCGGACGGTGGAAGAGCCAGGGGAGGCCGGGTCATTTGACGGAAATGGAAGGCTTTTCCCCTATTAGAAAAGGCCCTATGAAGTAAAGGGAAGTGCATCAATTCTTGGAAAAAGAGGGAGCGAGCCTATAGAAAAAATCTAAGAAAGTAAATTCAATGAATAGATCTCGAGTCAACGGTACGACAGACAGCGCTGCCTACACGCGAATTAGCTTCCGAGGTCAAGCAGTCTCAATATTTCACTACAGGATTGATTTGCGAATGAATGCTGGGCTGGGCCACCTCGAATGGCGTGAGCCGCATGCGGGGAGACCCGCACGTACGGTTTTTAGGGGGATCTGGTCGAAAGACCGGCCGGCGCCCACCCGACTAGAGGGACTGAGAAATTAATAGAGTACAAAACTTATCTTCAAGCTTTACCTTATTCTGATCGTTCAGAGGGCGATCGCGGAGTCACTGAATGAAGTCCTCCGTTTCTTTCGGAGGTGCTGACCCGCAGCGAGGCAGAGATGACTAAGTTACATATGGAATATGGCGACGACAACAGCATGTCGTAGAAGGAGATAACAGGTGGAGCCAACGACCCACTAAGACTAACGTATCTACAACTACATCCCCGAGCGGCAGTCAAACGGAGGCGTGAATGCAAGATGCCAGCGGAATGATCGGCCGGACAGAGGCTAGGGCTGCTTTCTTCCCACCGCGTCCTTCCTTGTGTGTCGGAGATATAAAGCGAGTGCACCGGAAAAGAACGGGAACTGGGTTGATCTATTCTATGGCGAAGCATCCGAAGCATAACTGCACACTCACACGATCTTTGCCGAGAGATAGGAGCATTCGGTGGAACCGGTGAACTACACTTGCTTCTGGATAGATGTGTGGGACAGAGGGCTCGTGGTACCTGCTGCC
Organism: Cucumis cinereus; assembly: GCA_037974625.1. Classification (NCBI taxonomy): domain Eukaryota; kingdom Viridiplantae; phylum Streptophyta; class Magnoliopsida; order Cucurbitales; family Cucurbitaceae; genus Cucumis; species Cucumis cinereus. Next base: position 4,226,906 of record JBBPDJ010000026.1, read on the forward strand.
CACCCTTCCTCCTCTGCTTTGAGAACCGTGTGAACGGAGAGTGGGCAGAAGGGAAAGAGGTCCTCATACGGAGTCGCACACTTACTTGAGCTGTGCGGGAGACTGGAGAATGGGTCGAGTAAACTCCCCCGGGGCCGGCCGGCAAAATCACAGACGAAGTGGGATTTCTTTTTTTTTTTATTGGAAAAGGAGGGCGCCTGGGTATGTTCTCGAAAGGGAAGGCAGAGGTAGTACTTCGAATGGCGAAGAGAGGCGGCTCGGCAAAGAAGGAATGGGAAATCGTCAAAGATGACTTCTTTGTTGGCGAAACGAAGGGCTAAATAGCGCCAGTGATTCTCTGAGCCGGTCTGGATTTCCAATGCCTCGGGAAACAGGTCGATCTCGATGACAACACCTTTTTCTTCTCTTCCTTACCGGGGAATCTTCTCTTATGGCCTTCACCTCCCGCCCGGCCCGGAAATCGAACCCCTTCTAATCCATTCATTTCTGCAAGCAGGGGGGATCCAGAGCTAAGCCCCCCTTCTATTGCATAAGCTAAAAAAGCGATAAGCAAAGTACCAAAGTGGTTGCGGGAACGATACGCTTTGGTTACCGGCGAACGCTTCCAAAGGCGACCCTCTCGAGTTTCCGGCGGTTTCCGTCATTGAAGTAGCCTTTCTTTCGTCATCCTACCAAACGAAAGAAGTCACTATCAAGCAGCGAGCCCTTATTAGTTTAGTTTAGTAAAGTCAAGCTCCAAAAAACGAGAGATTAACCTGCGGTGCGCTACGCCCGGCAACTCATCAAGCAATTTCTTTGCGCTTTCATTTCAGTGATGAGGTCGCAAAGAGAGGGAAGTAGGGCTCCTATTGAAACGCTTTCCCTCCCTCAAAAGGCGACCAGCTTTCAATACGTTTTGTTACGTTACGCTGCCATTTATTTTTCCAATATCATTGAATAGCATGGCCTGGGGCTAAGGTAACTTAAGTGGGAGAGCCGTGTTATGGGTGACCTTATTGCACGGTTCAGAGAGCACTTGTGTATGTGATGCAAGTGAACGTGTACGAAAAAGCTGTAGGAAAGTGAGTTCTTCGTTCCGTCGTCGACCCTATCTATGTTTCTACGATGGCCCAAGAACACGCTCATTCTTCAGCTGTAGAGAGACTTTTGAATTGCGAGGTACCATTACGAGCTCAATATATACGAGTGTTATTCCGTGAAATAACTCGAATTTCAAATCATTCACTTGCTTTAACTACTCATGCTATGGATGTGGGAGCATCAACTCCGTTCCTGTGGGCTTTTGAGGAGCGGGAGAAATTATTTGAATTCTATGAAAGAGTCTCGGGAGCCAGGATGCATGCCAGTTTCATACGACCAGGTGGAGTGGCACAAGATCTGCCTCTTGGCTTATGTCGAGATATTGATTCCTTCACACAACAATTTGCTTCTCGTATCGACGAATTAGAAGAGATGTCAACCGGCAACCGTATCTGGAAACAACGATTAGTGGATATTGGTACTGTCACTGCACAGCAAGCAAAGGATTGGGGATTCAGTGGTGTAATGTTAAGAGGTCGTGCGACATGAAGACATTGATAGCAATATGGGGGAAGTTCCCATCAGGCAACAACGGTTCTGCCTGACCCTACTTAAGCATGCATATTATGTCAGTGAAGACTTGGTGTGAAGCCTTGGAGCTTACGTTAGAAGAGCAAAAGGCCCGGGGCTAGGGTAAGCTGAGGGGGGACAGCGTAAGTGAGCGAATGTGTGTAAGCCCAGTCAAAGATGACTGTTCTAGGCGGGGCGGGCCACCCACCTTCGAATGGTGTTGGTCCTACGGACCGTGAACGGATTCGCCTCTGGCCTCTGGGTACGTCGGAACCGCATAAGTTCACCGGGGTGGAGCACGGTCCGCCAAAATCGGCATAGGTTAGGTGCTATTGATGGAACATGGTAAGCCTATCTTTCTCCATATGGAAGTGCTGCGGGCACATAGAGATGTGGGTAGAGGAAGCCTCAAAAAGCGAAGGCCGAGCTGTAGGTCACGTGACCTGCACCGAGTTGGTGGCTGACTGGGCTTTTTCCTAGATCAAAGCGGATCAGCTCGCCTTCTTGTTATCCAAAAGTCGGTCGAATCGGGCGGGCCCCCGCCCCGGAACGTCGAATGAAATAGGTGGCCGGGTTCTCTTTCGACAACCCTTTTGATATGATAGGCCCGGCCACCTTCCCCCTATCCCTTATGTTTAGGAGCGGGATCCGCCCAAGAACGACCAGTCCCGTGGTGGTACGTAAGGCACGGACTCCGCGAACGTCCCGCGCCCCCTTTACTAATAAAGGAAAGAAAGCCTCAACCAGAACCACATTCCTTTTGCGTGCGGATGTAGCTAAGTGTCTGACTCTATTGGTCATAGTTCCCTGCTGTTGCGGCCGGTGCTCGTTTGCGCGCGCGTGAACCAACCCAACAAACAAGGAAAGGATGCCTCTCGGGGCATCTGAGAATGATTCGAGCTGTATGAAGGGAAACTCTCACGTACAGTTTGTTTTTTTTGGGGGGGGGAAGGAGCCCGACAGGGTCCCCCCACTGACTTGGCCCGGGCCTAAGTGAAAGTGAAGTGGTGGGCCTACCCATCCCAACCAGGGGTATGCTGGGATTTGCGAAGAGCAGCACCTTACGATGTTCATGACCAATTGGATCCTGACGTACCAGTAGGTA
>JBBPDJ010000026.1:4241182-4252493 GCA_037974625.1 Cucumis cinereus
AGCGTTAAGCTATTGCTTCGGGTCGAAGCACTAAAAGAAAAGGACCAGGAAACGCGGCGGTATAGGAACCACGGGACCCCCCCACTAGTCTAGTAAAGGGAAAACAGAAGTGCGCTCCTGCGCACCAGCTGAAAAAGCCCTTTACCCTTTGAATAATAAGGTCAGCTTCATAGTTCCAACCTAGATAAGGCTTTTTTATGCCCTTTTTTTAGGTTGGGTTGCTGGATACGGGATCCTCGTAGTAGGCTGGACCAACATCCAGCCGAGAGAGGGCAGCCTTTAGAAGCAAGAGGTTGGGAAACCAAGAGAACGCTTCGCGTTTTCTTATCTTTTTCCCGCTCTAGGAGTAGGAGTAGCACAAAAAGAGGGATTTGGATTATTGACCCAATGAGAAACCACTAACATCTTCCTCGTTGGGGCTTCGCGCACTGGGAAAACGCTAACGCGACGGGAAATCGGCCACTAGTAACAAAGCGAACATAAGGTATCGAGAGGGCTATCACAGTAAGGTGAAAATTACCCCCTATTTGTAAAGTACCCCTCTTCCTATTTAGGGGGTTGAGGCGAGAAATGGCTTGATGAACCGTTCCGTTCGCCACGCACCGGCCCCATTCACTTGCTTATCGTAGAGGCTTTCAGTATACAGTGCCCCACAACTATGAATAGTATAGTGGGGTTGAAACACGAGAGTGCCCGCCCTTTCTTTCAAGTAGGCCACTTTTTCCGGAACGCAGCCCGGGATAAGCGTGACCGTGTATATATATCTATATCTATATATATCTTCGATGCTGTCATTTCGAAATGTCCGCTTCAACCGCTGTTTCAACTACCAAAAAGCTAAGTTGGCTTGACGAGCGCAGATGTGAGGAAGCGGGAGCAATAAAACAACAAATCTCTCGCTTAAGGCTTTCATCGTAAGGGGCAAAGAGAAGCGCTTTTGCTACTGAGAAAGCGAACGGTCAGCGCGAAGGTTCAAGACTTAGCCGAGCGTTAGCGAAGCGTCATTCTCATAGCGAGGCGCTTCGAGTTAGCGAAGCGCTGTAGTAGCGCTGAAGCCCTATGTGCTATAATGCTGAGCCAAGGACGCTCCGCCTTATCTATAGAAGCAGTCAACTGAGTTCTGAACGAATTAGCTCCTTGGTAATGGCTCAATCTATAGATAGAAAGCCCTATGATGGGAAACTACCACGTTAGGTTTGGAGAGAGATGGGACCGGCAAGACCCAGCCAGATGCAAGCTTTTTCTTTCAATAGCCGGCCAAATGACTAACAGGATCATCATCGGTCTACTCTACCTCAATTCACCATTTCGAACTTTATACAGAAGGTTTTTCCGTACCAGCTTCTTCTACCTATACCGCAGTGGAAGCACCTAAAGGTGAATTTGGTGTCTTTCTGGTCAGTAATGGAAGCAATCGTCCCTACCGTCGTAAAATAAGAGCACCTGGCTCTGCCCATTCACAAGGACTCGATTCTATGTCCAAACATCACATGCCAGCAGATGTGGTCACCATCATAGGTACTCAAGATATTGTGTCTGGAGAGGTAGATAGATAGGACTACTAGTTGCTCGATCAGGGCCCTAGCTTTATTGCGAGCCAAAAACTAGAATGTGTTTTCTCAGTTAGTCTGAGAAAAAGAATTTACAAGCTCAATGGTCCTATTATTATATTTACTAGCAGCGTGAAGAAGAAGTCGACAAGCGGCATTACGGGGGTGGATAAAGCGCAGTAAGGGGAAGGGGGGCGTCCCTTACCGTATAACTTTCTGTAGAAGAGGATATGGAACCATACATGAAGGAGATTTAAAAGGCTGCTTCCTTAGGGCACGACACGCCTACAATTCTCAAAAATCACCCTATTTTGAGTAATCCATATATAATACACAGTACATGCAAAAGAGAGCCTACGTAACCTAGAATGGTAGCCGGTACCTCTCGACTCCTTCTTCAGCCACTTGAGTCCACTTCTGAGGGTAGTCATGTTCCTAGTGAGGCCACTCCATCGTCTGACATCCTCCTTAGAGACTGTGCATGCAAAATATAGGTGTCCAACTGTCTCAGGTGCCCGACAACACAATGGGCAAACTGGATCCACCTGTAAGTAGTCCATCCTGTCTCGTGTCTGTAACCTTCCTCTGATGGCAAGCCAAAGTATGAAAGAGTACTTGGGCGGAGTATAGCCGGTCCAAACCGCCCCAAACCAAGGAACCATTGGGGCCGATCTCCTAAAGTACTGATAAGCCGAGATCCGGCTGGATCGAGTACCTGAGTGACAAACCTGAAGCACTTGCACTGCTCTGTCTAAGGACCCTTCTCTGTGAATCAGGATATCTCTGATCCCAAGTAGCCTCCTAAACAGGGGGGACTGGTCATTTCTCACGGTGACATCCCAAATCTCTCGCTGTCGTAAATAGGCATGATCTACCCATCTGACCCATAGACTGTCCTTCTTGCTATGTATGTTCCACAAGGCCTTAGAGAGGAGTGCCGAATTCCACGAATTAAGGTCTCTAATCCCCAATCCTCCTTCCTTCCGGGGTAGGGAAAGGTCCTTCCAAGCCACAAGTGCCTTACCCCTGTCCCATAAGAAGGATCGACACAGTCTGATAGCCTCATCTATCACAGTAGCTGGCACAGGTAAGATCGATATCCAAAAACAATGGATGCCCTGTAATACTGCCATAATAAGCTGTAACCTCCCCGCAAAGGATAGTGAGGGAGCTATCCATAGGCCTATCTGCCGTGCGACACTCTCTATCATCGGCCTATAGTGACTGACCAGAAGTCTCCCTGCTCCCAATGGGATCCCAAGATATCTGACCGGTAGTGAGCCTTCCGGCACTGCTGTAAGCCTCACTATCTCCTCTCGATCTCTATCAACCACTCCTGCGAAAAACACACTAGACTTCTGGGGGTTAGCTCGAAGTCCAGAGCAGTCCCCAAAAGCCTTCAGCGTGTCCCATAGTATCTCCTCTACAAAACAGCATGATGTCGTCCGCATATGCAAGATGAGTGATCCCAAGGGGCTTGCATCCAGGGTGGTGGTTAAACTCCGTTCCCGTAGTGGCTCTCCGAAGGAGTCTCGAAAAAGACTCCATACATGTGACAAAAAGATACGGAGAGAGGGGATCCCCCTGCCTGAGTCCCTTTCTCCCCTGAAACCATCCATATATCCCTCCATTAATCTTGATCGAGTAGGAAGTGGTCTCTACACACTGAGCAATCCAAGATACAAACTGCGCGGGGAACCCCAATCCAGTAAGGACCTCCCGGAGGAACGACCAGTCGACTGAGTCATATGCCTTCCTAAGGTCCACCTTAATTAAGCATCTAGGTGAGACCCTCTTCCGTGCATACTTACAGATCAATTCCTGTGCCAAGTAGATAGTCTCTCGCATGCTGCGTCCCTCCACAAACGCTGACTGTGAGGAATCAATGATCCCCGGTAGAGTCTTTGACATTCTGGCAGCTAGTATCTTGGATATCACCTTGTAAATGACGTTGCAGCAAGCTATGGGCCTGTATTCTGACACTGATGATGCGTTGGCCGACTTAGGCAAGAGTGTGAGGACGGTGTGGTTCAGTTGCCTAAGTAGTCGGCCGGACTCAAAGAACTCCTTGACCGCCGCAGAGACATCTCCCCCTACAGTTTCCCAGGAGTGTCTGAAAAAACCCGCCGAATAGCCATCCGGGCCAGGAGCTCTGTCTGTGCCAATGCTAAACATGACCGCCCGAATCTCCTGCTCAGTGACTGGGGCAGTCAACATATCAAGGGAATCTGGAGGAACCGTGGCACCAATCTGAAACACTGTGGGATCTACCTGGTGTACCGGTGTAGTGGTCCCTAGAAGGTCCTCGTAGTATCGAATGAACTCGTCAGCCACCTCATGCATCCCCTGTGTGACCGACCCATCTGGTCGAGTTATTGCCGCTATACAGTTCCTACTAGCATTCCCCCTGGCAATTGAATGGAAGAGCTTTGTGTTTCGGTCCGCATCCACAATGTACCGGCATTTAGCCTTCTGGAAATCAAATTTCCTCTCGGCCTCACTAAGCCTCCACACCAGTCTACGCAGCTCACTCATCTGCGCAATCAGCTGTAAATCATCTGGGGATTCCTGTGCTCTGGTCTCAATGGTATCAAGGTCATCTCTGGCCCTCTGTGCTCTAGTGGAAATATGACTAAAGTGCTCCTTATTGAGTGCTCTGAGGGGCCTCTTCAGTCGCTTTAGCTTACGGCATAGTCTGTATTGATGTGTTCCATAGACATTCTCATTCCAACTCGTCTCCAGCATGCGAGGGTACTCACTATGGCTCAACCACATGTCATAGAACATAAACTGATAGCTACCCACCATCGTGCCCCTAAGCACCGTTGTCACGCTAGGTGAGTGATCCGACAAGCATCCCATAATAGGGAAAACTGTAGAGACCGGAATCCCCGACTGAGCCCAAGCGTCATTGATCATCACCCTGTCTAACTTGGACCACACTGTCCCATTGGTCCATGTATAGAAAGCCCCTGTAGAATTGACATCACACAGACCACAACTTAGGGCTTCCGATGTCCAACATTCCAATGGGAGCTTCCTTAGGGCACGACAAGCTTCCTTACGCCACGACACGCCGACAAATCTCGTGCTCTTGTCTCTTCTTCTTCTTTGTTTTCCTTAGCGGTATAGTACGGCACATGGGAAATCACAATCAGAGAGAAGTAAGAATACGATAGATCCGCAGGAAATAGCGAAGTACATGAATTCTCTATCTATCTCTTTCCTTAGCTGAGAGAGAGGGATTTATTACTCAACTGTTAAGGAGAGGGAGCGAACTCTCGACATGCAGGCATATCTCGTTGAATCAGTCTTTTTCGCCTAAAATTAGCTAAAATATAGGTATAAAGCTTCGAATCCTTGAATAGACATTTCTAGGCTAACCAAAAAGAAGCTAGCTATGCAGAAAAAAGACAGGGTGGAATCCTCCCCAGGAGAGAGGTGAACTCCACTTTCCTTGAGCTGATCACTAAGGTTTTTAGAATCCGGAGGTTTTTGATGACAGGCCCTACTGTGATACCTCATGCAAGTTCTAGTTAATGACCTGAAAGAAGTCACTAGCTTCTTGCTATCGAGCGTGCCTTAGCCTTAGTTTACAAGGAAGCTTTGTCGTACTTAGAAAAGGATGGTTCTAAAGCTAAAGTAGGTGTCAAGCTGAGAAAAGGTGGAGAAAAGAAAAAAACAAGAAATTTCTTATATTCTTCTATACAATTGGAATTCCAAGCCGTAAAGGCAATGTGAATTCCTACGACTCCTCCCACTCTCAGGTTTCAATCCACTTTTCCCTTAACAGTTGTGGTCAGAAAAAAAGGAATCTCAAAGCTAAAGCGTGTGAACTAAAGAGGTTTTTGAAGAACAGGATGATCGACACAAAACCTTAATTCTTTTGTTTGGCCGGTTGAGTTCATTTTGGGAGAGGCGAGTGAAAGCTCGTTCTCTGAAAGGGGCCATCTACTTAGCCAACCTAGTAGATACATATGCACTTAGAGTTACTATAACATGAGAAAAAACCAGGCGAAAGAGGAGTTCGATTCGCTTTCCACTTTAGAGAAGTGGTAAAGCTTTAGCCCGGTGATTCAATTCAAGTCAATTACATTTGTGCTGTCTAAGTCGGATAGAGAACAATATGTGGGAATCAAAATTCTGTCTCTTAGTCTTTAGTGCGGGGGGTAGGCCGGAAGAAAGGAGTCGGGAAGCGACATTACGTTGAAGGATCTCGAAGGTGGTTGAAGGCACATTCCTTATTCTCTCTTTCTTTGAATTACTTGATCTGATTTACTATTCAAATAACTCTTTTCTTTATCCGTTCGAGAAAGCTCATTCGGGATGCTTTGATCCTTCTTTCATTCTTTAGAGGGGAGTCAGTCGTCATGGAAAAAGCATAACATATTTCCATTCGTGGACCCAGAATGGGGGTCAACGTGCATGTCATATACGATGGAATGAGATAGATTGAGATAGATCCCATTCTCACCCCCACCTGGCTGCTCAATACCAACCATTAGAGGTGAAGAAGATTTCGAAAACTTCCCGGATAGGAACGTACTGAATCAACGGGCAGGCAGACAGGACTTTAGCGAACGAGCAATCTCCAATTCCCGCTAATCAATCTACTACCATTGATGAACCAGCCGAGCTTCTTTCTTTAGTTTGGTTTTTTCTTTCTCTGAGTAATGTATGGTTGGGGTAAAAAAATGAATGAGCTAAGCGCCGAGCGAAGAACCGTACCAAGGTGAGTACAGGGATGTGGTGAAGCATACCGAAAGAAAAAGCACTGAAATGAACCATATCGAGCGCCTAACTCGAGATCTTCATTTGCTTACTCTACAAGTTAAGTTCGATGAGCTCCTATCGGACCTGTGAAAGTTTCGTTTTTGAACATATCCCAAGGATAAGCTGGCTAGTTTTACGAGGCATTAAAACCGCTTTAGAACATTGGCTCACCGATCAATCTTTCTATCACCATCGTTTGTCCACCAGGCTCTTTCTTTCCCTCCAGGAATGCTACCCATTAAATAGCACTCCCCCCTCGGCTAAATCACAAGTATTCGACTCGAGCTATTTGCCCTTCTGTATCTCCCACGCCTCATCAACCATGGGCAGACAGTGAGAATCTGGCAACTTACTAGAAGTATTCGATCAATCTAGGTATAACAATGGATGGACGTGAACGGGCGGTACTCCGGCAGGCAACTATTGAGTTTCATATTTTAGCCGTGTCGCGATTAGAGGTTCCAGTTCTCAAACTACTTTACAACGAAAACTGCGAGTTCGAAATCGCTGATGTTAATTCAACCTTCCCTAGAATAAGGTCTCTTACAGAGAATTATTCGATAAGGTAAATATTACCATAGTATAGTACAACTCAAATTTAGTCCACCTCTCTATCATTTAGTTGCTGACTCATTAACACACCTATATTGTTCCCCTTTAGGATATAACATATCTCCATCTCTAGTTTATATACTAGAAGAGTAAACATCTATTAAGGGTTTTTGCACTTATTAAGAGAATCCCCTGATAGTGTCTTCCCAAGAGCGCTATTCCATGCAATTTCCTCTTTGGCATATTTCTTGCCTCTCAAAGGTGGAGTAATGTAGATCTTTCTTGGTATTGAGACCTTCGATGAGATAGATATCGAAGGAAATCCTAAGTTATACCAATCAAACGAAAGATTACCAAACAAAATGACTTTTCAATTCAATTCTTTGTATCTGTTGTCTAATCTACATTCCACCCTTCGTCATGATATCCGTGTTCCTGTTCATAATTATACTCCGAGTGGTACCAATTGGTGTGCGCCCAGTCTTAGGGTCAATATGCACCATATCCGTCCGAACATTGGAGTGCATAGTTCTCGTTTCCCTCCTAATCATCATCCTTTTTCTCATGGAACTATTGGTTCTGCATTTATACAACAACCTATTTCGCGACATGGCGAGGTAAGAGAGTACAATCGTCGGAAGCTATATTCTTTTATTCACCGAACAGAGTACAATCATCTGAAACTATATTCTTTTAGTCGTAATAATACTAATCCTACATCTATTAGAAGAGGTGAGGAAAGCGCTATAGGTTCAGAGACTAGCTCACCATTCGGGTCTCCTAAGACATCTTTTAGCCCTTCATCTTCTCCATTTGGTTCACCTATTTCTATAGCGTCCTCTTCTGGTGGAGAGCTTAATTCTGCACAATTCTTATTTAAGGTAGCACTTATGGGAGTTATTGTTTGGTCTGCTTTACATCCGGAGTATCTTTCTGTTAGAAATTCGAATCTATTAGATCATGTTAATCCTTCAAACATGCAGGAATATGCCAGTACATCACCTTCTACTTCAGATTTGACTTCAGGCTGTAATGAACCTTCAGGAATAAAGGAAGATTCTACCATGTTGCCTTACAACCCTCTTGGTGATGATGGGAATCATTCAAATAAGGATAAGGATCCGATAGTAAGCGCAGCGATCACAGTTGCATTTATTATTTATATATTTATTATTCTCGAAATAAAATAATTGACTAGCATAACATAAAGAAAACGCAAATGAGTCTCCCTATACGGACTAGATTGATAGAGCACATGGCATTAAAGAAGTTTCAATCAGCGTAGGTATTCATAAAGACTAGCACTTCCGTGTCTTGCTTCTGTACGGTTACCGACCTTAAGGCATTTACAAATGATTGTTTGCTTCTCTTCGACTGTCAAATTGTCCTATTTCAGTAATTGGTCTTTTGTTCGTAACAGGGTAGTCATAGGCATTTGATCTATGGCTGGATTGAATCCAAGTAAGTAAGGCAAAGAAGGAAGATTAAGAGTCAAAGCAAGAAGCGAGGGCGGATTAGCTAGGATCATAAGAAAAATCTAATGACTGGGATCACTTGACTCCTTCAAGGGAAGAAGAATCAATGGCTAAGAGGAAAGCAAAGGATAGTCTTTGCTATGTCAGTAAGCTACTATTTCTGCTGTGCCAGCTAAGGAAGAAGGGAAAGAAAAGAGCTTGAAAGGCGAGCTACTTTTTTGGATCCTATTCGTTCGGCTGGGCAGCTGTAAATGGCTCTCAAAAGGTCTTCCTCACTGCGCGGACTCCTACCATCGAAGTCAACTAGCCTGGGTAAACCATCAAACGATCTACTGATCGGGACAAAAGCCCTATGTTTACCGATCTCTCTCGTTCTATGAGTGAATCTTGTTCTAGGTGGAGCACCATTCCTTTATTGATGTGCAGGGCTTTCGCAGCTTTGCATTCTCTTTGTATGGTATGAAAAATGAAACTAACTCCAGCTAGTCTTTTACTAAGTACCGTACTTTCTCCTTGTAAAACTGTCGATCGCTATGTCGGTATGGACCTATCCTATGCCCGTCCTGGTTCAGTTTCTCCCGAGCGAAGTGACATCCCTTTGTGTATGACTTGAGGATGGTTCTTGCTTGCTTTCCTTTCTTTATGTTGTAAATAGCTTAGTGGGCTTGCCCTTGTTCTGGTTCTAAAAGAAGAGAAGAGTTCGGAGAAGAGTCAACCTAGAATAGAAGAGGAGGTAACGTACTTTTCTTTCCTTACTTATTGACTTGACCTTGAGGGCCTTTCCTCGAGGGATGTAGTCACAGAAGTACAGCCGGGAAGCCAGAAACTATTGAATTTACAGGACATAAGGTAATTCTTCTTTAGAAGACTTATCGAATAAGTACTAGGTACCCCTAAGAAACCATTAGTAAGAGTTAGAGTGTAAGGTGAGAGATCTTATCTTATTACCCGCTTTCCCTTTCTAAAAGTAAAGATCAGGGATAATTGTAACAGCCTACGGTCTAGTCAGACTAGAATAATAGTCAGCGTGTATGGCCTTTACTGTAACTGTCTTTTTATATCTTTTATATAAAGAGTCAGCTTCAATAGATAGCGTAGGGTAGATGCTTTCGGGTTTGAAGTGCGTAGAGAAGTTCTACGAACCTTCTTTCATGATGTAGTTGCTTCTACGACTTCTCTTTATTTGTCGAGATTGGGCTGGTGTTCTTTCTACCCATAGAAAGGTAATCCGCATCTGAGTCTGATAAGGCAAGTAAGGACTTAAAGAAGAGTCTCTTCAAGAGTACTTCAATGGGGACAGCAAGGCAGATTTACATCGTCGGTCATTGACGGGTATAAACCTGGGTAATCTCTTGGGCCCTAGGCCGCCGGTTGGGGACCCCAACTCCAAGACACTTGGCCACTTTTTCATTCGGAGTTAACAGCCTGCATTTTTGTCTATCTTTACTCACTCAGGAAGAAATTTAATTTTTCAGCACTTGATGCGGACGAATTAGACATTCTCAAGGCTCAAGAGACCTGCTGCTACGCCTTAAAGAAAAGTTCGCTCTACGACTTCGAATAAGACCGATGAGAGAAGGAATCGAATCATAGACGGATTGGTTCCCGAATAAAGGATAAAGGGTAAAGGAGAAAAAACCAAAGCTAAGGAGCTGAAAGGCACTGTCCCGACCGGGGCTGGAGCTGACAACTGCGAGAAACGTCGAATAGGAAAGACTTGGTATATAATCCGTGCCTTCGTTCTGGCTATAGTCCATTAGCAAGCGAGTAGGGGAACCGTTCCTTCCGTTCAGTAAGGGAATACAAGCATTACGGGGAGTTTTTTAATAGGAATATGAATATGACTCTTCCCAACTCAAGTCAAGCGAAGCGTAGTGAGGAAGGAGGGGAAGAACAACTATAGAAAGGCTAAGTGAAGTACTTCTCGGGACTTCTCTTTTCTTCTTGCTTATCACCGACTTTCCGAGCGTAGTCTTTAGTAGGGAGGGCCATTATCGCAGGGAGTAGGAACATGACAAACCATTAGAATGCATTCTCGCAGGAAGTAGCATACTCATCGAGCTTTCGTTCCTTTCGTCTCGAAGGCCGGTTCAGTAAGAGTGAAAATCCTTCTAACTGTCCCGTGCATTAAGGTGGCATGTCTTACTCCGGGCCAGCAGTGAACGAAGTGTTAAAGTAGAGAAAGCTAGCGTTCCGTACTCAGCCGGCCAAGCAAAACTCCAGCTAAGCTAATAGCTCTAATTGTGGGATATCTCAAAAAGTCTTGTTTGTGGCCTTCCTTCTCTTCTGGTTAATCCTATGAATCGGTAATCGGATCGGCAACAGGTAACAGGCTTTATCTGGGTTCAATTCCTTTCTTCTTACCCGGACCAGCATTGGATTAATTCCTTCGATGCTTGCTCGGAGCGGGGTCGACTCAATATCGAGAGACTCAGCCACCGAGGACTTTATCGCACCTTTATGTCTCCATCTCTCGAGTCGAGCTCAATCTCAGCAGTGGGCATCCACCTTTTGGCTTAGCTTAGTCAGTTCCCTGCCCTATGGTTGTTGAATAAGAAGAGCTTATAAAAGGAGTTGGTCAACAAGACCGAGGAATTCGAACTAGTATCCACTCATTACACAGAAGAAAGAGTAACGCTTGAAGTTCAATCTCCCCACATTCTATCTCCATCTGGGCTATTGACGGCTACCAACCCCCGCTCTATCTCTTCTGAGTCATCAGGGGTGACCCGAACTTCGGTGTCCAGAGGATCCATCTCTTCGACGGGTATAAAGGCTGGTTGCAGTGCTCCAAACCTTATCCATGTTGGTAGTCGCTTGTCTTATGAGTGAATCTCGATCTATATCTATGGCCTATTTGATTGAAGCTGAAGGTCTGTTCATCAGATAGGCGGATGGAAGCAAGAAAACGGCTGGATTGGCTGGCTAGCTCGTGCAATAAAAGTCCTTCGCCTTAGAAAG
>JBBPDJ010000026.1:4276152-4289510 GCA_037974625.1 Cucumis cinereus
TTATTTTATTTGGATTAAATTAAAGTATTTATTTTGATTTGCCTTCGTTTTTAAAATGGTTTTAATGATTTTTACTTAAGTAATGACCTTGGGTTAAGGTTGAAAATTCGGGGCGTTACAGCATCAAAGTTAGGGGAGCCTAATTTGTTCACTAGTAGAAAGTTATGTACTCAACTGTCATTATCTAAGTGTTGATATTATGCACTTGTAAACTTTTATTATACTAGTGGATATTCTTCCACCCATGCATAAAACCTCCCAGACGTAGGTGTGTTTACACAAATCTGAGTTAACATATTTGCGTGTCCTTTATCTCTCTTACTCTTGTTGTTATGTTATTTTACATTGTTAGTATCTTTTATTAATTGGATAACACACCTTCTTTCTCAAAGTGAAAAAATTAAACTCCTGATAAAAAAAAATATATTTTGATTGTTTTAAGTGGAAATTTCTCGCAAATGTTTGTGCGGATATTAGGACATATTATTGGAAATTTCAAATCAGTGTTCCAAATCAAAAGAAGATTACCAGCCATTTCCTTTGGAAATAAATGTTTACTAGTATTTCTAACAAAGCAAATAAAGTTTTGCGCAAAATTAAGCATAACTCAATTCACATAGTATTTATACTAAATACTATCAATCTCGATAGGAAGGGATGATTCCCCACGTTACAATGGTAAAAAAAAAAAAAAACTTGTACACTATATTGTTTCCATATATAGCATTTAGATATTTTAACTTAAAAATTGTAAAAAGTATAATTATTTTTTAAAACTTCTAGAATGTCATCCATCCATTTGGATGGAAAAGAGCGGCAGACAGGAGTTCTACTGTTTTTTCTTTTCCTCTTTTTTGAAGTTTTTTTATTCCTTTGTTTTTGCATGTTAATTTTAAACGAGAAAAATCAATTTCTTATGCTCTCAATAAAGTAGAATATTGTTCATTATTATTATCCTGCCATATATGTTTTTTAAACACACCTTTTTAACACACACCCACGTGTATATATATGTATATGTATATGTATATGTATATGTATATGTATATGTATATGTATATGTATTTATGTATATGTATAACTTCTACAAAGACCTGTAATTTCCATATATATTGTATGCAATTTTGTTCTCCAGATATAAATTCTATAAAATTGCTGCATCATTATAACCTTACCATGGATATGTGTATTTGTAATTTTTTTATAAACATATGGACCAAATATATGTATTACATTTTGCTAAGGTAATAATGATACACAAATCATATATATTGTGAATATGAACAACAATAAATGAGAGACAAAAAATCTGATGAAAAATTATTAAAATAATATTCAGCAAAATGGAGATGGTGAACGACAGTAAAAGGGAGTTACTAGATAATAATGGAGAAGACAAACAAATGTGCAAGAAAGGGCTGAAATTGGGTAAATGGGAAGAAATGTGAGTTCAATTAAATATAAATGGAGAAAAGATCAGTCAACTTAAGAAAAAGTTGGTAAAATATTAAATGTTTTTTATGAAAAAAAAAAAAGCTAAGATTTTTTCTGCCTCTGTTCCATAGCGTTTCTAAAAGATCCTATGTTCAAAAGCTATAATAGAGGTTATTTCTTGTAGTGATTTGTAGTGGAAAAAAATTGTGTGAATTAAAGTCACTAAAATTGTGAAAATATCCAAAATAAATAAAACCACAATATGGGGGCAAATTATTCAATAAAAAAGAACATTTAAGGGAAAAAATGTTTAGAAAATATGCCTAAAATGAAAATAAAAAAGATTTCAAATGCTTAAACACATTTACATTTGGCCAAAAATTGATTGATTTTCTATTAATTATTTTAACCTGTTGTGAAAAATAAGAATTTGGTTGTATGTTTCCTTAACTCGTAATAGTTAATTTATTTTAATAATAATTAATCAAATGTAATAGAAGAATGATATTTAATGACATATTCATCAATTTTGGAATTAATTTTGATGATTTGGATCAAGAAAAAATGTATCCATTTACTGCTTAAATCCTCGGATCTAGCTTTTTTTTCCTTTAAAAGATGTATTTTAATTAACTACACTAATTGGCTTATTAAACCAAATGATTTTTTAATGAACCATCCACCCTCTATAAATACAAGGCTTCCTCGTTCCTATTTTCAAAAGTTCAAACTTGAAGCTAAGCCTTGACATATCCCTTTGCATTCAATAATATTTTGTCTCACTTTCAACTTAACAATGACATTATTCAAACTTGAAATGCTCTTGATAGTGTATTTGTTAGTTGTTGTTGTTGATTTTTCTGATTGCTTTAGTTTCAATTGCACAGTATCTTTAGATGGTACAGGAAATTTTGTTAAAGTTAGCGATGCTATAGCAGCAGCACCGAATTTTAGCACGACCAGATTTTATATTCATGTAAAACCCGGAACTTACAAGGAGATTATTGAAGTTCCACCTGAGAAACCTTTTATTGCTTTAATTGGAGATGATGCTTCTACCACTATCATCGTTAACAATCGAAGTAATGCCACTAGGTTCTCCACGACATCTACTGCGACTCTCAGTAAGCTTCAATTAAGGTCCTATTTGATAATCATTTTCTTTTTTGTTTTTGATTTTTTTTAAAAAAATTAAACATATACGAATACCATTTTACCTCTTATTTTCTTGTTTTATTTAAAAAATCATTAGTTTTAAAACAATGGCTAAAAATTAAACTCTTTTACTTAAGAAAACAACACACGTAAAAACAACTAAGGAGTTAAAGGAAAGAAATATAGGTTTAATTTTAAAAAATATAATGGTTAGGAAAGGAGAGATACATGTTTTAATTATTAATTACTTAAACCATATTTGATTTTGGAAGCTGTAAAGGGACGAAACTTCATGGCTCAGTTTTTGACCTTTCAAAACTCTGCCGGACCAAATGGAGGCCAAGCAATTGCTGTTCTTGACCAAGCAAACCAGACAGCTTACTACAAGTGTGTGTTTTTGGGTTATCAAGATACTCTCTATGCTGGATCAGTTCCTCAGTTCTTCAAAGAATGTGATATCTATGGAAGCGTCGACTTCATTTTCGGAAATGGGCTCGCGGTATTCCAAGATTGTAATATATACGCTCGATTATTCGGCGTTCAAATTACCGTAACGGCACAATCGAAACAGACTTTAAAAGCTTCAAGCGGGTTCATCTTCCAAAACTGCAGTGTGACTGTGTCGCCAGAGATAGCATCAAGTAAGGACAAGGTAACGGTGTTTCTTGGACGACCATGGAGAATGTACTCAATGGTTGTTTTCATGGATTCATTTCTTGACAATGTGGTTCAACCTCAAGGATGGTTGGAGTGGGCGGGAGTGCCAGAGAATGTATTGTATTATGCAGAATACAATAACAGAGGTGCAGGAGCCAACACTTCCCAAAGGGTTAATTGGCCTGGTTTTCATGTGTTACATAATGCAAGAGAAGTTGCAGGTTTTACTGTTGAAAACTTTATTCATGGGACTCAATGGTTACCTCAAACTGGCATACCATTTAGAGCTGGTTTTTAGGTTTTTTTAAAGTTTGTAAATAAATTTTCCTTTGAATAACCATTTTTCTCAATTTGGTGTCAACTAAAAAAGATTTGTACCATATGATTCAATTGGTAAAATAATGTCTGGAAACTAATATAGGTATAAACATGCAAAAACCATAAATGGCAATTAATATATCTCAACTAGTAAAGGCTTCAAGAAATGAGTAGCCACAAACTATTTTGGGCAACCTGTTTCGAACGACGTTTACAAGTAAACAATTGAAAGGTCATTTCAAACAGAATCATAAATTTAAATAGACAGTTTCAGAAAAAGAGATAATAGTATAAATGCAAACCATTTATTTTATTATATTAATTTAAAATAGAGATAATCGGAGATACAACGATGGAACACATACAACAAAATAAAATGAAAACCAAATATATGAAATACATATAATAACTAAGAAGTAATGGGTGGACCAATACAAGCTTGTATATGATTACATTTAATGAGATTATTGATTCCTAATGAAAGAATTGAGAGAGAGTTCACATAACCATATCTCGACTTCCAAGTTGAGGGTTCTTCTACAAATCCTTCAAAATTAATCTCACAAATTTCTAAATAGTTATTGATCAATGTCAAATCAATATCCAAATCTTCATTAATTTTTTGCTTCAACAATTGTTCCTCTAATATAGATTGTAAAGAATCTTTACTCATTTGATATTGTGTCATGCATATCGTAAAGACTTGTAGTGTCAGATTATCCAATTGTCCATTTAATGTTTGATTTAAAAGGTACGATTGGTCATCAGCGACGACACCAAGCGTTTGATTGACGACGATGGTAAGAAGACCTGTCAAATTTGACTTTAAATTATCATTAGGATTAGAGCTTACCACAGAAATGCAGAGATCTTTCAAATCTTCAACTCTGTTGCACGTGTCTTGAATGAAATTATCATTTCCTACAATCATCTTTGGATATAAAATAAGAAGAGTGACAAAGAAAACAAGAAGTGATTGATTCATACCGATGATATATGCCTCTCTCACAAAATTTAATCTTCTACAATGAACAATACTATAGAGAAAAGGATGTTATATTTATATATATAATAAACCAAAAATGTAAATTTCTTTGTAAATAATGAATATTTTCTTAGTTGATTTGTTAAAAAAAAAAAGAAAAAAAAAGGAAAAAAAAGGAGAGAGAGCTTATTTGGAAGAGAATCAAATTTTGTTTTTATGTTTGTTATATTCGCTGAGTTAAGCAAATATGTGTAACACGTAGATTTTGTTTTAGAAAATTGTTTTCAAATTCTACCTTACAAATTCTGAGAACACCACTTTTATGTTTTTATTGTATCAATATTTTAAATTTTAAATTTAAAATGCAAAATTTTATTAAATAAAGAAAAATGTTAGGTAATAAGCTCAATTCGTTTTTTTAGAATATCTGATATGTATTATGTATGAGTTATAAATTAGATAATATAACATAATTGTTAAAAGAAGTTTAGCTCAGCAGTAATTGGATGACATTTTATCTAGAGGTGGATGACATTTTACTTTATATAATTTATCTACAAATATGATTTATGTTTAAAAATGATAGAATTATTATATAATTTTTGTTTTTAAATTCTCAACCAAAAAGTCCTAAAATATCCTCCATTTTGATTATCACCTTACCATGTATATATATAAACCATTCTAGAGAAAGACCATTTTTTGTGGCACAAAATAATGGTTGTCACTAATGAAATTTCAGTTTCTCTCTTTTTTTTCTCTTTTTGTTTTGTCTCTTTTCTATTTGTCTGTGAGTTTGTTTGGTTTAAATTTAGTCTATAAATTTCAAAATATTAAGATTTAAATTTTATTTTAATTTGGTTTTCTAACACAATTTTCAAGATTTACATTTTTAATATTGTTTCTTTTTTACTAAATGCATATGTTTATATCTGAATGTCTTTTTTACAATAAATGATGTTTCACTAATTTTCATCTTTATTAAAAATTAAATAAAAAATTTCATTATACAGTTATTTAAAATTTATTAATAGACATTAACGTCAAGGATGAAGTGTAAGTATTTAATGGAAAAATTGAGGTTAAAAGTGTGAATCAATCTTGCAATCTAGAGACCAAATTGAAATAAAGTAAAATTTTATAATAAAAATGTAGCATTTTGAAACTTGAGTGCCTTGTAAACCAGCAATTGACCCAAAAACGTTTAAACTAATGGATGAAGTAAAATTTAAGTATATATCATCTACCAATACTAAATGAAAACTAGACTCAAATTTTTTTTTATAAAAAAAAATACACTCTAATTTTGAATAGTTAGAGGTTTTCAACATGGCAAATTTCTATTTTAATTATTTCATTATCTCTCACAACTATATTCGAGGTGTTGTGATTATATATTGCTACATTTTAAAAAATAGCAAAATGAACCACCATGTTTGACAAATATAGAAAATGTTTAAATTTTTATCAATGATAGATAATGATAGACCTAAGTCTATCAATGTTTATCAGTGTCTATCATTGATAGAATTAAAAATTTTACTACATAATTTTCACATAAAATATTTATAAGTAGCTTACCATGTATATACACATTTTTGAAACGTCAAGGAATCATTTTCTTAGGCAGTTGAAGAAAGAGAATGTTGTTGTTTATTAAAGTTGTTTGAGTTTTTAATTTTGGTTTGTTTTATGATGCAAATGTGAAGAAATGAAGAAAATTATTTGTTTGCATTTGCATGCATTTGTTATTATCTTACTATATACATATGCCTTTTGCTTTAGTAACGCATTACCACTCAAACAAAACACCTTACCATATACATATTATATATACACATATTTGAAACCAACCTTGCCATATGTATAAACATGCAAGCAATGCTTTATGCTTCTATTATTATTTATTTATTTATTTCAAGCTACTTAATTGAAGATAAATTAATGTTAATCTCCTTCAGTTTTGATTTAAAATGATTTAGTTTAGGGTTTAGGGTTTGATTTCAATTTCATAACAATTTACAACTTCAACTTTTGTATCTATTAATTTGTAATATGCGACAATGGTAACTATTATATTGTTAAGATTTAATGCAATTTACACTAGTGTAAAATTGGAATATCACGATATTTAAAAACTGTCATAAACAGTATTTGTGACACATATTTTGCGTTCTTGTATCACTTGTAATGTATGAATATTAGTGATTTTTTTTTTTTAAATATCATAATTAAAATTTCATCAATGAACTCAAAATTGTCATCGTTAAATTTACGATGACAAGTTATCATTTCATCAATGGACCAAAATTGGCTAATTGTTGTAGCACAATGGATACTAACAAAAGCTATAAAATATCCATACACAATATATAGTGACATTTTTTTCTAGTAAAAAATATATGAATCATGAAGCTTCATAGTCAAGAATATTTGAACCGTGAAAAATATTTCATCTTAGCAAAGGTTCTATCACGACATAGTTTTTATTGTCACAACATTTCATATTTATAACACTTTTATATTGTCAATATAATACATGTCTGGATAGTTGTTATTTCTTTGAACCTTGTCATTACGCACCTGGTTTCCTTCCTCGTATTTTAAGGCAAAATCAATATACACATAACTCAAAACTTTCATATATAAGATAAGCTTGATAGCATTTTACAATGAAAATAAATACATGGAAATCATCGAATGTTTCCAAAGGGACAGATACAATCAAACTAATAACCAATCTTGGTAAAAAAATTTACAAAGAAAATTGCTCAAAACTTTAGGGAAGGAATTGAAACCAAGTTTTGTCACTAACATTACAAATAGAAAGAGAAAAAACTTCCATATGGTCATTGTGTATGGTTGAAAACCCTAACGCTATCACAGAACCCAACTCAAATTAATTGGGAATTTTCAAAATACATAACTATTTTGAAACCAAAATGTAATCTACTATATAAAATGGTTAAGCATACCATGCTTTGAGAAATTAAAATTTTAGATTATGGAGAAATATTACTCACTCCGTTGACATCTCTGAATTTACAATTCTCCTTTGGAATTGGGATCACAAACACCACAAAAAAGAAGTCTCTCCTATTCTCTGAGATTGGGATTAAGATTGGTGGAAACATTTAATGAATTTTGGAAATAAGCCAGAGAAAAATTTACAATGAAGAATTCAGTTCAAACCTCACAAATAAAATGGAATTCTGGGAGATTACTACAAATCCCAGCTAAAAAAAAGTACCTTAGCCCATTCTCGGCATACCGAGGAATGAGGATTGTTCAAGAACATAAAATAACAAAAGGAACTCAAAAAATTTAGATAAAGACGAGTGTAGATAGCTGAAATTAGATGTTTATCAGACCTAGCAACATATATTTTTTTTTATATAATAAACGTGATATCGCACAACACTAGGAACAACGCAGTGATGCTGACGGGCGATCATGCGCTGATCAACATCATAACGTCACGATGCCATAAGGAAACAATGTGGCGTCGTGCCTTTTTGCAAATAACAAGGCTACTACCTTACAACGCTGCGCACATCGCCGTAAGACACCATGTGGATGCAAGACAAATGCCAATTTTGGCATTGTCTTCACTCCTCGATACCAAATGCCTCATATCTTGCTAGTTTAGCTTAGTTCCACTATTATCACTTGATCTACCTTCGACATGTTCAAATCTTACAAAATAGGAAAATAGGAATGTAAAATCATAAACGATTTCAAATTAAGTTGAATTAAAGAACCCATTTTCAGTGTTATCAAACACCCCCAACACAATCACACACAGCTTGCTCAAATCTTGTGGTCAATTACTCTAGCCTCAACAATCAACAAGGATTTAAGTTGCAATTAACATGCAATCAACTCTTAATATATCATTGAAGCACAAATTAAAATGAATTCTAATTAAGCCCTAGTAGCCCGAAATGGTTGTAAATAACTCTCAATTCATCTTCCTCTACACTGGCTCAGAAGATCAAACATTAAGATTTCTAGACTCAAAGTGGCAATGCAAGACTTAAGAAAAACAAAACTTTTATTTTATTTTATTTCTCTCTCATTTTTTTTCCTATTTTTTGTTAGCTTTTTGGCCCTTAATCTCAAATTAATTAATTTTAATTAATTAATCAATGTTTTGATGATAACAAACATGATTTTATTTATTAACAATTCTAGTATTTTAATGAGTCTATTGTGTAGAGCTCAAAATTATGAATCCAATGCAATTTGAATTGCACAAATCGGAGTTCAAACGAAGAAGCTATAGTCGAAATAATCTTAAAGGAAAAATACCCGAGACAATGACGTGGCGGCCAAATCATCAAATTAGTTTCAATTAGTAAGTGACATGTGGAGCTTATGGAGGAGAAACACATGGTTGATTATTTGTATTGACTTTTGAAAGAAAATGATTTTAATATTATTTTAAAATAAATAAATTTAATATTATTTTATATTTGTGTCGGCTAGTTTGGACACATAGTGGACTTTTGCCTTTTGATTGGTTTTAAGAGAAATTACTTTAAAAGATATATATATTTTTTATTATTTTATTATTTTATGTTTGTGTCTAACGACTAGTTTTTTTAAAAGAAATGATTTTATAAAGATATATTATTATATTATTATTTTTTGTATGTCTAACGGCTAGTTGAACTTAAATCTCCACCATTTGATTTTCTTTTACAAGATCTAATGGACCAAATTGATTTTAGATTTCAACATCTCATATCTCTATTTAAAGACACCTTCTCCAAGTTAAATACACACATTTGAAACATCTTTCATAACTCACAAAGCTTCCATTTGTGTTATCTCCAAGCTTTATTATTTGTTCTTTTCATCTTATTCTTGAGAGAGAAATTTTGTATTGTGAGGATTGATTTGTTGAGTGCTACAATTTTTTAAATCTACTCTTTGAGAGAGTTTTTCTTGTCTTGTTCTTCATTTCAAAATTCATTACTAAAGAGGTTGCTCTTATTCCTTAAAAGGAGTCATTTGTGATGGTTTGATCGTGATCCGGGGAAACGATTGAGTTTGCTCTTGAACTCGTAAAAAGAGTGGTGTAGCAGTTGTCTCTAATCCGTGAAAAGAGTCGGTTCGAAGTTTTAGTGACATATCCAAGAGGAGCTTGGAAAGTGGATGTAGGCCAGTTGTGCCGAACCGTTATAAAATTACTGGTGTTAATTTCTCTATCCCTCTCCTATTTAGTTTTGCAATTAATTTGTTGATATAGTTTATTGCATAAAATTAATTGCTAAAATTTGTGCTTGAATTTGTGTATGTCACTTTATAAATCATTTTGATATGAATGCATTTGTGTGAATTTCTTGTTTAAATCACTTATTAGCAAAAAACTATTAATTAGGATCACTTAGTTAAAAAGTTTCATTAATTTGTAAAAACCCTATTCAACCCCCCTCTAGGGTTGCCATACCGTTCCTACATTTCTTACTTTACACAAAAGAGGAAACCCAACAATATAACGCCACCTTCATTTTGACATACCAACAATGGGGTTCATGGAGGCAGGAAACTACGAGCAACATATCTTTCAAGGGTGCTTAAGCTACTAATTTCTTAGGGAAACTTTTGGGACAGAAGAAATCACGAGTTACCTGACCGCTCCTAGCTATTATCACCCTTGAGAAAGAAAAGTAATCACCCCAAGATTACTTTTACTACAACAGGCATTTACTTTCTAAAACAAAAGTTTGGAAAAAACCTAAGCATACATTGCTAAGTAGGATTTCAATCACTTAACAATTATTAGTTTGACCTTCGAGGTGACAACAAAAATATGAGCTAAGTAAAATTATTCTAAGCATGTGAGAGGAAGACAATGTAGACTAACAAAGGACATAAATATGCATGAGAAACAAGAATTTTTTTAAAATATGAACTAAAAATTGCGTTTAGTAATTTTTTATATCATATCAAACAAGTTAATATTCTAAAAGTGTGCAATAGACCATTCATCATTACAAACCACAAAGAAGCGAACAAAACATGCACACAAACATAATAGCCCCGAGCTTAGATGCTCAAAGGCTCCAATTAGAACACATACATAATCCATCCCCAAATTAATTTCTAACATTGTCCCAATGTGATAAAAACATAAAAGAAAAAAAGACAAAATAAAGGGAAACATAAAACTTCCCTAAACTTTTGGCATAAGGATGGAAGGGGACCGGTTGAGAAGAAATACTTCTCTCAACTTTCCTAAAACCAAAAACAATAAAAAAAAAATTTAAATCAAGTAAAAAATAAAAACATTGAAAAGGAACATACTCTAAAAAATCAATAAAAATCATAGTTGCCTCAAGATAGTCATTATGTTGAGAACTAGTTAGGAAAAATTATAAAGACGTTTCACATATCAAGGTGGTGAGTATATGGTTTTAAGATTTCAAGACTATATGATAGAATTTGGAATCAAATCACAACTCACTGCACGAAACACTCATCAGCAGAACAATGTATCAGAAAGAAGAAATTGAACCTTGTTAGACATGGTTCACGCAATGATGAGCTTTGTAGATTTTTCTGATTCTTTTTAGAGACACGTGTTAGAAACTGGTTACTATATTTTGAATAATGTTCCCTTTAAGAATGTTTCAAAAACACTCTATGGGTTATGGAGATGACGTAAAAGTAGTTTGCATCATTTTCGAATCTAGGAATGTCCAGCGCATGTGCAGGTGAAAAATTCTATGAAATTGAAATGTCGTTAAAAGTTATACCTATTTGTAGGCTACCCAAAAGAAACAAGTGATCAATTCTATGATCCTCAGGAGAATAAAGTATTTGTATCGACAATTGTCACATTCTTAGAGAAATATTACATAAATAATTATCGACTTGCAGTAAACTGATATTAAATGAGATTATTGAAAAAACTACAAATAAATCAATAAAATTTGTTGATAAAGTAGGTCCATCTTCTAAAGTAGTTGATGGAGATAGTACCTCTAATCATTTACAACCATCTTAAGAAACTCAACTCGTCAAACCTGATGACGGGATCAAGGATCCATTGATTTATAAACAAGCAATGAATGATGTGGACAAAGATCATTGGATTAAAGTCATGGACCTCGAAATGAAGTCAATGTACTTCAATTTTGTCTGGGAACTTGTAGATCAACCAGATGGGGTAAAACCTATTAGTTGCAAATGGATCTACAAGAGGAAACGAGGCGTAGCTGAAAAGGTGCAGACCTATAAAGTAAGACTTGTAACAAAAAGTTTTACCCAAAGAGAGGGAGTGGACTATGATGAAACTTGTTCTTCTGTTTCTATGCTAGAGTCTTTCAGAATACTTTTATCCACCATCATGAATTATGACTACGAAATATGGCAAATGAATGTCAAGATTGCATATTTGGATGGCTATCTTGATTAAAGTATTTATATTTGTCAACCAAAGGGGTTTATTGCACAAGGTCAAGAGCATAATGTTTCTAAACTAAAATGATCTATTTATGAATTAAAACAAGCTTCTTGATTCTGCAATATTAGATTTGATACTGCTGTAACGCCCCGAGTTTTCTATCACAACCAAAGATCATTACTTGAAAGAAAATAAGAATTTAAAACCAGACTTTTGAAAATTACAAATCATTTTATGGAGGAAATTGAAGAAAACACTCAAATCGAGTTTATGCAGAAAATAAAAAAAAATGATGCTTAAAACAATGTAAAACTTTTGACGTTTGGGGCCCCAAGTAAGACATGCAATTTGTAAAAGCTAAAAATACACGTGAAATACGAATCAAAACCATGACGGAAGCAACTGGTCATATAGTCCCGATGAGCATGGTTGTAGATTCCTCTTGTCCCTCGCCGGCCTCCTTTTCCCTTAGCCTGAAAAACAAAAACACAGAAGGGTGAGTATATAAATATACTCAGTAAGGAACTCTCTCTTCTAGCCACACAGGGTAGCTGTTGATTCCTCACTTAATCAACACCCTGTTTCACACAGCAATAACAGTTCACAAAGAAAGCCCATAACAGCATAAACGTCAGTGTCAACCTAGGAACCTGTGGAAACACATGCAAAACAGTCTAGTGAAACATCGGGTCGCGTGCCACACAGTATCGAACCAGTCCCACCACAGAGTACGACAATTGACCCATAGGCGGAAACAACGCCTATTCTAGTTCAACATACTACGCTAGCCAGTTGTCATACTCTTATGTTCTACTCGGTCATCAAGCGAAGTACCACACACAAGCTAGTTAAAACGAACAGAGATAGCTATATCTTATAATATAAAGTCCACACAGCATATATATTCTAGGTAGCATCGTGCCAGTCTTTTCACCTAATAACAACAAACATACTATACGTTACAAAGACCACACAGCATGTATAACGTTAGTAGTATAGCGCTAGTCGTTATGCATGGCGACAACTTCACCATATGTTACAAAGTCCACACAGCATATATAACATACGTATTATTGTCCCAACCATTATGCATCAAGAACCACACCTTATGTTACAAATACCACAAAGCATATAAAACATAGGAGTCCTTGTCCAAGCATTATGCATAACCACAACTACACCATATGTTACAAAGACCACACAGCATATATAACATAGGTATCATTCACGTTACAAAGACCACACAGCATATATAACATAGGTATCATTCATGTTACAAAGACCACACAGCATATATAACGTGGTAGTTTAGCGTCAGTTGTTATGCGTGACGACAACTTTACCATATGTTACAAAGACCACAAAGCATATATAACATACGTATTATTGTCACAA
>JBBPDJ010000026.1:4289610-4299808 GCA_037974625.1 Cucumis cinereus
GATCCAACCCAAATCGTAGCTCAACCCGCAGTAAAACTAAGCCAGAAAAAGCTCCCAAATGCACACTTATGGGTATTCGAATCCCACAATAATCCACAGTGGGGCGGCGGCAAGTCGAAAACAGAAACACGAGGCAACGACGCATCGGCTCGCAGACTCGCCGGCGTGTGAAGGAGACGTGGCAGTGCGTGAGACGGCACGTAAGCTGAGACGCGGCGAGTTCCAGCGTGGGCAGGTGGTTGGCGCGGATTCAGGCAAAGCGGTGTGGAAGGGAGATCCGACGCGGAAGAGAAAGGCTGGCGGCGCGCGGCTCGTGGGCTGGAATGCAGATCTGGCAGATGAAGGTGGTGGCATTGCTCACGGCGTCAGCTATGGCGGATCAAGGTGGCGGCGCGGCTCGCGACGCGGGATGATGGCTTGCGGCGCCGGATCTGATGGTGTCACCGCACGAAAAAGACACATGCGGCTCGCGGCTCGACGCAAGCGACGTCAGATCTGGGCGCGTAGGAGTGGAGAGACGCGGGCGGCGCAGGCTGGCGGCTGGCAGGCAACGTCGATGGAGAGGCAGAGGCGACCGACGGCTCGCGAAGGCGCCAAGGGACGCGAAACTCACGCGACGCGGTCTGACAGCGTGGGCCAACGGCGCGAACCGGCAGCGCGACTCCAGATCTGGCGTGTGAAGCGAAGAGACGTGCGACAGAGAAGATGCTCGCCGACGTGCGCGACGCAGCGGCTGATGGCGTGCGAGGCGCGACTGGGCTCGACGGAGGAGGACCGGCGACTACGAGACTTCTTGCGGCGGAGATGGTTAGCAGCGTCGAAGGGGTAGAGTTTCTTGGAAGACGCCTGCGCGCGACAGAGAAGGGGAAGAGGAAGAGAGAGAAAAGGAAAAGAAAAAAAATAAAGGAAAAGAAAAAGAAAAGAAAATATTAAAATATTATTTTAATATTTTATTATTATTTTTTTTTTCCAAAATCCTATCTTCTCTCACTTCATTTAAATCCCAATTTTTTTTTTACCATTTTAATTAAATATATATGTACTCATATATATTTAATTTCTTAATCAAATTCCCACAAAAACAATTAAATATAAAAATATATTTAATTTCTTTTACCAAAACAACTTAATTAATATCCCAACAACTAAAATCTTTAAATAATTCAAACTTAAATTATTTCCAGTTTTGGGATGTTACAACTGCGATCAAATCTTATAACTTGATGCAAAATGTTGATGAATCTTGTGTATAGAAAAGGATTGTCAATTCCTCTGTAGCTTTCTTAAAGTTGTATGTTGATGATATCCTACTCATTGAAAATGACGTAGAATATTTGATTGACATTAAAAAATGGCTAGCTACTCAGTTTCAAATGAAAGATTTAGGTGAAGCTAGTATGTCATTTGCATTCAAATTATTCGGAATCGCAAAAAATAAAACTATAGCCAAGTCTCAAGCAACTTATATTAACAAGATGTTGTCTGAATATAAGATGTACAATCCCAAAACAGGTGTATTATCCTTTAGTCATGAAATTCATTTGTCTCAAGAACAACGTCTAAGACACTTAAAGATGTTGAGGTTATGAAGTGTATTCACTACGCATCCGCAATGGAAGCCTGATGTATGCTATGTTATGTATAAGACTGGACATATGTTTCGCTGTAGGAATTGTCAGCAGAAATAAGTCCAATACTGGTTATGATCATTGAACTGTCATTCAGAATATCCTCAAGTATCTTCAAAGAATGAGGGACTCTATGCTCATATATGGAGGTAGGGATCTAATTCTTACAAGATACAGTGACTATGATTTTCAATCTGACAAAGAATCAAAAAAATCAACGTCATGATAAATTTTTACTCTAAATCGGGGAGCTATAATCTGGAGGAGCATCAAGCAAAGTTGCATTGTTGACTCCATTAGGAAAGTTGAATATGTAGTTGTCTGTGAAGCAACAAAATAAGTAGTTTGGCTAAGAATGTTCTTGACAAATTTGGAAGTTGTTCCAAATATGCATATGCCAATTACGCTTTAATTGTGTTAATAGCTAAGCAATTGCAAATTTCAAAGGAACCTCAAAACTATAAGCGAGGTAAATATATTGAGCGAAAGTACCATCACATCAGAGAGATTCTACACCAGAGAGACATGGTAGTCATGCAGGTTACCTCGACAAACAACCTAGCTAATCCATTTAGAAAGGCCCTCACGACTAAAGTGTTTGAGTGTCACCTAGTCAGTCTAAATTTACAGGTTTTGTAAACTAGGAGAAGTGGAAGAAATTTGGGTATGTATTTGATGTATGCTCTAGTTAATTGTATTCATTATTCTTAATTAAACTCGACATTTATACATTATACCACTAGAGTTCAAGTCTGGGAGTATGTTGGGTTTTATGTACTAAAACTCGTGATTTGTGAATGCTACACTATTCTACTATTCAATAAAGTTGTTATTGAGATATTGTCCGATAAATTGTTATTGAGTAAGAGATTTGCTTTGTTATGAACTCTGAATTCAATAACAAAGTTCATTGACTATAGTGTGAGTACTTAAACTTTATGTAGTGACATAAATGTGATGAAGTTCAAGTAGATAGCCTAAATAGTTTATAGTATAGGAATAAGGTTGAACACCTTATTTTGGAGACATTATAGATGTGGTCCGCTTTATATTTCATACAAACGATGTGATCCCAAATCGCTGATGTAGAGACTTGTGAGTGGAGATGATCTATGTAAAAACATTTACATAAGACCGAACCATGAAATAGCAACTTTTATATTATAACACCGTTTACTATTTAAAACTGACTATTTCGACTTTGATGACCTAGGTAACTTGAGCTTAACCTTGAGCTAACTATGAATTCCTATTTACTTGGGATTATTCTTAGATCTGCATAGGTGAGGGCAACTCAACAACACTAGTTCAATAGACCTTCCATTTCAGAGGTAAGATCGGGTAGATAGCTGGAGACATAGGGTGCAAGACTGAATTCACTTCTACCCACTTCTAAGGCTAGTAGAGAGGTTGTTCCCTTAAGTGCAGACTTTAGGTCTTGAAAAAGGGGTCATGCCCTCTCATTGGCCTAAGAAGGATTCAACTTATAGGTTAGATCATAAACCAATTGTTCATTGGAGGATTAGCCGAGACTTAAGGAACAAGATGCAGTATCGAGGATAAAATAGTATTTTGACCCAGTTGACATTACGAACAATCTGTGAAGAGCTGACTTACTAATCATGGTTATATCAAGTGAACGTAAATATATCTGCAGTGGACAGGTACGAAATGTAATGGACAGTCCCGGTTAGTTAACGAATGTTGGTTAACATATTTCTATGCTTTTCAAGTTTCTGTTAGTTGTTTCTTCACTTTGAATAGGTGCTTTGGTTTCGTGGATTCTCGTTAACTCCCTGAGAGCATTTCATTATTAACTAATATCTAACATTATTAAAATTTAAATATGCTAACTACTAAAATATATTCAAGATTAATTCAAGATAAACTATAAAACTAATAAATATATTAAAGATTTATTAAAGATATATATATTCAAAATCTAACTAAATCTAAACAAGTATGAGATCTAAAATTGATTCAAATATTCAGAAAAAGAGAAAAATCTTGTAGAATTCCGATTTTATCTCCCTGTTCGGTTATCTTAAAATTTCTACCCAACTCACACAAATACACCGTATTTTACGAATTTTGCACCCTTATCCAATCACTGAAAATCAACTACAAACTGAATTTAAAAGAAACGATATACGAAATACATTGTATTTGATAGATAAAATATATACCAAATTAGGGACAAAAAGTATTGAAAAAATCGAGCATGTGCGTGGCACACTTTTGCCAAAAAACTTATTCTCAAGAATTTTGATAAAATCCCAACCGTAACTTCCGAATTTGCTATTCATCCAAATTTCTCTTTTACTTAAAACGCAAAGCCCAGGATAGCTCAGCAGCCTACTCTTTCCTTAAAAACCCAAAGTTCTATCCCATTTCGTATTAGCCCATCCTTTAAAATTTTTAACATAAAACTTACACAAGTTAGGAAAGAAATCCCTTTTCTCTCACAGACTCTCTTTTATTCTATCCTCACGCAGCCAATCTATTGTTCTCCCTCTCTTCTCGACGACGACATGTACAACAAAGGCTTTGTTTATTTGCTCATAATTTGTTTAACGTTTGTTTTTTAATAAATCTTTTAAGGTTTTATTCCTTTCTTCAGTAAAATAATAAAACCATGTGTTTTTTTCTTCAATATAATTTATCTCTTCCTTTTCTTTTGTAGGCCTCACTGTTAGCAAAAGTCCATCGGTTCATTTACTGTATTTTTTAATTCACCACCCAATTCATATTCTTCATTTCTTTCAATCGATTCTTACTGTTCTTGGAGTTTATTTGACAGTGAATTCTTCAAGTTTAGTTGTCAGTATGAGGATGTTTTAAATAAAAAGAAGAGAGAGAAAAAATCGGTTAAAATCAAACCAAATCAACCTGAACCGAGCAGGTTGGTTCGGTTCACAAACCAAAACCGATTTCATACCGGTTTTTCTTGGGTCCTCTCTCTTATAAACCGAGCACCTCGGTTTGATTCTTGGTTTTGTACAAAACTGGACGACCGAAGCAAACCGTGCACACCCCTATAGCCACAACATACACTCGTGGGTTTTGCAGCACTCTAGAATGGCATCACAACACTGCCCTTGTTGCTTCCTTTTCTTCCTCTTTCTTCCCTACTTTATATAATTGGTTTTGGCTTCTCTCGATTATGCAAACAACATCAAATCTAATAAAATAACATTCAAATATGTGTACTTTTTAGGGGCTTTTCACGCTGAAGTTTGAGTTATTTGTTAAGTTTAAAACAAAGCTTGGAGCTGCTCAAGTCTAGATTAAATAAGAATGTTAAAAGCAATCTAGACATATATTCAAATACATGGATGAATCAAATTTAATTATATACATTAATAGTTTGGATGCATGAACTACTCAATAAAGTGATGAATGTTGATGTTTTGGGGAAATCACATGTATTAATATTCACCCTGAATGTCTTCTGATATACTTTCCTACGTTCTAGTATTAGTGTGTAGGATTTTCTATTTGTACGAAAGTAAATTAAAGTGAAATTATTTACTAAATATTCAAGTTCTTGTTTCTCGCTCCTAAATTGTGCAAGAGAATAATCTCTCTCTCTTTATCTCATGCATGTTGATATATATTGAGTAATTTGCGATGAGTTCCACAGTTTTTTATCTCATGATTATTCCTCAATTACAGTTCGATGTAAAGAAAATAATAAGGTATATTTTCTTTTTATTTACTCACTTAATGTGGTGAAAGTGATGCTCAATTTACTTTCACCTCTATGTATAGTTTTAGGGTTGTAGCTTGCTTTAGCTACCATGAAAAAGAAAAGTTGAAAATAGAGATTCCAAGGGATGGAGTTTGGCTTCAACTCCATGAAAGAGAAAAAGAAAAACAGTACAAGAAAAGGCATAAAAAAAAGGTGTATACAATCATGTGGCAAGTGGTGGCTGGTGGGTGGTTCCATGAAGCATTGTCTTGAGCTCTATGAATTATATTGTATCTAACCCATAGTTGAGTCTTCATTCATCAACTCTTTTCCTCCCCTTGCTATTTCTATATAAATACAACACACTTTGCATTTTGAATTAACTTGAATGAAAACCAATTCCAAATAACTCCTGGTGTTTTCTTGAGTTCCCTTCCAAGCACTTCAGAAGAAACAACAACCATTTCTAATCACAAATTTTTGTGATGCACCTTCCAACTGAAGTGTTTGGGGGAACTCTGGAAGATACTTCGGTTTCTATATACATATTTCTTCATTCACAAGGGTGTTGTACAAACCCTAACCCTAAACCTTGAATTTTCTTTTTGTGTTTCTCTAATTCTAAGCATACAAAGATTAAAATAATCTTATTTGCTATGATTGTCTCAATTCAAGATCAAATGACAACAATGGTAAGAATTGCTCTACCACACCCTTAACTATATGATTGAATTACCATTAGGCAGTACAACTATACACTTATTATTTCTCTTTTGAAATAATTCTTTAACCATCTCGTTTTCTATTTGAATTGTGTAGCCTCTCGTGTTTCTAGTTTTAGTTCTTTTAGGGTTAAATTGTCAATTTGATACCTATAATTTGAAAAATAAAATACGATCTCTATTATTTGATAAAATCTCATAAATAGATCATTACAATTTATTCACGAACTATACGGAACAAATTTACAATTTATCCTTATCTTTAATGTTGAAAACAATTAGAATTACATCGAGTTGAGCAATAGATTGAGTTTTAAATAATTTTGTCATACCAGGAGTATAGGATTCGTACGTCAGTCTTCAAAAAAGAAGTATACCAATTATTAAAAACTTTATTCACTTTGGCAATTTTTAAATAATTTTTTAATTTCAAGATTGTGAAATTTTACAGTACTTGGATTGTATTCCCTGTGTTAGGATAACCAAAATTCTTATCTTATATATTTTAATTTCTTAATGTTTGGAGTTTTGAGTACATAAAAATGAAGAAAATTGGGGAATTCGAAACCCTAATTGCCTATCACTTATCAGGACAAAACTCTAACTTTTGAGGTCTATCTCCTTCGCTCTTGGAAAACTCTTTAGCAGCCACCACCTTCCTCTCTTGTGACAACAAGCTACGGTAGCCACAAGTAAGCAGCAATTTGGATTTCCTAGTAAATGACCATTCTTTAAACAAACAGTCTAGTTTAGATTCGTTGAGTTATGAGAAATTTTAGAATCTATCAATGATAGATATTGATATATTTTTATTTGTGTTTATCAGTATCTATCATTGATAAATTATTAAATACTATTATATTAATAAATATTTCACCAGTTTAGTTTAGTTTTGTTATTGAAATAGTTTCTCTTTTCTTATCATATTTAATCAGTCGATTTAGTGTTTGGAGTTTCTTTGTTTTATTGTCAGATTTAATTTTCATTTTTTTTTGTTGTTTAAGTTTTATTTTAAAGTTATATAAGTTTATGTTTTAATGATGTTTTTAATTTTACAACATAGATTTAGAATTTAGGTTCACCTAATTTGTAGCTATATAAGGGTGATTTCTCATATAAAGTTTGTATCGCCAATTTCTCTTACTTCAATAGGAATTTTAATTTCACTTTCCGATTTTTCGTTTTTCTTCTCTTTGTTTAGCAAACACTGAGATAATGATTTATCTTCGCACCTTTTGTTTTTTCATCAGTTTTATTTTCTCAATAGTGTTATCATAACTTTAGATTTATAGGTTATTTCTGATCGTTTTTGAGTGAAAATTTTTCATTTTTTGTATTTGAAAAATGGCTTCTCATTTTGTGACGTTAGCTCTTTTCCATATTTTATGGTGAAAACTACTTGTGTTTTTGTTGTTAAATTGAAATCCTACTTCAAGGAAGTTGACGATTGGTAACTCATTTCAACTAATGTTGATCCTCAACCATTATGAGAAATTCCGACGTTGAATCGAATTAGACTACATGAAGAGGAGTAATTAAAGAAACTCAAGGCTTTTAACTATGATTCATGTTAGTTTTATTTGATTCTATATTTTGTAGGATTATTTATTGTAACATGTCAAAGAAAGCCTGGGATAAATTGTAGGAGGAATTTGAAGGAAGGATAAAGGTGAAAGCTATCAAATAAGGAGCAATTTGAGGGTGCATTTCATGCGAACTATAAAGTCAAGAAACTTGTTGGGATGATATGATAGACAAATAACTGATCATCAAGGGGAGCAAGGGAAAAGGACGAGCCTAAAAAAAAGGTAAATTGATACACATCTAAAATCTGTGTATTTTGCCTATGATTTAGGGTTGATTTTGTTAGCTACAACATGTGTGCTAGTCTTTTTGTGAGAATTATCATAAAGATGAGTGTTAGAAGCCAAAAAGGATCAGATCGAGCAAAAAGTGGGTCAAAGCCATCAAGAAAATGAGAGAAGAATTCAAAGGAGAGTCCTAGAAACAGCGCAACGCAGCTGCACTACCCTAGACTCGAGAACATCAAAATTTGACATTGGCTCGAGCACAGCTGCGTTGCTCTAAAGCTCAACAGTGCTTCAACAACCTTACCTAGAGTGTAGCTGCCGTTACCGTTGAGCATCGCTGCACTGCGACAACTTTTCCTAGATTGCCACGACGCTCCCTTTCCTTTTGTGAAAAAATGTGTAATTTAGTAAATTTCTTCTTGGCTCAGTTTGTTTGCCCTATTTATTTGGATGTTCTTTTAACACTCAATACACAAAGTTTACCCTAATATTCAAACTAAAAAAGAGTGTGTTCTTATCCTTAAAAGTTAGAGATTTTGAAGACTACTTTGGCAGTCGTTCTAGACCTCAAGAGGTTGTTCGAGTGGAGATTGACGAGTCCCATCAAAGGAGGAGCATACAAGAGTTGTCTTCTCTGGTTACTCTACTTTATCTTTAAGATTTCAATTTTGTATGAAAATATGTCTTTGAAAGTCATGAGCTGGTAGACTCATTAATTTTAGAGTGTTAGTTGAATTACAAATGGATTTAGGTTAAAGTTAGTTGATTCATGGATATTGTAAAACTTTATATTTTTCAATGTTATCATGCATTATTCTTATTGATTGGCCTTCAACAATTGTTATTCAATAAGTTGTATGACTAATTGGATCTATAACATTGAATTGATGTTAACCTTTCAGACAAATAGTTAAGAAAACAATAAAAGTTGTTGATGACTATACTTAATGCTATATATCTTAATTTGATCTCAAGATATTAGTTTTCATTTGAGGTTGCATGAGAAAAGATTGTTTTTGAAAGATAATAATTTGAAATTTAGTTTTGAGACATAAGCATAATGTTTGCTTCAAGAATCCATGATCTTAAATAAAATTTAATTAAACAACTTTTTTCCCAATTTGTTTGTTTACACAGATATTCGTTCAAGTTCGATTCCCTAGATAAAATCATGTACGATTCAAGAATAGCTAAACACAATTATTTGTTTGATCCCTGAAGACGATACTCGACATCTTAATCTATTTTAATACTATAACTTGGTTGTGTGCACTTCCCCGTAGCATCATAAATTTTCTACTTGTCATTATTACACAAAAAGACCAACCATGCAGAGAAAAATTGTTGATTTAAAAATAAAAAGTTCTACGATTGTGATTATTGCAACAAAGATGACCATACAAAGAAGCTTTGTTATGCCAAATGAAACTTGAATAAATGTTATCTATCACACACAATAAGTTTGCTACCCATGATGCCACACCAATTTAAAGAATATTAGAGATAAATGAAGAAAACTAAAGCAGAGAACCTGAACATAGAGACATTGGTAACTGAGTTCGTTGAAATACCATCTACGATTGGGAGAGGGGGGACAACGTGCCCAAAAAAGATAAGTTCACGAGTATAAGATCAACCAAGCCCAAAATCCAATTAGTTAGGCTTAAGGATTAGGTCCATGGACCAACCAAAGTCATGTCTACAAGCCTACAAGAGAACTCTATAAGAGAAAAGAGATCTCCTTCATTTGAAATATTTAAAAATTTTACTCTAGACAAACATTTTTCCAAGACTTCTACTTGGGAACGTCAATGAGTTTCACTTCCTTACATCAAGTGACATTCAACAAAGAGAATCAGGGGATCAAATACTTAGATTGAACCACATCTACATAAATCAACCTAAACTCATGTTCAAATCCACAAACGATGTTTCACTAGAACCTCGTGCTAAGAAATTCATGATGAATAATTAATTTTTCAATACTATAAGTAACTCAAACGTTTTTTTAATAATTATTTAATCAACCAAATAGTTCTTTAACTTTTTTTCATTGTTTTTCTATGTGTGGATGTCAAAGAATATATAGAAGTTTTTGGGAAATTGTAGTGGGTTGAAATTTGAGTTTAGATATTTGCAAGTTTGTCACACATTTTTCAATTTTGCAGATATGGAAAAAAAAACAAGTCCAACCAAAGTGATATACCCAATATACACTTGATTCACCTGGCATACTTGATACACATGATATACACTTGATACATCTCATCACTAGTAGAAAACTGGGATATAACGACGCGAAAAACGCGTCACGAACAGCATTCGTGACGCAAATCGCTGCGTCCT
>JBBPDJ010000026.1:4299908-4318030 GCA_037974625.1 Cucumis cinereus
TGATTTGTTTTACCGTTTACCTGTGTTATCTGCTGCATGAGATATGTTTGGTTATTGTGATCACAATGCTTGTACTGAATGTAATTGGATACAGTATCTGTTAACTTACCTTATGATTTTGTAGTTGGTGAAAAACGATAGGTTAGTTTTCAAGTCGTACGGCGACTTGATTCTGACTAGCCAGTGACTAGCCTGTGTGGTGTATCGTCGACTAGCCTCTGTGGCGTATTGTCGACCAGCCTGTGTGGCGTATTATCACTGAAGGTCGTGAAGGGGGTTTGTACGAGGCCTGTTCCGACGTTCGTTCTGAGGGAAAGCCCATGTGGCGATTTGTTTTAACAGGGTCGTGAAGGGGGCTGTACGAGGCTTGTTCTGACATATTTGTCAGTACTCAACCACTCATCTCTGTGTCGTAAAGTACAAGCCATTAGGGAAAGTTAACGGTCACCTAGTGGACTCGACGGTATACTTATGATAAACTGAATGTTTATGGGTTATGTGATAAGCGGGTTATTAAGTATCAATGCATAATTCGTATGTTAAGCTTAACGATGTGCAACCCTTACATGACCTGTTTGGTTAGGTGATGGAGTGCTTGATACTAAATTATATGGTGAGTTAACTAAACGGTTTAGTTACCTGCTAGATATGGTTATGGGTTAAGTTAACTGAATGGACCTACTCCCGAGTTAGTTGTTGGTGATGAGTTATCTATGTTGAGATGGACTGAATGGCTATGTGTTGATCAGTTAGGACGGATTGTTACGAAAAGAAAAACCAATGAGGTTGTATGGCGATATGTCTTTATGGTTTGTTATGGAAAAACCATGAAACAGGATAAAGATGTGAGGTGTTTGTAATTCTCATTCTTGAACTAGTCTTCATATGTGTGCTTATGAATGTTTTGGACTAAGATTGCATGATTTGAGAATATGGTAGTTGTTAACTTTATCTATTAGCCATGTTGTACTCGGTAGGTGGAACGTTAGATGCTTTTAGGACTAAGATTGTAGAGTGCAGTTTAATAGAAAGTTAACAGTTAACCTAGTGGGCCCAGTAGTGGGTTCCTTACTGGGTATTTTTATACTCACTCTTTTCTTGTTTTTTTCTAAGGTAAGTATGAGAAAACCGGCAACGGACAGGAAGGACCAGTGACCATGTATATGGGAACTATATTGACAAGTGCTTCCGTTGCAGTCTCTGTGTTGATGTTGTTACTTTTGAAAATGCTTCCGTTGTGAATTTTGTTAAGATTATGAGTTCTTATATAAGCAACAACCTCAGGTTAAGGTAAAAGGTTGAAAAATTTGGGGCGTTACATAGCATACCCATAGATATTAGGTTTCTTCTAAGCTTAGGCACATGTCGTACCTCCTTTAGAAGTATGTCCCATTATCTTCAAGTTTTAGGCATACAGAGCCAATCCCCACGACTTTACAATTAAGGTCATCCCCCATGTAGACTGAGTCTCCTTCCCATGGCTTGTAGTTTAGAAACCATTCTTTCTTGGAAGTCATATGATAGGTACACCCTGAGTCCATGACTCAGTCTTCCTTTCCCTCAGCCTTAGTTTCCATGGGTTTCATGTGAATTGCTGTTAGGATTTCAGAATACTCGTAGCCTATCTCACTTACAGCTACATTTCCTCTGCCTTGTTCTCTTGGTCTTCTTGAGTCATTTCTATTTCTGTCGTTTCTGTTGTAGTCTTGTTGTCTTCTAGAATCTCTTCTGTAGGACTTCCCTTTTTTTTTTGGACAGTTTCTTTTGAAGTGTCCTTCCTTGTGGCAAATGAAACACTTCAAGGTTGGTTTATCTTGCTGATTTCTATGGTTTTTATCAAATTTGTTTTTTTTAGAAGTTCTTGCTTTTAGAAAACAGTGACTCACCTCCTCCAGAATTCTTTGACTCAATCTTCAACTCAAGTTCTTTGCATTTTAAAGCATTTATGACTGATTCAGTGGATATACTGTCTCTCCCATATTTCATGGCTGATTTGACTTCTTTGTATGATTCGTGTATTGAATTTATCAAAATTGCAGCTTCACTTTCAGCCTCTAACTTTTCACAAGATTGGTTGAAAGCATTAGTGAATTTTTTAAATTCATCTAAGTTCTCATCTACAGACTTAGATGAATTCATTTTAAAAGAAAAAAGTCTTTCTCGAATATAAATCTTGTTGGAAAGATCTTTCTTGTCAAATAACACGTGTAATTTCTTCCATACTTCATGTGTTGTTGCTTCATCAATTACTTGTCGCAGTACATTATCTGAAACGTTTAAATTCAATGTTCTATAAGCTGCTTCTTCCATGGTTTGCTTCTGATCTTCTGTAATTGTTTCAGGAAGTTCTTTTGGATCTTCAAGAACTTTGGCTGTCTTCTGCGCTGTCAGAATTGCTTTGATTTTCTTTGCCCACAAGGTAAAATCCTCTTTCCCTGAGAATTTATCAATTTCATACTTTGCTGAAGCCTTGAATGTTCGGAAAAAAAAAATATTGGACAGATTCTTGAGAGAGAGATCTTTTTGAACTTTGTTGAAGCTTTCTAGATTAACCTTGCGATGATACCATTTGTAGTGGATATTGGGCCTTTTTTACTAAAAATAAAAGCCAAATTAGTTCAAAAAGGTTTAACCTAATTTGAGTAGTTGAAGTGTATGGAATACAAGCAGCCACGTAGCCCATTTTTCTTGAAGGATAAGATTTTCTTTTCTTTGTGTATCATTATGCCAAATAACAACACAGAGGCAAACAAAATTCCCACATTTCTTCTTTCTTCCTTCTTTCTCTCTTCTTTGTTGTTTAAGGTGCCTTTAATGGAAGATGCTAATCAAAATGTTGAAGAAAGAAAACATGCAAGGAATCTTGAAGAGAAGAGAAAAAAAACTACGCAGTGATTATAGTGGTTCGGTGAGATCCCCTACATCCACTTCAAGGTGTGAACTTCTTTATTTCTTCATAAGTCTTTCAAAATACATTTGTATTTTATTTTTCCCTTCTGATTTTAAACTGTAAACTTCTAGATTTATACACACAAAGGAGGTTGAGAACAAGTTACAAATTTGTTATACAAAATTGTTTATTAGTAACAAATTTGTAACTAACTTCTCTTACAACAAAGAAGATGATGAATAGGGAAACTGTATTGACAAAGGTAATTTTAGCTCATATAAAATGCTAACAGTAAGTATAGTTTTGTGGAAGAGAATTTAGTATTTGTTAGTTGTGACTGTTAATTTGATCATGGATGTGAAAATATAGAACCCCAACTAATCAAAAAAATATTCTTGAAGTAAATTAGCTTTCTCTAGAATTATTGTGACACTTATAAATAAAAATCTCAAAAGAAAAATTTGTAAATAGTCTATATTTTCTTTAGGCTTTAAGGAATTCTTCCTTTAGGATAGAATAAACTAAGAAAAATGTAGAATAGTACAAATTCTATAGACAGTAAGACATCCTCTTATTTGGGCTCCAAGGATCTCACACCCATATAAATAGAAGGTGCGACCCTATTTGTAAGAAAAGCGAGCAAAGAGGAGAAAAAAGAAAAGCAAGAGAGTTAGATAAAAATTTAGAGTGAAAAGTGAGTGATAGATAAAAACTTAAAGAGAAAAGTGAGTGACTGGCTCGAGAGAGTAAAAAGTATTTTCTCCAAAGGATCCATCTTTGTAAGTTCTTAATAAAAAATTTCTTTGAAGTTCCTTTTGTGTCAATTTCGTCAACAATGGACATAAGTGTTTCATACAAACAAAAACTTTAGCTTGTTGTTTGAATATGAAGACACAAAAGAATAACATCATAATCAACTCCTCGGTTGCCATATGTTGGTCCATCTTGAATGAAAGAAACAGCTTCTTCTTTACAACAAAGAAACTAGCTCCCATAAACCTTTGGGACAACGTGTGCTCTCTTGTTAGTCATTAGTCCTACTAACTCTAAACTCTTTTCGAGTCACAACCCAATAATACGATCTCCCTTGATTTGGTTGTATTTATGTAATTATTTTTTATTTTCTTCCTCCAACTACCCTTTTTCACTTTGTACCTTTTTAGCTACCTCACCCATCCATATCTACTCTATTGTTTATTTGAATTAGAGTTGGAAAAAATCTCGGCGGGTCGGACACCCCAGGATCCACCCCAATCTAGTTGGGAATCTCTAGTTTGACTGGAAACGAGATCAAACCAAGGACACTAAATGAGTCCCCGTCCCCGTTCCTGGAATCATTTTTTATTGCTTTTTAATATATATATATATTTGTGTGCGTGTGATGTATATAGATATGTATGTATATATATGTCTACATATGTATGTGTATATATATATGTATATATGTGTGTATATATATACTTATTTATTTATTTATAAAACAATAGCTTTGTTTTTGTTAATATATTTATTTTTTTAAAAAAAATCATTTATAATCAAATTAACTCAACTCTTTATTAAATTTACAATAAAGAAATGCTAAAATATTATTTTTATTATTCATTTAAATGTCAAAATGTAATTATTTTAATAATTAAAAATGGAGAATGCTCCCCCACCGCGATCCTGTTGCCAACCCTAATATGAATGAAATTAGAGTTGCCATATGGAAATAAGGTGAGGTGCTACTTAATATAAATTGATAGGGTATTTAGGCAAGCTAATTACCTTAACATTTGATCTAAACTATTGATCATCATCTTAATGATTTGCCATTGAAGAAGAATCAAGACTTCGGTTTACCGAACGTTTGCCATAAAAACAATAAAAGAAGATTAAATTGTAAACTTGGTCCCAAAGTTTTGTAAAAAGTTAGAACTTAAACATAGAAAAACAAAATTTATAGTTGTATTAATTACCTAAGGCTAAGCCAATAAATTACACATTTTTTTAATATCCATAAAAATTTCATAGTTAAACATACTAGAGTAATTCGTACCATTGGAAAAGAGATCAATAAATCTTGGATAGACACAATCAAAGCACATAGGACTATTTTACTTTTTAAACGTTTAGAATTAGAGAAACATAAAAAGAAGTGTGGTTTAGGGTTTAGGGTTTCCACTACACCCTGTGATTGAAGATATGAATTTGTATAGAAAGTATCCTCCAAAGTTCCCCCAAACACTTCAGCTTCAAGTTGCATCACATTGTGATATTAGCTATGGTTGTTGTTTCTTCTAAAGTGTTTGGAAGAGAACTCAAGAAAATACACCAAAATTATTTGGAATTGGTTCCCATTCAAGTTAAAGTGCAACTTGTCTTGTATTTATCTATAAATAGCAAGGGAAGGAAAAGATAGAGAATGTGAATGAAGACTCAACTATGGGATAAATACAATATAATGCATAGAGCCCAAGACAATGCTTCATGGAACCACTCACCACTTGCCTCACACGATAATAAACCCCTTTTTTTATGCCTTTTCTTATTCTTTTTTTTTTCTTTATATCTTTTTCATGGAAATTGAAGCAAACTCCCATCCCTTGGAATCTCTACTTTTAACACTTCTGTTTTTCATGGTAACTCGATCAAACTCCAACCTTAATACTACATAGAGATGAAAAGTAATTGGATCATGTAGAAAATACAATCTTCAACAGGATCACTTTGACCATATGCATTAAGTACATAAATAACAAAAAAAAAACACTTCTTTAGCATTTACTTACCCTAAATCGTAATTAAGGGGTGAGAATAAAAACTTGTGAAACTCATCTAAAATTATTGAAAGTACATGCGTTGAAAAAACTACAACAAGTTATGCATTGCGAGATGTGTCTTTTGGACTTAAACATTTTTTAGTGAATATCTATCAAATTTACCGAAGAAATTGTGAGACTGATCTCTAGAACTATTCTTCTCATTGGTGAATTGAGACGATAGATATCACATACAACTCATCTTGTATCTCTGAGTTCTATAGTTTGTGTCCATTTTGGTCCTAAACAAAATCTTGAATTCATGAGAGATTTAGAGAACATAAGTCATCTGAAAAGTTCTCATAAAAGCAACCCCACTTCTGCTCTCATATAGGTAATATCGATTAAGAGTATTCTATCATTACTCCACTTGTAGAACAAGATATTAGTATGACCTTAATATCAACAAAACACACACTCTAAAACATCATAGAAATGAGAAGAAACTATAAGTTTCTTTGTGTGTCGACTATTATTTCAGTCAGTTTCTATTGAACCTAAATCTTGTGATCTCCATTCAACCAAGTTAGGTTAGCATCACATAACACATTCATTGGCTTTAGCTCCATTTTCCTCGATGAAATGACTTGCACCCTTGACAATCTTTTCGTCAAAGGATCTACAATATTCTCTTTTGATTTCACATAATTAATGAAAATTATTCCACTAGAGAGCAATTATTTTTCTTCAATCCTCTATCATTGTTGTTCTTCAACTTACATTTTGGATCAAATGGAGTAACAACGAACTTACTATCAAAATGAAAACAAATTTCAAAACACTTTCTCTACATAGTGAGATTGATAAAGTATGTAACCAATTGGACCTTTTGTTATTTGAATTCCAAAAGATAACATGAGCAAGACCAAGGTCTTTCATGTCGAAGTTGGATTTCAACATCCTTTTAGTGGAATCAATGACACTTCAATTTTTGTCCATTATTAACATATCATCCACGTACAAGCAAACAATGACATACTTATGATTTATGGTTTAACCTAGACACATGTATCACTTTCATTTATCTTATAGTCATTTGATATCATAGTGTGATCAAACTTTTCATGCCATCATTTGGATGTTTGATTGAACGACACATAACAAGTTTTCAAATTTTGTCTTCATGTCTTTTAACAACAAACTCTTCAAGTTGTTCTATCTAAATCTTCATTTTTTCTGTTAGTGACGATTGTGATGCCTCCTTTCATGGGCACGTCGTGAACAAGACTTACCCATTTGCTGTCATAAATTGGATAAATAACTCTAGCGTCAGGCCACATAATAATCTCTTTTTTCGCAACTTATTTCATCGTAGAACTGGCGCTGACATTGGACGGTCCATGTTTGTTCTTCTTCCAATCTAATCTTATACATACAATAGGATGAAGTGATACTGTTCATGTCAGCCAGAGTCCATCCAATCGCCTTGCAATGAAGTTTAACTAAGTCCATTAATTGTTTTTTCATATGAAGTGTTCAACTCGAAAGAAATTATGACGAGCAAGGTGTCGTTTTCTCCCAAGTATGGATACTTTAAATGTGCTCACAATGCTTTCAATTCTAAAATTGTG
The DNA here is from genome assembly GCA_037974625.1 of Cucumis cinereus. Classification (NCBI taxonomy): domain Eukaryota; kingdom Viridiplantae; phylum Streptophyta; class Magnoliopsida; order Cucurbitales; family Cucurbitaceae; genus Cucumis; species Cucumis cinereus. Next base: position 4,307,171 of record JBBPDJ010000026.1, read on the forward strand.
GTTCTTCCAGTGATGGCTTTGTCCGCTTTGAATATCTATCATGCATGTATATGTATTTGAATTTTTTCTTTTTTCTTCTGTCAAGGCATTGATAACTCCTTCTTCGTGGTCTTCTTCAAGCTCTTCATATTCATTCTCTAAAACAAAAACTCAAAAATTACTTTGTTTTCATCATAGTCTCACTCAAGCACATCTATCAATTGACAAGTTTCCACCACGTCAGGGTACTTCAACGTGTCAAACACGTTGAATTTAACTTATTGGTCGTTGACCCTCATTGTAAGTTCTCTTTGATGCACATCGATGAGGCTTTGCCAGTGGATAAGAACGGTTACCTAATATGATAGGTACCTCCACGTCATCTTCATAATCGTGTCAACTTGCACTAAGATATCCTTTATTCCCATTATAGATGAGTTATTCATCTATCAGTCTATCAGTCAATTTGAGCAATACAGTAGTAGGCCTCGCTGCCCCAATCCCTAATTTCTTGAAGATTGATACCGACATTAGATTTCTACTTGCTCTAAGGCCACACAAAGCGCCACACAAGTCAATTCCTCCGATAGAACAAGGAATTGTAAAGTTGTCATGGTCTTTCATCTCGTCAAGAATTCCTCGTTTAAAGAGCATTCTAGTTTGTTGGGTCAGAGTATCAGTTTTGAATTCGTTTAACCTTCTCTTCTTTGATAAGATGTCTTTTAAGAATTTTAAGTAATAATGTATCTGCTCCAACGTCTCAACTAGCGGGATATTAATGTGAAATTGCTTGAGAACATTAAGAAATCGAAGAAATTGATTCTCATCACTTTTCTTTTTGGATGTTGAGGGAAGAGAGGTTGTGGTCTCTGGTCAAATGTTGACATCTTGGCAGAAGATTCTTTGCGTTCAGCGTTTTGTTTATCCTCACCCTTTTATGTTTTCCTAATTTTCTTAGGTACTGAAGTATTCCTTTCTGAAATCTGAGTTGAGTTGGTCTATCGATTATTTGGTTGAAAGTCACAAGTTATGTTGGTGTGGTTTTAATGGGTCCTAGTTATTGAAGTCTGATTGTCAAGTTTATCATTCAAGCGTCTTCCGTTCCGCAATGTGACATTTTTGCATTGCTTTTTGCCCGAGCTCCTTGTATTATGTGGTATCTCTAAATTTCTTGGTAAGGAGCCACGTGGTCTTGCCTCAAGTTCATCTGCAATCTGGCCCATTTGCATTTTGAGACTGCGAATGAAGGAGACTTGACTTTGCAAAAATGTATCGTTCTTTTGCATATATTATTTGAGTAGTTTTTCTATGGATGATGAGTTAGAATTGGGCGCCTGTGTCGACTAATGATGATGATATTGTTTCTCTAGTACCCTTGGTGAAAATCTAGAGGTTCTACCGTGATTTACCTGTTGGTCTCCCTGTCTGTCTTGTTATTGTTGATTCCCTCCCCAACTAAAGTTAGGTTGATTCCTACCTGGATTGCAGGTGTTAGAATAAGGATCGTGTTTAACGAAACAAACTGATTGCAGATTTTGCAGGCACATGTCATAGTTATGAGGCTCTTCGAATCTTATATAGTTCACATCTTTAATCTGACTAACTGCTTTGACTTTGTTGTTTCCCCCAGTATTGACGTGGTTCAACGCCATAGATTGTTTCCTTCTCTACTCTTTCTGGTTCATTTCTTATCCTTCCTTCTATAGAGCCATTAGTCATTATTCTCCCAATCTTCATGATTTTTTGAAATTCTACCCAAAATTTATTTTGCCTCGATATACGTTTTGTCCAATAGCCCTACTTCGATTGTTGCATGTTAGCTGCCTACTACAAACTTTTGTTTAGCTTGTCATAAAATATTTCTTTCTAAACACAATCAGGAATGTCGTTGTGTGGAGAATTCTTAACTAATCGCTTAAACATATTCCACGCGCCACTTAGTGTCTCTGCTGCCCATATTGATTGTTGGAAGAGTCCATTATGTATACGTTGCAATTAGATCACATGTTCCATGACCACAAGCATCTTTTTGTTGAATAACAATAAGAAAAGGTAAAGTTTCATTTAGAAATATGAGTTTTTGCATTTGCATGTTTTCATTTTAATGTATGACAATTTTTTTTATAGGAATATAAGAAAAAATCTCGTGAGTTAGCTTCTTTGAAAGGAACAAAACAGAAAATCAATGAGTTAAAACTGTCAATAGCAATAAAGATCGCATTAAAGCATGTAAAGAAGGATATGGAAGATGAATATCTTAATATTCCAATTCATGAGAAGATTTTTGGATATAAACCCAATGTATACCTGATGAAGGATAATATTAAACAACTTTGTTTGATGGAGCAATTATCACTTTCAGTTATCTTAAGTTATATGGTCTACGTGCAACTTAATAAATTAATTTTCATTACTACTTTAATTGAATATTTATAATCTTAGAAGTTGATTCTTTTTATATTAGATGTTTATACCAATCTAACCCAAGTATTATGGAGGATTATGCATTCATGAATCCTAGACAAATTTTACGTCGTTCAGATAGTGATGAACAGAGAGCTCAATACATGTGCGATGATTGATATCAGTAAAAAAAATAAGCTACTGATATGTTCGTGTAATAGTAAGTTAAAAAACGAGTATTGTTTTTCTTCTATAGTTTTTGAATTGTAAATATTTTTAATTAACTTGATTGTGATGTGTTTGTTATATCTATATCATTGGATAGTATTTGTTATCTCCTTATGGACTAATGCGGTGTATCATTTGATTCTTTGAAACATGGTATCCGAGAGGAGGTGAAAACTATGATCAATACTTAAGTATTTAATAGTTATTCACATTAAGTGTATATTTAGTATATAAATTACATTATGATATATTTTGTGTTTGCTTTTAATTTAGAGCCTTCAAAATGTTCTATGCTAAAATAAATTCAAGGCTCAACCTTTTACTTGGATTCCTGTTAAGGTATAAGTATTTCAATGATAATATATGTTAAATTTAAATATTTGTTTTTCTGTGAAGGTATAAGTTTTTGAAATATTTGTTGCGTATAGTGTGCTCAACAACTAGTGTAGGTACTATGTTATGAAGTTCATGCACGACATAGTCAAGCAAAGGAGCAAAACAATTACAGACATGGCATGCATTTTCTTGCATCATCTCTTATAACTATCATTCTTACACTTAGTACAATTTAGTTAATATATTATATTTATTTCACTTGCAATTGACGGACAAATACCTTGCAGTCAATCACAATTAGATGCAGTGAGAGTTGATTATTGTAATTTTCTGGAGCGCTACATATGATGCATGCTTTTTATATTGATGAACCAATAGTTTTAATATGTATAGGCTTAAGATATGTGATACGATGTAAATTTTGGAAGGGTTATGCCTTATATGATCGGATTTTTCAGTACTATTTCTTTGTAGAAACGTTGTTTTATAGTTGATTAATAAAAATTACTTAGTTTATTCGTTGGATATCTAGTAAGTTTATAAAATATATGTTACTTGTATTTCAATTATATGGTCTGATGGTATCGATTTTAGATTTGTGATTTTTGATATTTTGCAAGAGTTGTTTGAAGTTGTGGAGTTGGAGTTGTGCAGGTTCTGAAAATTTGGCATTGTTGAAAATTTGAAGTTGTGGCGAAGTTGTGCAAGTTTTGTAATTGTCGACATTTTGCAAAAGTTGTTTGAAGTTGGTTTGTAGTTGTATGCATGTGGATTTTGCATATTTTGTTGTTTGTGTCTGTGAATAAAGTACAAACTAGGTATCTTTGATCAGTTACTTCTCGATATAGATAAAAATTTTAGGTTAAAAGTTTTTCTGGAGTTGATTATAGGTTTCATATATGGGAGGTTCATAATGACCCTTTTTTATAAAAAAAAAAAAAAAAAAAAAAAAAAAAGGTTTGGTGTAATTGACGAATAAGAAACGTCAACAAAAGTGTTTAGCTCACAGTCAGAAAGCGTGAATATAAAGATAATAGTTGATGGACAACACGCATCAATGAAAAGGAATTTCTTGACGTTTTTAAAGAATAGTTGATAGATGAAAAACGTCACTATTACCTTATGTTGACGTTTGACGCGCATCAACAAATATTGTTTATTGATGAACAAAAAACATCAAAGTCTCCTTTCTTGATGGCAAATACATCAAGAAAGAGTTTTTTATGACATGTTTAGGCCATCAAGAAAATTGGTGTTCTCCATGGATAGGCTTTCTCAATGTTTGCTTACTTGATGGTTAGGTAAGAAATTTTTTAACATGTTTTGCCCATAAACAAAAACAAAAAAAAAAAAAAAAAAAAAAAAGAAAGAGAGATGTCAAAATGGGTCAACAATACCCTTTTAAATGGACGAATAAGGGCCTACATTAACCAAAAAAACTTCCATGCAAAAAAAAAAATATTTTACTTAATTTTTCTGAAAGAATGAGTTAACTGTGATTATAAACAAAATTGATATCCCAAAGGTAAGGTTGAAAAATGAGGGCCACGGCTCAATTTTTTTTTCTCATTGTTGTTACCGCTTACCGCTTACCGCTTACCGCTTACCACAATAGTAAAAGAAGGAAGAGGCTTTCATATAAAGGATGTGCGTCCTAACACTAACAAAATATTCATTTATCACTCCCATTACTAAATTCATGACATATTTACATTCAAGATGAATGAGGAAAAACTGCCAAACTGTGGCCACAGGGAAGAAAAAAAGCTTTGCAATCTCAACAATACAACAGTTGAAATGTAATAACCAATAGTTAATAAAATAACTAACAAATAGTTCATAAATTAACCAACATTATATTGATCATAATATTTTGAAACATTATATTGCTAATTAATTTCCTTAACATAACATTTGTTTGCAGTGTTGCATTCTCTTCACAATGATAGAAACTAGAAATTGTTGGCGAGAAAATGCCAGCTCAGACAGAATCCGCCGGAATTCTTTGCGGACATAGTGATTGAGCACGAGTATGTAGAGTGCACAACATCGACAATCCAGGCTCTGATATTGTTCAAGTAACTACACCCAGAACATAGGACAAAGGAGATTGACAACTTCATACAAAATGCTGTACCCTACCTTCAAGATATACAGATGCCAGACGGTTCTTGGTATGGCAACTGGAGAATTTGTTTTACATATGGTAGGAGTCTTGTGTATTTCATTTTAATAAAGGATTTACAATCTTGGTTCTTGGAGACTTACTACTTGAGGCTACATTACACATAATACTTACACAAGCTGATTTACTATCGATAAGGGTACACACTCTTATAAAAGCTGAAAGAAGGGATTACAGATACAGATTGATGCAAAAGCACAAATTCTAAATAAAAAAGGGTAGTAAACTACATACTGCTACAAATTCACCTTAACAGTGGGCAATGAATGAACAATCAGCTACCTGAAACGTGCCTGCTATTCCTCTTCCTCTTTTGCCTTCACTTCCATCAATGCCCCAACTAAGTTTGTATACTGGTGAAACTGCAATAATTATTATATACACGACCATTTAACTGCAAATTCAACTCAGCAAATATAGAGAAAAAAAAGACAAGCAATTACTAGTAGTCATCATTTCTCCTTTTACTATTTATTGTTTTCAATTTCTGAGAAACATATATGTTTGGTCACTATTTCATATAACTTATTCCTAAGAAATATTTAATATTTAGGTTACTAAACGATACATCGTTTTTTTAACAAAAGAAAAAAAAACATTTGATTTCCTGTTTTCCATTTTCTAAAAATAAAAATAAAAATAGGCAGAATCATTAAACAAATGAAATTGTGGCTTTCACCTCTCTTATAATACTCTCGCATTTGTTGAGTAGTTCTTGTTGCTTCAGAACACTAGATTGTCTAATGGAATTTGTTTTTGAAGTCAGAACTTTAACCTGCCACCAACATCAACATGAAGAGTAAAACAAGCAAAAGAGTATTCTTGTCATGAGAAGTTGACTAGACTGGATTCATTTTAAAAGCTAGGACTGGAGAAGAAACCTCCATGAACACTGCTTCAACATTTCTTTTCCTTTGTTCTAGATCATGCCTCAAAGATTCAACATGAGATCTTACGGCAATCAAATCTTTTGTAGCTTCCTCACATGTCACATCTCTTTCCTTCTCTGTCTGTGTTACTAGATCTTTCAATTGGTGAACTGAAGAGGAATAGGAAAACAGAGAAAAGAATAAGCACATAAAAAGCGGTGCATAATGAAGTAAAAGACTCCATTCGGCCCTAACAATAAATTAAAATTAGCTACTTCGATTACAATTTGTGCTTTTTTTCTAGAAATTAGATTTATTTACTAAGTTTTTTCTTCGTTCTTTCCCCTACACTCTTAAGTCTTACTATCACCATGTCAAAACTATATAATAAATTTAAAAAAAAAATTAAAAGAAAAGGGTCGTGCGTTTTCATAAGATTTTAAGAGTACAAAAGTGATAAAGACAAAAAATTGTAGGTATTTGTAGATTTTATAAGCTTAATTTTTAAAATATAAAATCAAATGTTTGTTAGAGGGGTATAAATGTAATAGAGCTAACTACCTTTTGCTTGAAGTTCAACCAATTTGACCTGGAGTGATTTGTCTTGGACTTCCTCATCACCTAGCTTAACTTTTAAGGCCTTGAATTCTCTTTCAACCGACTTAGCAGAGTTCACCTATTAGAAAGAGTGCCCATGTATTAGCCAATAAAAGTTTGTCATGACACCACAATAGCTCTATTGGCACATATTCAAACCTGTTCGTGTATAGTCTGCATCAGAGTCAGGTGCTTCAACATTTTCTTGGAAACCTGAAAATGTTTTGTCAATAACTCATCAAGCTATCAACTGAATTTTCTTTTAAACTACCTAAGATTTCATATCAATGTTGAGACTAGTATCCCTAATCTCTTAAACATGTATACATATAATCTACAGATTCTCTACCTTGACATACCTTGATATTAGTACAAAATGTAGAAAAAGACCAAGTACAAAGTAAATTTAGCTTTCATAAACAGCAAAAGCACCACTGTCGGAAAAACTAGTAAGAGATTTGAGAAAATCGACAATGACTAAATGAGCTTTAAAAATCTAAGAAAATTAGTGAGAAACTCATCTCAGGAGTTGGAACTCATTTGTTTTAAAATCAATGGCTAAATCTTAGAACAATAAGAGCTTATTCTCCTTTTTTTTATTTTTAGATAGTGTGAGTATTTGGACAACTTATGTGCACTTCAACTATTCTCTTGAGACAATCACTTGATTCTACTACATTTGGTTGTCATAGCAATTGCTAGGATATTAAAGGCAAAATACACCTTTGGTCTCTGAGGTTTGAGCTTAGTGTGTATTTAGTCCATGAAGTTTCAAAATGACACTTGAATCCTTGAGGTTTGAAAATTACCTCTAAATGGTCCTTAGGTTATAGTTGATCATTAGTTAACTAAACAAAAATGACATAGTGAGCTGACGTGTCTAATTTTAAATAACAAGGCAACTTTTATTGATTTTATATTATTTTATCTTTTCCCCTTTTTCCCTCTCTTTTTTATCTCCCTTCCATTGTTCTTCACTCTCCCATATTCCTCTTCCACACTCCTCCATCTCTCTCCTTTCTTCTCCACCTCTTTTCAAGTACCTAAGAAAGAAACTCCAAAACCCAAAAATACAAAACAATAAAAATAAAAAATAACCAATCAAATAACTTTTGATTCTCAATGAAGACACACACACATAACAAAATTATAAAAAAAAAAGATTTAAATGTCAAACAAATTGGTTTTACTTGTATCTATTTGTCCCCTTTTTTCTCTTGTTCAATCAATACTTCTGGAAAATGTATTATTTTTAATCTTCTTTTTATTTGTTTTATTATTAAGTTTCGAATTTTGATTTACCAAACAAAATGACAATTTTCTTTCAATTTATTAGATAAGGGTATTAGATGTAATGGGAGAGTTCTGGAGGAAGAAAAGTCAAGACGAAAAAAAACAAAAAGGAAAAGGATTTTGAGAATGTTATGGAAATAGCAAGATTTAGAGGGAATGGAGGAGGAGAAAAATAAGGGTACGTGACTACCCAGCATCGGCTTCAGAGGATAAAAAAATGGAGAGAAAGAAGGAAAGAGTGAGAACTGTTGAATGAAAAGGAAAAGGAAAAAAATTCATGTTACCCAGTCATTTCAAAATTGGTCACCTCCCCACCCACTATTGTGTCATTTCCTGTTAGTCAACTAATGGTCAACCTTAACCAAAGAACTATTTCAAATCTTAGGGATTAAAGTACATCTTAAAACTTCAAGGACCAAATAGATACTAAAAGCTCAAACCACGGGAACAAAACTGTATTTTCCCTAAATTCTATGACATGAGTTACAATGATATGATATTATTAGACTGGATAATCATAAAAAGTTGTAACCCTTAGAACTCTTAGATCTTTTTTTTTAAAAAAAAAAAACTATAACTCTTAGATCTTACTGTTGAGGAATATTGAACTTAATCGATATAAAATTGTGATCTTATTTGAACAGATAGTAATTACAAATGCTGATAACTGGTAGTAAATACAGTCAAAGAATGTAAAAGGTTATATTTCAGTATTCTGCGTTTGTTTGCAGTTGGCTTTCTTGAATCTTCACTTGTGGCTTCTTCGGAGCTTCATGTTTGAGTTCTACATATTTGAAAATAAAATTGGTTTCAAGTTCAGATTTCAATGTTCCAAGTTCACGGAGCCCCTCATGGAGAGTCGTGTGCATTTTTTGATGTTGAGGCTTGTTTAACTTGTTTAAAGGGTTGATCAATCGGTCTTTACCCAAGCCCTTTAACCATGACTTTTTTCAATCTCCTAGTTGTATTTCTATTGAATAAGATATATTTAAGGAATCGGACTGGTTCGTGGGGCCCTGAGTTAAGTTCTAAAGTTTTTATTCTAATAACGTAAGTCTTTGTAACTTCTATTATAATTTTCCACTTTAGAATTGGACGAACCATGAACAGACAGAAAGTATGTTGTTTCTACTACCAACCTAATATGTTTATATAAATAGAAATAACACAGGGGTACCAAAGCAACATAATCCGAAATGGTTACCTTTGAATAAACCTCAACAATGCCAGTTTTTTCCTGACATGCTTGCATAGCCAATTTTTCAGTATTCTTGGCCTCCTCCCTAGCTAATCTTTTCTCCTCCAAAGCCCTCTTTAAGCAGAAAAGATAAACGAACACATTATTCATTAAAAAAATGTTTGAAAGAACAATTGGTGCACAATGATTAACGATAAAAAACTGCATAAACTACCTCTAAACAATATATAAATGAGGTAATTACAAGTATATGAAAGTAGTTAAGTTATAATTACAAAAGAAGGTTTTAGCTTGCTCTATGATAAATCTAAGAGAGTGATGAAATCATGCATGCTTCAAATTTTTTCCACAAATGGGCTTCGGCTAGAAAGAGCAAGAACCTCATCATGTATCTTCAGAACAGTGCAGGGGATGAACTAGTGACGGATTCAGAAATTGAGGGAGAGATCTTGTCCTTTTTCTCAGCGTTATATGGCACCAGTATTAGCAGCCCTTTTATCTGTAAGGATATTGGTTGGAGGAGTCTGGGCAGTCAGGATGTGGTTAGCCTCGAGGCTCCTTTCACTGAAAAGGAAATCCATGATGCGTGGATGACATGGGTTTAAGAAGATCTCCGGGGCCTGATGGGATGACGGGAGAATTCTACAAAAAAGTCATGGAACATTCTGAAAAAGGATTTAGTAAGTGTGTTCCATGATTTTTTTAGAAGCGGGATTGTCAACAAAAAATGCAATGAGACATATGTGTGCCTTATCCCTAAAAGAAAGAATCCAGCCCATGTTAGTGAGTTTAGGCCTATATGCCTTACCACCTCTCTCGATAAAATAATCTCCAAGGTCCTTGCTAATAGATTGAAAAGTGTTCTTCCTTCAGTTATCAATGATTCCCAGTTAGCCTTTATTGAAGGACGGCAAATCATTGATGCTATTATGATAGCTTCAGAAGCTACTAATGAGTGGAAATTCAAAGGCAAAAAGGGTACTCTTCTTAAGCTGGATTTTGAAAAGGCCTACGACAAAGTTGATTGGCTCTTCCTAGACACGGTCATGAAGCTCAAGGGGGTTCGGAAGTAGATGGAGAAAGTGGATTTGGGGCTGTCTATCTACCACGAATTTCTCTATTATCATCAATGGGAGGCCGAGAGGTAAGATAGAAGCAAAGAGAGGGATTAGGCAGGGTGATCCGCTTGTTCCGTTTCTGTTTACTTTAGTGGGAGATGCCCTTAGTACCCTTATGCATTATTGTAATGAAAGGACCTTGAGAGGTTTTTCTTTTGGAAATCCAGCGGTGGATCTTAATATACTTCAATATGCCGATGATACTTTAGTGTTCTCAATGTGGTAGAAGGGCAATTTGGAGGCTACGTGGTCAGTTATCAACCTCTTTTTATTGGGAGCTGGTTTATCTATCACGTTTCTAAATCCTCGCTAATTGGTATCAATGTGGAGTCGGAGGAGTTAAATCAGTTGGCTTCGAAATTCGAGTGCAAGGTAGATTATCTTCCTATTTCTTATCTCGGTTTTCTAGTTGGTGGTCCTAAGGCTGTGAAGGAATCATGGGGTGGCCTCGTGGATAGATTTAATAGCAAGATAGATAGATGGAAGTCGGTGCACTTATCTAAAGGAGGTAGACTAACCCTTGCTCAATCGGTTCTATCTAGTTATCCTTGCTATCTCTTTTCCCTTCACAAAGCTCCTAAAGGAGTTATCAAAAGGATGGAAAAGTTGGTGAGGGATTTTGTGTGGAATGGAGGTGCCTTCAAACCGATTGCC
>JBBPDJ010000026.1:4318130-4329336 GCA_037974625.1 Cucumis cinereus
GCGGGATGTCTTCATCAATGTGGCTAACTTTGTTTTAGGTGATGGTAAATGTATAAAGTTCTGGCTGGACAAATGGTGTGCTGATGCTCCCCTTTCCCTCAAGTTCCTGGATATTTATGCTTTGTCTTTGAGCAAAGAAGCTTCGGTAGCGGATTGTTGGTGTAATGTTTCCTTATCTTGGAATTTAAATATTAGAAGACATTTGAGAGACATTGAAATTTCTAATGCTGTGGCTATTTTTAGCTGCTCAGTTCGTGGGTTCCTAAAGAGGAGGGAGATAGTATCAGATGGAGCTTGGAGAAATCAGGAAAATTTACTACGAAGTCGTCTTTTTTGAATTTGTCTTATAGACGCAGCTGCATTGCTTCCCCCCTCGTAAGGGCTGTTTGGAAGTTTAGAATTCCGAAAAAAGTGAAACTTTTTCTGTGGTCGTTGATTTATAGAAGCTTGAACACTCATGAAAAAATTCAGAAAAAGGTCCCCAATACGGCTCTTTGTCCATCCATGTGCTGCTTGCGCTATAGACAGGAAGAATCTATTGACCATCTGTTCCTTCACTGTGATATGGCTAGAAAAGCTTGGCAGAGGCTCCTTAATGCTTTTAATATCAGTGGCTGTCTCCCCTCGAAGATAGATGATTGGATAGCGGAAGCCATAAGTTATAAGGTTTTCGGTCCAAAAGGAAATATTATTTGGAGTTGTGCAGTTAGATGTTTGGCTTGGGGCTTGTGGAATGAGAAGAATAGTAGGATTTTTGAAGATAGAATTAATTCTTTTGATTATTTTTGGTCTGTGGCTCAACACACAGCATCTTGGTGGTGTATAAATCACACAAAGCACTTTTGTAATTATGGCCTTTCCATGATTTTACACAATTGGAAAGCTTTTCTCAGTTATTAGCCGTTTGGGAGGGCCTCCTTGACCCTCGCCGTAGGGTGTACCTTTTTATTTTTGGTTGGTTATAAATTTATCGTTTCTTATAAAAAAAAAAAAAATGTCATGCTTCATTTCATTGGAGATACTTTTTTTTTCTTTTAAAATGGAAACAAATTTTTCAGTGATATAATGAAAAGAAGCTTAGGCTCAGAGTACAATGCGACGTCACTCTCTTAAAGATAGCATATATATTGGGGTAATGAAAACAAAAAGGGTGAACAAAGATCACCACAAAAACAATTCAACTACAAGAAAAGCTTCCAACTTAGCAAAATGTTGCCAAAGGAATAGTTACAAAAAAACTTCAAAACCAAAGCCCAAATAGAAACATGGAATCTCACAAGCGTCCTTCTCAAGACCTCTAAAAATTTTCTTGTTCCTTTCATCCAAGTGTCCCAAATTAAGCACACACCCCTATGAGCCATAAAAACCGGCCTTTCTCTTTGAAAGGAGGATGCAAAAAGAACTCCTCCAACATGAGAAGCATATAGCTCAAAGAGAAAGTGAGTCAGTAGATGTATCGAATTATCTCAACTAAGTTGACACAATCTTAGTACCTTCCTCATATTCTATACTAAAGACAGCCAAAAGTCGGGTTTTATAGTACGTAATGTGATACAGCATAAAGTCCTAAAACGTACAAACATAAACAACATAATTATACTATAAAGATGAAGGCATTCCAATTGAGACATGTGTCCTGAATGGAATAATCAGCAAAAAACTTGGATGATGAACTCAGAAAGATGCAAGAAGCAGTGCCAAGGGGCAAGGCAAAGCGGTCCGACCAATCAATAGATTTGTCGTTGAAGGCTCTTTGGTTTGGCTCAAACGTCAAACCAAATTTCTGATAATATGACTTTAACTGCATTGGACCATAATACTTGGGGTTTTAGGTGATAATGGGGCCACTCAAGACTTGGAAGACATTGTCACGGAATAAAGGCCCAAAAACCCAAAATAAATTAAACAGAAGAGCTTCCACCAACACTTGCTAGAGAAGGGGCACTCAAAAAATAGGTGGGGTAAATCTTCACCAAATGCTATACAAAGAGGACAAATAGATAGGGATAAATAATGGCCATGGAGCTTGTATTGTAATGTGGCAGAATAGTTGAGGGAGCCAAAAATTACAATCCATACCAGAATGCTAACTCTTTTGGGCTCTTGGACTTCCAAGATGCTTGGAAGATGAAGTTATCAAGGGGAGATGAGGCATTTAAATGTTTTGAGAGAGATTTTACCGTGAACTTGACTGAGGATTCCAAGGACCAAATCCTAGAGTTAGGGGAGTGAGATAATCTCTTGCCTTCCAATCTACATAACAGCTGCTGAAATTCTTAAATTTTTTCGTTCGTCAGTGAAAGGATAAATACCATGAGAAAGTTATTGGGTCCCAGTAAGCATTTACACTGTAATTTGGGGTGGAAGCAATTCAAAATAAATGAGGATAAATTGCCTTGAAGGGCCGAACCAACCACCAAGTGTCATTCCAAAAAGATATCTTCTCCCCGTTACCTAGTTTATAGGCTGCAAATGTGTTAAATCTGCTCCAAATGTTTGAGATACCAATCCATGGGCTGCGTAAACTCAAGCCAAATTGCCTAGAAGTGTGCCATTGATAAGTTTTAACTCCATGAATACTTTTCACAAATTTGCACCATAAAGCATCAGGCTCTTTCAAAAACCGTCAATTCAATTTGTAAAGCAACGCCAAGTTTTTGTTTTTTTGATTACCTACAACCAAGGCTTCCTTCAAAGAACACTTATGAAGCTAAGTCCCAATTCACTAGGTGATTCATCTTGCCGCCTTTTTGCCCCTCCCAGAAAATGTTGCACATAATTCACTACATGATTCATCTTGCTGCCTACTAGGCTTTCAGGTTGCAAATGCATCCATTAATTCATTCAACCCATTGGGGGTGAAAACTCATAAGAGTAAGAATGCTTTCAAGAAAACTCCAATCTACTACGACCTTACTTGAACGGGATCTGTTTTATAGGTTGTACCTCTGTGTCCTTGAGTTCTAAGGAGACCAGAAAACTCCAATCTACTCTCTAGAAGGCCTTTTTATATCCAATTCGAGAATGCAACACTTCTATTTCTTCGCCCAATAATCTTCCACTGCCTCCTTTGCAATGTGCACCAGATCTAGGATTTGCCGGCATCCTATGAAGGCCCTTTGAGTGTTGGGAATCAAGGATTGCATAACCTTCTTCAATCTCTCTGCTAGGACTTTAGTAATTATTTTGTAGGAAGATGTAATGAGCCTATCGACCTAAAATCTTTAACATATAATGAATCCTCCTTTGGAAAAAGGCATATGAGATTCTCCTTGATGCAAGTGTTAAGCTTCCCGTTTAAATGAAATTCAATGAACTTTTTTTGAAAAGATATTCTTGAAGTTATGCCAATATCCCAATAAAAACTCCACTATAAATGGGGAATTTATTTTTACCAGGAGCTTTTATGGCTTCCAATATTTCTTCACCTCAAAATGGTGTTGTTAGAGTTTTGAGGGATTGCAACTTGCTTCCAACTGATGTTCGAGGGAATGGATCTTGGTCCTGAGAATCTCTTGTATAAAGAAGCAAAATAGTTCAAGATCTCATCTTCAACGGCACAGAATGAATGAATAGAAGCTCCATCGGGTGAAAGCAACTCAGTAATCAGATTCTTTTTTTTTTTTTTTTCTGAGAGAAATTGATAAAAGGCGGTGTTCTCATCCCCTTTTAGCCAATTCAGCTTGGTTTTTTGGATTAAATTCCTTTCTACCATAGAATATAAAGGAAGAGGATCCTCTTCATTGCTAACCGAATGTCTTCCTCCAAGGGTGGAAGAGTTCCTGCTCAACCTTTAAATCGAAGAACTCCAACTATATGAGATAATGTCCTTCTCCTTTCTTTTCCTCTACCTTCCATAATTAGCAAACCAAGTTTTTAAGCTTTCCTTCACCTTGCACAGCTTTAGATTAATGGCAAACCTAGCCCAACCATTGGATTGATCATCTTCCAATGTTTTCTTAATAAGATTTGAGCAAACAACATTTCTTTTATGAGAAACATATGGATAATTTCATTTATGGTATGATGTAAAATCGTCCGGTCCCAGAGACTTATTATTTCTCAAATCGCAGATGGCATGCCATATTTCCAAACTTGTGAAAGAGGGTCTCTAAAGAATTAGCCTGTTCAATAGAAATGGGGTCCCAATTGTCAGCACCAAGAAGAGTTCTATTGCCCGGTTGTTTGGTGTAGAGATCGCTGTAGAAGTCGAGAAATTCAACTTCAATATCACTATCGTCAACTATGCTTTGCCCCAGTCTAGAGAGCATATCCACAATTGTGTTCTTTCTCTCTCTATAAGAAAGATACCGATGAAAAAATCTATTGTTTTCATCCCTCTCTTTGACCCATCTTATTTTACATTTCTGTCTCCATCTAATCTCTTCTGCAAAAGACAAGTCAATGAGTTATGTTGTTAAAACAAATCTTCTTTGTTGTTCACTTTGATTGAGGCCATATGATTCTTAATGTGAAGTGTGAACTGATCTGGTAATGTTTAAGTCTCCCCCTAAACACCAAGGCTCCAAGCAATAATGACATAAAGAAGTGAGCTTCGGCGAGAGGAATTTTCTTTCTTTACAATTTGTGTCTCCATAAATATTGGTCACTCAACAATCATTATTGCACTCAATTCTGAATTTGACGGAAAGGAGCATAGAGAGACCTTGCTTTCATCCAACAGTGGAAGTAAGCCCCCAGATTTCCCATATGCGTCCACAAAGGTCCACCCAATCCCATTAGAGCTCCATATTGATTCTTGAATGAAGACAACATGTGGATGATGTGATTGTAGGAAATGCTTTAAAGTAGTCTTCTTAGTTTTTATCATTGAGGCCCCTTATATTCCAAGACAATTTTGTGCGATTGAAAACCAACAAAAATTTGGAAGGGATCTGAGGAGACAAGGGAGGAGCTTTTACAAGAGGTTGTTGTTGAAGAAATAATGCTTTATAAGCTTCCCCTAATGGATCAATGTTTGTCTATTCTTAAGCTTGTGCAAGAATGGACTGATCTAGTTCATCACTACTAACACTGACATTTGAATCGACATTTGAGTCTTCATACTGTGGTTTGATATAGTCTCAAGTAAACGTGTCTTGAATGAAGGGAGACAGACGAGCCTAGCATGGTAAAATCCTACTGAACAATGGCTGGTGAAGAGTGGCATTTTCTCGAGGGGCTACTTCTTTATGGAATTAGAATGTGAACACAACTGTCTTCTAAAAAGTCTGAATTTGTTGCCACGAAGCTTCTTTTGTTGGGTAGATAATTCTGCCGTAAATTCAGTTCATCTTTATTTTTGAAATGAATCGAAAATGTGGCCAGATTTGCATCCTCAATGGTTAAAAATGCTGAAATAAAGCCAAACAAATTCTCTTCCACCTTAATTATTGCTGATGACCAGTCTAAAAAATTTAAGGTGTGGGTAAAAATTTGAACAAGGCATCCCAAATAATACCCAATGGCCTCAAAACTGAATTTTTCCCAGAAAGGAAAAAGGCGAATTTTTACAGAAACCCAACCTCCGAAACTGCTGATGACCTCTGGTAAAGAATGTTCTAACTTTGACCAAGGCTCTACTTTAAGATGAAATTTTTCGAACCCACTCCATTGGCCGTTTGCAAATTCGGAATCAATTTCATTGTTACACTTAATCAAAGCTTTATCATCCAAAAATGGATTAATTGCAATGTCTGCAAGAGTGATCTTATTGTCAGCCCAAGAGTAATCTCCCATCAGTCTTCTTCCCATTGGAAATGTTAATTCCTATATATATTATATTTTTTGCCAATTTTGTAGTTTCATCTCAATAATGAAATCAAAGGATGGTTTTCTCTAAAACCCCATAACAGGAAAGTACGAATATAACTTCGAGTTAAAAAAAATGGGGGAGAAGAATGCAGAAACAAGGAGAAAAGACCTGCAACTTATCTGGTGATTGAACAATTTTTGAACGCAAATTAGCATTTTCTTGGACACTTTGTACTAAGAGAAATTCTGCATTAGAGATCTGAAAATAAACAAAAAAAACAGTGAGAACATAGCAAGAGTTTTAAAAACCAAAAGATAGAACATACTCATGTTCAATTGGTTCCATAAGTAAACCAAAAAATATCTCTGACAAACAAAACATGCAGAAATGAACATTTAGTCTGTAAAATGTACAAAAAAATATGACAAGATGCGACATCCTGTATATGGTTCATGGACAATGTAGAATAGAACGGAATTATAAATAAAGGATGCAATTAAACCTACATCTGTGGTGTTCCAAGAGTATTTTAAAAACAGAATTATAAATAAAAGATGCAATGAAACCTACATCTGTTTGATCCCTAAACAGAAGAAGACTACGAGGGTCAGTGAGTTCAGACCCATTAGTTTGGTGACTTCTTTGTATGAAATGAGTTCAGACCCATTAGTTTGGTGACTTCTTTGTATGAAATTATTTTGAAGGTCCTTCCCATGATGCTGAAAAGGTCCTTCCTTCTATTATTCATATGATTCCCAAATGGCATTTGTGGAAGGAAGGCAAATTCTCAAGCCTCAGCTCATTCCAACAGTTCCAAGATGTTTTAGAGGCTAATCCACACTTATTGGAAGTTAGTTGCAACCAAATATAAGTTCCAGGCCACTCTTCTAAGTCAGATTCACATTCTTATCATTCTACACAGTTTAAGTCCGAGTTTCTTTTGCCCAACTCGAAGGTGAAATTTTTAAGGGGCTCTCCAAGCATAACCCCTCTCACTCCCTCTAGAAAGAAGGGTGAGTCTTCTTTCAACTCTCCTTTCAGCGTTAGTAGTGAGGAAGAGGAGCATTTTGATAAGTTAGCCAAGCTTGAGAGGCAGAGACATTTTTAGCCTTTAGAAACAGATCTTACTGCCCTGTTTCAATGCGAGCAAGAACTGAAAGTTGAAAAACTGCCCTCTGCTACTCGCTCTCTTCCCCAATCTTGCAAAATACCGAATCATCTTTAATCAATAGTCGCAGATGGTGGACTTATTCTAGTTTGAATCTTCAACCGTTGAATGTAGTCCCCCCACCTGTTGGACCAACTTCAGTCTTTCCATGACTTCTCTTCGCGTGGGTGAGCAAGTAAAGCCTCGCTGATTGTGGTAGCTTGCTTAATATTGGTTTTTGTGTTTCGTCTTCGTTTTCTGGCTTGCCAAAGTGGAGTAACTACTGGGGATTTCTTTTGGGAACAGATTTTGTAGTTTGGAAGACTTGTTCGAGTTCCTCTGGGTATTGGATTGCTTTGGCAAGAATGTTGAGGCAGTTGGTTGCATCTTCTTGGCGTTCTCTTTCTCCTTTCATCTTGAAGAATTGGACGTGCAAGATTTTAGATTCAAATGGGCTCTTTTTGAGAGAGATTTTAAGTTTTGCTTTGTATTTAGCTTTCTACTGATGTATTGTCTTTGAGTGGCTTTGGTTAGCTCGTTATTTTCTGTTTGAATTCGTTTGTAGGTTGTCATCATTTTTATGTTGCCTAAGTTTACTTTTTGATTTTGTTTTAGTCTTAGCCTGTATTCTCCTTGAGTTCTTTTTGCTCTTAGTATAATACTCTTGTGATTTGAGCTTTAGTCTCATTAACTCATTAATTATCATTAATAAAAGAGGCTTGTTTCTATTTCAAAAAAAAAAAAAAAACCAACTCTTTTTACTGAGAAACAAATGCTTGAAGTAGACAAAGTTGAGATTGACCAAGATGATAGTGCAACATCATGACAAGACTATCTTCTTTAGAACCACACATTTGTACAACTTACAGACATATATTGTTCAAGTAAGATCGTCACAAGACTATCTTTACTTAAAAGACTCAAAACATATACAAACTTATCATTAGGTTGAACTACAAGTTTACTGTGTTCTATCGTTGGTGGGGACTCATTGCTTGAATTTAGTTTCACAATTCAAGTCCTTATTCAACTTGCTTGCAAACAGCAAATTATACTCCAATTATGGCACAAACACTTATTCAAGAGTTATGGAGCTTGAAATTTGGATATTTCTGATCACAATTACTTTACGGAGTGTACCATCAGAAATTCGTGCAAAAAGGTCACTCGTATGAAGAAAAAAATATGAGAATAACAATCTATCATCTGTAAAATGATCTAATGCTCTATAGTCCACTATCCCGTAGGATCTATCATTTCCTTATTATCCTCTTTCTAGTCATCTACAAAGAAATATTTAGAGTTCAATTCGAATGCCCTGGGACTCCCTCCTGTACACGTCTTCTACTAGCAGATTTACATTGCATAGACAACCACATCCTTTGCCTCTCAGTTCAAATTTCAGCCATTCAATCCTTAATATCCTTGGATCAAATGTTTCTTTTGCTAAAGAAATTCATAGTCATCCTATTAGTGATATATAATTAAATCCACATTCACCCAATAGCTTAAACTTTTATGTCAACTAGTGATTTAAGATGATATCAGAGAAGATGATCCAGGGAGGTCCTGTGTTCAATCCCCTACAATGTTATTTTCTCTCCAACTAAAATTGATTTCCACTTGTTGGGCCTTTCAAATATTTCAAGCCCACAAGTGAGGAGAGTGTTAGTGATAGATAATTAAATTTACAGACCAACTAGCTTAAGTTTTTGGGCCAATTGGTGATTTAAGACATCCCCTCCTAGAGACGATCTTTCTAGTTACAAATTTAATGAAGATTCAGCCGTTAGTACAAGCAGTGAGGATATTATAGACTCTAGCAAGGTGATTTTGTTGAGGAGAATTCAGAGGTTTACTTTCCTTATGGTTTTGATACCTTGTTTCATCTCCTTTTTTCTTTGTACATCTTGATAGTATAAGGAACATACAAGTCTTTGTTTCCTACAAAGAAAATGTTATCTAACCTTCTAATCCATTTCTACAAGTCTTTGTTTCCTACAAAGAAAATGTTATCTAACCTTCTCATCCATTTCTCCAGCTTTCTCTTTCAACTTCCGGATTGAAGCACGTAATGACACCTGTTGATTGTTAAGTCCACCAATAGTTTGATGTAGTTCTTTCACTTTAGCATCAATCTCTTGAACAAAAGGCATTTCCCTTTCTCTGGCTTCATTGTACTCTGTGATCTCTGCATTCAACTATAACACACAATTTCATACAAATGAGGGGAAAAAACAAATATATCACTTAAAAGAAAATAAACAAAAAATGGCTGAGATTCAAATACCTGGGAAATTTTAACCTCCCATTCCCTTTGCTGGTCACCAAAAGTATCTAGCTCATTCATAACTGGAGCATGGAAATTCATTTTGGCATCTCTTCAAATGGAAATGTAACAGTCATAACTGAGGATTAGCACATATCTATCTATTTATCTATGAAAAAACATACTTCCAAAGATACATATCATGCTACATCTTAGAGATTCCAGTAGATAGAACTTATTTAAAAGACGCTGAAATATGCATCCTCTGCCTGCCTATTGAACAAGAAAATGCAGCGTATGTAATTACCAACAACGAAATGAAGCTGTGGGATGTAATTACCAACAACAAAGCATGTCAACCATAAATTATAAAAAATTGAAGTGATAACTTTTTGTTACTTCATCCATCCATTCATCCAATCATCATGAAGAAAACAAACCTATAATCAAACCAACAAGCAAGAAGATGTAGCCTTCATTTAATTTAATCTGATGAGCCAAAAAAATAGGTGGGCATCATAAGTAGTAGTCAAATTATAACCTCCTCTAATTGAAATGTTTACTTAAAATTGTTTGCAATGCACTAGAATCCCAATAATAAGTTGAAATTACTTAGTCAATTCTACAAACTAAGTTAGCTCATAAAAACCATAAGAGCTTCTGGACCAAAGGAATACACTCCATTTTTCTTTTCTTTCCTTTTGTTTTTTTTTTTTTTTTTTTTTTTTTGTTTTTGAAAAAGAACCAAAACTTCTCATTCATAAAATGATGCTCAAAGTAAAGGAAATCAACATAAATTACCAAAAATATCAAAATACATACACCAAAAATAGAACAGAGAATGTCAAGCATGAGAAAGAAAATCAATCCAGATCAGACGTGAAGAGGCTTAAACCCCAATTGAAAAAAAACGTGCAATCCAAGGAAGAGACTTATCTTGAATAAACCGTTGAACCATTCAAAATAAAGCTTTAATAGAACTTATGCAAGATACAATAAAGAGAAATAAGAAGATAGAAGCCATACTTGTGCATGCCAAAGTTCAGCATTGCACTAAGGAAAATTTCTGTCCTATCTGTTTCAGGTTTTATCAAATCCTTCAACGTAAATTTTTTTGGACAGTCAAGAGCGGCAATGACATTCTTTATTTTGTTGAGCAACTTCATTGTCGGGACTGAAACCATATGCAGATCAGGATTCTCGAGCTGATCCAAGGCAGAAAACTCAATTTGTCCTTGGTCTTCCCTGCATAAATAACCAACAACAGTGAAATGTAACCTTTCATAAAAAGGGTCCAAACATAGGGAAACAAAAAAGTTCATAGTTATAACACTTCACGAACCTAGAACGAAAAAGGAGAAAGATAACTTCATGAATACATAGATGATATTTGATCATTCATTATATCAATGAATAGGGATACATAAATAATTTGCTATGTACCTTTACCTTTACATTTTAACTTAAAAACAAAACAAAACAAAACAAAACAAATCTCTTCATTGAATAGATTTGAACATTTTGAATTAGCTCGTTTGAGTACTTGGTGTGCCAAATTATTTGGGGGGTTTTCAGTTCAAGTCAAGACATTTCCCATAATGGGAATGCTTAATTTTTGTCCTTGATGTTTTAGATTTCTTCATGCTTTCTTCCCATATAAGAATGTCGTAGAGAGGGTGCTTAAAAGAAGACCTAGGACTCGTCTAAACTACTAGAAGACCTACGACTCATCTAAACTTCCAACATTTTTAATTTCTCAACACTGAAATCTTTATTAAATTTCAATAAATTTGAATTCTCTAAGGGTGTATCTAGCCAAGGAGTTTAGAAGTAGGAGTAGGGAAGCAGAGAGTTGTAAACTCTACGGGTATGTTTGGGACATGGAGTGGGGTAGAGTGGAGTGGGCTATAATAGTCCACTCCATGTTTGTGGCAAGGATTATTTTAGTTGGGGATTAGGATTAGGATTAGGATTAAAATAACCCACATGTTTTTACTATTCTTCAACCCTAGGGGTATTTGTTTCAAGGGTTGGA
>JBBPDJ010000026.1:4347136-4373093 GCA_037974625.1 Cucumis cinereus
GTGTGGACTTTATATTCTAAGGTATAGCTATCTCTGTGCGTTTTGACTAGCTTGTGTGGTAATTCGCTTGATGACCGCTTCAAATGCCAAACCTCCCTAATTCCAAACCCATGGGCCAAACACCCCCTTAACCTTTTTGGGCTGCTTTTGTCTCTTATTGGTCTATGATAGTTGACTCTTATGTAATGATCTACATTTGAAGTCATCTCCTTTTTGAACTCTTAATCTTTTTGGGCTGCTTTTGACTCTTACTAGTTTATGATACTTGACTCTGATGTATTTTTTAATGATATTCATTTGGTGTGATCTATCTACTATTGGCCTTTGGGTTTTGTTATATATATATATATAACTCGCTCGATCTTGGTGTCCAATTTTTCTATGTCTTTTTTGGCAATGTTTTTTCAAACATAGTCTCACGGATAATCTATGCTTATGCTAGTTTGACTCTTTTGTTGTCCTTGTGGCTGGATTGGTGTATGGTTGTCTTAAGTAATGGTGTCTGCCAAAGGGGAAGTTTGTTAGTATTGGTTGGCTAGACAATTTCTTTTCACCATTTATCTTGACATATTACTTGAAAATTTTTTGTTATTTTATTTGAAGATATTCTAAATATTTGAAAAGTGGTTGAGATATCTTAACCTATTATTTGGTAATCTTTGATTATTTTATAGGAAGATATTCTAAATATTTGAAATATGGTTGAGATATATTAGCATCTTGTTTGAAAATATTTGATTCTCTCCAAGAGTGGTTGAGATATATATATATATATATAATCACCATTTTGCCCTTTGAAGGGTGTACCTATCGTGAAAAGACCTATAGCGGCAGCATGACTTACAGAAGAATGCACGATGTCAAGCTTTAATATTTTCGATGAAGGTTTATGTGAAGAACTCCGCAAAGTATTGCATATTTAGTTATTGACTTCGTGACGAGAGGTATGTGAGTTAAGGAAAGGCTAACATAAAACACAAAAGTATGTTGAAGACACAATTGTTGTGTTCTTTTCGGTAACATGTCTTGAAAAGAATGTTGCAGTACACGTTATTGAATCAATTGTTATTGACAATATGAAGAACATATATGACAGGAGGTATAAGAGTTAGAGTGAACCTAACCAATTTAATATCTTGAGGATTGTTTTTAGGGGAAGCCTGAAAACTATAGATATAATGATAAATTATAAACTTTTGATTTTAAGGGATCCTAAAATCTTTCTTGTGTGATCTTTTGAGATACAGTTGATGCAAATTAGTTTATCATTGTATAAATTGTAAACTTATGAAACTTTTTTTTTATATAGTGGACTAAGGTTCTTAATGGGGGACTTGTAGATGAAATCCACCAAACTGAGTTACCAAGTTCTTGGTGTTCTTATTTTTATTACACTTTGAGTTATCGTCTGTTTTATTAGCTTTGGTTATGATTAAACATATCCAGATGAATACAAGCTACTTTTTTAGAAACAATTAACAAACTGAAATTCTATTAACTGTTATTTTAATTTGATCAATTAATGGATCCAATGAAAAGTTTAAGAATAATCCACAATTTACGACATGAGAAAAAGGTCGGGAATGGTGTATTTGAGTTGCTAAATTGCAAGTTTAAGGGGTCGCAATTAATCGAATGAAATTCTTAGACGGGAATGATGTAAATTTCAACAAACCACTTTTTTCCATTTTATTAAAAGCTCATCCAACATAACATAGAAAAGGAATAACGTTATTTCACCTTCACAACACAAACAAACCGAAACATGAGGAATAAAAAATGAAAGAAAAATGGGATACTATTTCTACAACCATAAACAATACCTAACCCACCTAAACACAGACGCTAAAGGATACCACTAATCAGCATAAACATCATAGCCAATGCTGTGATTTGTGACTTGACAAATTATCCATAGATTTTCCTTCACTTTACGGCCGATGGTATACGTATTTTGTTCGAGGATCTACAATCAAGCCCTTCCCTCCATTTACTTCTAAGTCATGCCTGCATTTATCACACAAGGAGGCATCTAATTTTCTGAATCGTATTCTTCAAAGTCTCGGGCATAAAAAAGGCAACTACGGTCTAAATTTGTGAATGTGCACAATTTTCCCAAGGAATTCACCTTTAATTAAACAGAAAGAACTAAATCATTGTAGAAAAAGAGTTTAACGTAAACATTAACTCACTGAAATACAAAGTCGGGGATAGTCAACTGCTCACGAGGAACGTATTTGAATAGCTGCAGTAGCCGATCGATGTATACAACTTTGTTCCATACCTGGATATTAGTTACTTAACACTTAATCTCATTCGCTGCTATAATATCAGAAGATTACAACATCAACAAACACAAACCTACCACGTTATCCACCAGCAATTGCATGGCCATCACTGCAGCTTTCAATCCAAAGGTTGGGTGAAGAACATATATTGCCTATAAAAATCATACAGATTGGTAAGAAAGATGAAGGCAGAATTTTGGTCTGCAAGCAATATATGCTGGAATAAGTTGGAGTTCGTACATGGAGGTTACGCTGGTGTTTTCGGCCAAGAATCTGCTGCAATCTCTTCATCCATCCCATGTCTGGCCGACTAACAGAATATAGACCATAAACATGGTCAGAGAAGTTGGATAACATCCCGATAGACTACTTGATAGACTACTTATATGATGCACCATCAAGAACTGAATGCACACAATTAGCTTTTCATTATGAAGGTCAATAACAGTCAGCTCCAAAATGGGCATTTTTCCAGCATGGCATTTCATTTAATGATGGATTCTTAAATTTTATATTTTTTGAAGTTTGAATTCAGAGCTACAGAATCCTGAATCAAATATGAACAAGACAAGGTGCAAATGTAGAAAATTACATTTACACCTCAGTTTAGTTTCCAAAAAGAATAATAGCAAATAGTGGTTGAAGGTGGTGACAAAGCTAGAATTGGTTCATTAGGCCGAAGGCCTGTGGCCTAAGGAAAAGACGATTGGGAAGGTTGCAATACGGTTTCAATCTTGCAACTGTCCGAAATGGCTAGGGTTAACAAGATCCACTTATCAAATTGTATTGGAGTTTGAGATACGATGGTTCCTCTTTCTTTTTTGGATAAGAGACACAAGTGTATTAGAAAGCCCAAAAATGGACCTAAGAAGACAGCCTAAGGCAGGGGCCAAGATGGCCCCCCTAAAAAAAAACTAACACAAAAGAGCCTTCTAATTGTTAATAATCATGGAGAGGCTGTAATTAAAAAAAACTGATGTATAATTTGTACACCACCAAGACGCTGTGTGTTGCACCACAGTCCAAAAGTAATCAAAAGAATTAGATCTATTTTCAAAAATCCTATTGTTTCTCTCCTTCCAAATACCCCAAAGGAGAGATCGAAAGGCACACCCCCAAATAATATTGCCCTTAGTACCAAACCCTTTAAGAGACAAACCTTCAAGGAGCCAATTATCAACCATAGCCGGTGCAGAAAAGCCAACAGAAAAAGTATTAAACAGAGCAGCCCAACCTTTCCTAGCAAAATCACAATGTAAAAATAAATGATCTAAGGACTCGACACATTTAAAACAGAGACAGCAAACCGAAGGTTGCAAGGCAGTGTTTTTCAGCTTTCTTTGCAATTTCTCTTGAGTGTTCAAGCTTCTATAGGCTAGAGACCAAATGAAGAACTTTATCTTCTTAGGGATCCGACCCTTCCAAATGTGACGCACAAGAGGGAAAGCAATCGAAGTATGTCGATTAGTGATGGACAGAAATGTAGATTTAGTTGTGAAGCAACCAGCCCCGTTTAAAATCCATTTGGCGTTGTCCCTCTCTCTACCAGGAACCCAAGAATGGAGTCTTTCAAGGATGGAAACCACACTGTTAAACTCCTCATCAATAATGTTCCTTCTCAGCCCCAAATTCCATGAAGAAGATTCTGGACACCAACAATCAGCAACACATTTTTCTTTATTCATGGAGAGAGCATAAATGTCTGGAAAACCAAGGGCAAGTGTGATTGAAGATGAGTATTAATTTCACATGCAGTGCACATCCTTCAAGCCTTTCTATTAAATTTAAAGGGAATATTGAATTGGAAAAAGGGATCACAGTGGTCTACATGTACCAACCTCCTTCATAAAGATTTTATTTTGTGGAAATTCAAGACCTTGCCATCCTGTCAGACTCGTGATGTATGACAGGGTATTCATATATCCAGTTCTTTTGAAGAACCTTAGAACTTTTTTATTGATAAATCGCACTTCAATTAAAAAAAACTGATAGCTCCTAAAAGGCACCTAAGGAACATTTCTCACATCATGGCACATCCTTGATTATAGACCTAGACTTGATGAAATAGGTCATTGAAACAGAGAAAAGTGTTTGCAAAGCGTCTCCTTTCGTAGAAAGCATTGTCTAACTATTTATGTGACTAATAAGTAACTGGGGTTTTCGAGCATGATATTCTAAAAACTTCTCATTCTCTGTGCTTTTTATTTGAATAATACGTTTGTGTTTCAATTTTAAACAGAAATCATCTACTGGAGCAGGAAATCTAATTATTCTAGCTTTTACCAAGTTCTGATCTGACTACAGATTGTCAAGGCCAACGGTATGTTAGTGTAGTTTTGAGTTGTAGGCCAGGTATTTAGGGTGGTTTTTATGCTGTAGCTGATAGGTTTGGCTTGTTTACTTCTTTAGATTATGCAGTTCGGTCGTGACTTGGTTTAAATTTTTAGTTGTCTTACTTCAGTCTTCTTAATTATTTGTGTTTCCTTGTTATTTTTCATTCCATCAATGAAAAATTACTTCCTTAAGAATTGAACTCTGAAACATCCTAAACAGCAACGCAACTAATCCTTAAGGTATACCAGCATGATTTTCCAAAAACTCTTCATTGTCTAGACAGGTCGTTTGGAAAAAAAAATGTGTTAAATAAATAGTAAATAATAAAATAGATGGTCACTTCAAGTAGATATTACTGCACTTACGGCTGCAAAGAAGCTGCTGAGTGGAAGTACACTATTGTATAGGGCTTCTGTATTAATGGCTCAAATTCCTGAAATTTAATAACAAGTCAGTACATAGACTGAATAATATCATAGCACAACAAAGAAATGATGTGCAAGACCAATAATTGAAAAATATATAATTCTTATTGAGACAATATTCTACATTATTTAATGTTAGAACTAATTGAATGAACAAACCAAAAAAGTGTCAATTGATGAAAGGTTTGTAAATGGACCACACCATAACGTGGGAAAAAAAATCTCATCTTTTTAACAATTCCCTAACATCATAATTTTTTTCCAATTACTCTTACATCTGTGGATACTCTATAACTTCAGTATCTTTGATCATTTGTACATTTTTTGTTTCCTAAGTGGATTATCTTGAACCATGTACACATCCAAGATGATCCGACTTAGTAAGTTCTAAATATGTCCTGGGTATTATCACAATACTACATTCTTTAACAATTCCCCTACATCGTAATCTTTTTCCGATTGTACATTGATTTATGTTCCCCATGGATACATTGATTTACATCACAATTCCCTTACCTCCATGAATACTATATACCTTAATTATCTTGAATTATTTGTACAACTTATGTTCCTATCTTTTTAAAAGAAAACCGGAAACAATAAAATCTCATTGAATCAATGAAATAAGTCTAATACTAAAAGAACAAAGAAATAAACAAGGAGAAAAAAGACAACCCAAACTGAAAAGACGAACAACCATCCCTAGGTGAATTATCTTGAAGTGTGTACATGTCCAAGATGACCTGGCTTAACTATGAGCTAAATATATCCTTAGTGTTGTGTCCCAGTACTATTTTAAGCGTCACAATACTACTCTTTTCCCTGTGGCACAAGAATCTTATCCAAATCATGGCCAACCTAAGGGTACCTCTATCCCCGAGCACTCTTTTCACTGAGCATTTTCCTCCATCTGACCATAGGTGAGTTCTCTCCACCTCAAACCAAGCTTCTTTCGCTTACTTCCCACAGCCAACTTCACGAAGCCATCTTGAACATCAACCCAAACTAAACTAGCCGAACAATTGAGAATCCTTCTGCTCATTGTTAGATTTGTCTCTACCAGGTGTTTGTAACTTCTGTGCATGTCTTAACTTGCCCTCCACAATACCCATCGCCCGTTTGTGCATTCTTACCTTTCATGACTGCAACCAACTTCCCTCCTCTTCAGGCCAAGACCCAGTGTTCAATATTGCCGCTACTCTATGCCAAGATCCTTTAAACGTTCTATGGTATTATTTCTCATCATCGTGATTATTGAAAACTCAGCTGTCCTGTCCCACTTCTACATCATGTGAGGACCTAACCAGAATTAGGTCTAATCTTTAACAACGTCAAAACTAGCTTACAAGACTTACTGGGTACTACTTGGTGAGATCAATAATTTTTTAGTTCTTTTCTTTCTGGCGCTGATAGATTTGGTTAGCCTAAAATTTTCATCTTGGATAGTCTTTTCAAGGTGCAAAGCACATTGACAAGTCTCTTAATTTCCTTAACCCAAGAAGCGAAAAAAAGACATCAACTTACTGAGTTAAGGGAGGCACACTTATTAAAATAATCAATAATAAATAAAATAAATATCATTAATAATAGATTTATATAAAACAATAAATATTATACATCAAAATACAAATAAAACTATTAAACTTGCCACCACAGAAAAAAAAGTGAGAAGTTATAAACGAAGGGAAACAAAAACAAAGCCAACAATATTTGTTACGTAACTGAAACTGGAGGCTTACACCCTTCAAACCTAGAAGGTTTAAGCAGAGAGGTTGTGTCATGGGCGTATCTCTTATGCTTCAAACGATTTTAAAAGCATCAATACACCACTGCTAACAATTCATCAAAGCATGATTGACAACAATTCATACTTGCATCCTTTTAATGTGTCGAAGCTTTGGAACAGTCTAAAATATAGGAATGGAACAACATCTATTCTGTAGGTTGTTCAACTGCCCTTGAGTTCTAAGAAGTTCATCAATATTATATTACCAGGTCCACATCTATGTTTGAAAAATGGGTGATTCTTTGTGCTCTGTGTCCATATCTATAATCATGCTTCTTAGGAGACTTAAGACAAAAATCTAAAATGAGAAACAGATGCATAATATTTAAGATTAAATTAAATTACCTTTACAACGTAGAGTACAAATCGCTCAAGATCAAGACAACGCAGTAGAAAATGTGCTCCCACAACAACCATAACAGGGCGACCCTCACTATCAACTCCACCACGGTAACTGCAATATATTATAAATATAGGCATCTCAAGCTAGTGATATTTTCAGAAATAAATAAATCTCTCTTCTGATTTTTACAAGCTTCTCAATAATTAGCCTGCCAAAGAGAGACAAACTTAAACTCAGTACATTCCATAATGGGAAACAACATGGCGTTTCTCATAGACACTTTAATTAGCCACTGGCACATCAAAACTCTAATGAACAAAAGCCAACTTTTTAAAAATGCTCTCTCTTACCAAGCAACTCTAACAAAACCTCTCAAAAAGTAGTGAATAAAGAGAGATAAATAAGTAAATACTAATTGGCCTGAAGATCCAAAACTCTGAGAGCAACTCTACTTGAATAAATGGTGTCCACAAAGGAAGCATAAATTAATACATCAAAAATCCAAAGTTCTACGATTTTTTCCTTGTTTATGTCCACCTCACCTTTTGATTGTCATTCCAGACCTTATATGCATAAAGACATGAAAACAAACAAGAAACTTGATACTCACACTATTTTCATCTCTGCAATTTCAGAGAGATTAAGAGAATTTGCTTTAGCAAGGTATCTTGAATGAAGCGAATATTCCTCAGCAGCCGATAAAGGAGGTCCACCAAGGTCACCAAATCCAAGCATTCTACCATAGTTCCACCCAGTCTGCGCCTGGGCAGTTTTTTCCCATTGTTCCTTGCGTCTTTGATCTGGGTCTTTGATTAAAGCCATGAAAGCAGGATCCAAGTATGAATCCAAATATGATGAGTTCCTAAAAATACCAAGCACAATTAGACAAGTTAAAATACCTATACCAGAAGCAGCATAGACTGAGGAGACTCAATCCCAAGGATTTCCAAAACAAAACTATTTGAAAATAGAACAAATTATAGGTACCATGCTTTTTTTTTTTTTTTTTTTTTTTTTGATAAAACAACTTTCATTGAGATTAAAAATGAAAGGTACAAGGGCAGAGCCCCACAATGACCTAGGAAACACAGATACCGACATGCGACACGGCGACATCCCATTTTTCAAAAAAGTAGGACACGACACGTCGTGGACACATTAATATGTTAGTAAAAAAAATTAAATATATGTCATGCACTTATATTGTGAAATATTCTAATTAAAAACATCAAAATAACAAGTTAAGAACCATACAATTCATGAACATGATGACAATAGATAAGATGACTAGTCGCCGTAAGACATAACAAGTTTTAGTAATTAGTTCAACCCAACAAAAAATACAAAACTACAAAATAAAATCAAAGAACATGTCTTCTTCATTCTTCTCTAATGTCCTCTCCACAATCCTGAACTTGATCCTCACCACAAGAAAAATAAGATTTATGGAAAAAAAACAGAATTTACATCGTACTGTCCAGCCACAAATATTTTGTTGAAAGAAAAAAATAAGTTGTGGACAAACAAAATAAATAAAAAAAGAGGAGAAAGAAAGAGTGGTCGGCCAAAAATATTTTGTGGAAAGAAAAAATGAGTTGTGCACTCAACAAAGCATGAAAAATAAAAAATAAAATAAAATAAAAGAAGAAGGATAGAAAGGAACCAGCAAGGAGCACGACAACTTTGGGGAAAGAAACCGGCGGCGAGAGGGTTAAGCGGACACGGCGAGCGGGTTCGGCGGCAGAGAGTTTGGGCGGCGAGAAAAAGGCATGACAAAGGTGGAGACATATGGCATCAAAAGTTGAAGGGTTGAACAAAAGATAAAATTAAGAAAAAGAATACCGCTAAGAATGGTTGGGTCGGGCCTAATGGGCTTTTTCTAATCAGTTTTCATTAATGCAATCTCCAAGAGCATGGTTTGAACGATTTGGGAAAGTAGTTACTAGCTTTGGGTTTCTTCAAAGTTAAGTTGATTACACCATGTTTTACAAGCATTCTAAAAATAATAGAGTTGTGATTTTGATTGTCTATGTAGATGACATTATTCTTACCAGTAATGATGAAGCAGGATTGAACGTGTTAAAGAAAAGGCTTGCTAGCGCATTTCAGACCAAAGACTTAAGAAGATTAAAATAATTCCTAGAGACGGAATTTGGGAGATCCAGAAAGGGCATCTTTGTGAATCAAAGAAAATATGTTTTTTATTGACACAGAGAAACAGGTTTACTTGGGTGCAGGGCAGCCGAGACCCCTATTAAACCAAATTTGAAATTGAAAGCTGCAAAAGATGAGGAAGTAAAGCATAGGGAACGATACCAAAGACTTGTGGGTAAACTGAGATAATGTTTTTGTAGTAAGCATGGTAAGTCAATTCATGCACTCACCAAGACAAGCCCACTTTGAAGATGCATAAAGAATCTTGAGATATTTGAAGAGAACTACAGGAAAAGGCATATTGTTTAAGCAACACAACCATCTACAAGTTGAAGTTTACACACTAATGTTGATTGGGCAGGAAGTACAATGGGTGAAGATCTACTTCTGACTATTGTTCATTTGTTGGAGGTAACCTAGTCACTTGGCGTACGAAAAAACAAAATGTAATTGCCAAAAGTAGTGCAAAAGCAGAATTAGAGTTCTAGCACACGATGTATGTGAAGAAATATGGATAAAAAGATTATTGGAAGAATTGAAGGTCTTTCAGAAGACTTCTCTACGTGTGTACTGTGACAACAAGGCTGCCATCTCTATAGCCCATAATCCAGTTCTACATGATAGGACAAAGCATATAGAAGTCGTTAAGCACTTCATTAAGAAGAATTGAAACAGGTGTGATATGTATTCCTTATCTCACTAGTACCGAACAAACAGCTGATGTGTTGTGTAACTAAAGGGCTACCAGAAGTACAATTTGATAGAATGATTAACAAGCTGTCGATGAAGATATATTTAAACCAGCTTGAGGGGGAGTGTTGGTTGTAAATGTGTCCTAAAATCATTTAGGATTTTATTTTATTCTTATTAGGATTCTTTCCTTTTATGATTTAGCCTTTCTCCTATATAAGAAAGCTTTGTATCTATGGTTAATCAAATCTTCCATTCTATTCAAATCTACAAAAACAGATTAATGTCATCAAATTCATGGCAACTCTGATCAATGTCATCAAAATTGTGGCAACTTTTACTTGTACGAGTATGCAATTCACATGAATCTACAATTTGAAGATGAAATATATTCTGAAAAAAATTGTTATATTGCATAAATCATTCCACTAACCTCCGTGTCAACCTTACATCACTAACAGGAGTATCATTGAGAACTTGGGGAGGTTTTGGAACATTCTTTTTGGGTAACGGTTTTATCCTTATTTTCCGTTCATCTATTATGGTCTCACCATTCTCATCTCCAACATCTGCAGGAAGCTTTGACAATGCAACTTCTTCCTCATGTTTATCACGAGGAAAATAAAGAGGAAGCAACCTGCCTCAGGACATACAAAAGCAGATAGAATAAGTCCAACATGGATCATTATATAAATACACCATGGAAAACATAACTTCCAGGAATGGCAGGCCTTAGTTGCTTGAGAGTCAAGTACCTCTTATATATTTCTGTATCTACTGATGATGTTGTACAAAATACAACCGCTTTAATTTTATCTCTCTGCTTCTCTAGAAAACGACGCACAGTTCCTAAACAAAAGAAGAAGAAAAAATAAATGGGGGATAAGACGTAAAACTTTTCTTTTTTTGTTGTTATAAGATGTTAATTAGAGTACCAACATATTCCATCAGACAATTGGAAAATCTACTTTGGTTGGATATCAATAAGTTGATCAGGTAAACAGTTGTATACAAAGATTTTCATTTAAGGAACATTTGACATCTCAGATAATGTAGTTCGATCACTATGCTCATCTAAAGAATGCAAGTTGGTATTTGGTAACAATCACAAATGGTGACAACTAGATCTAAATGACCCGACCTGGCCAACCATCAAAGAAAAATAACAAAATAAGTGATTGAAAATTTATAATCAAGTTTTCACAATTTGATTTTTCTTATACTAGAGCTAGCTGGCACTCTGTGCAAATCCTCAATTCCAAAAACATAGTAAGTCCGAACATACAAGGTAAATTGGTAGTTAATGGAAGCCCATAATTCATGAATAAAGTACTGAACGAAATTTGAAATCAGTAGAATAGAGAAAAATATAGACAACTTAAAGGAACGTGTAGTTAAATATCTCACTTATTGCTACGTGTGCAGCAGGTTCACGGGGATAGTTTTTTGCCTCTGTATATATACAACCCATAGCAATGCTGCATTAAATGGCACTAACATGTAAGCTAAAAATACCAGGAAATTCATGAGATGACAGATAATATGGAGAAAATAGAGTGTAGCATCAGGCATTCAGCTACTTTCACAACCTCTGAAGCCCATTTTCAATGAGAAGTTCAAGGCAAGAACGGTAGCAATGGCTCAGAGCATTCTCTGCAGCAGTATGGTATTTGACAGCATATTTTGGACCAACAGTATGTATGACCTTCCTGAAAAAACATGGTACATATCAAATTGAAGTGGGAAAAAATTAACAGTAGGGAGGATCAGTTTTATGGGAAAATGTATAGGTATTCAATCTGTGATCCAAACATCAACTACATACTCACCTTGCTGGAAGGTCATAAGCATTAGTGACTTTTGCCATTCCTGTGCGGCAACCACCCTTCAGGAAATGAAAGTGTATCCAGTGAGTCAGGTTTTGACATTTTCATTTTCCAAATTTTCTAACAACAGTAAAATCCATATTCCATTTTATCACCAAAGTATTTACAGTTGTTCTTTTTTTACATTTTATATATGCATATGTTAATTTGTGGAAATTTTTAGGGTAAAGCAATAAATAAAAGCCTAGCTGAAGAATAAATAATCGCAGGCGTACAAGTGTTCCACATTCTTCTAATAGACCAGGTCCTGCAGCAGCATGCAAACCAGGGCTGCTGTGCGCTTCATCCAAGTTCTGTATAATGTAATGTAATATCAGAAGAGATTGCAGATATATAAAGTAGTTACCTATTTCATTATAAACTTAACTGAAAAGAAATTTTCTGATTCACAAATCATTGATTATCTATAACATAACTTTCACCAAACAAGCTTTTATTCTAACAGGTTTTAAAGTCTCGTTTCTGTTTCCATAAAAATAATAATAAAAAAAAAGAAAGAAAGAAAGAAAGAAATTGAACATGCCTAGAACCCCATCATGTCTACAATTGCACTGCACTTAACCTCTCCATTCTTTAGTACAAATGAGTTGAGATACTGTTTTTTTTTTTTAAGAAACGATATTGTATTAAAACCAAGGAAGAGAACAGCCTAGAGGCGAGGGACAAGGGGGCCCTCCCTAAGACCAACTAAAACAGTAAAGTCTTCCAGTTGTTTACAATCAAAGAAAGGTTGTAATTACAAAAGTGATTAGTGTAGTTTGTACACCACCATGACGCTGTGTTTTTAACCACAGACCAAAAAGAATCAAAAGAATTAGTTGTATCTCTAAAAACTCTTCTATTTCTTTCCAACCAAATACCCCAAAGCAAAGAACGAACTACACTACTCCACAAAATGTTTCCTGTCGGCCCAAACTGCTTCAAACAAACTGCCTCACTGAACCAATCCTCAACTTTCCTAGGAAGACTGATATTAATTTAAAAAATAGTGAAGATACTGTTAATTCCTAAACAATGAGCAAAGCATCTCTACATTCTTTAGAGCTGAGGATGATAACTGTACAAACAATGTATGTTATTCCAATACACATCAATCACATACTCAAATGTAAATTCCCCAGTGGCCAGTACGATGAACATAGCAACCAAATAGCATAACATGGCTAGTCAGTCAGATTTTCTGTCCACTTTCATCACTTGTTCTTGACTCGTCTGCTCGTTCTCATTTTGTCTGTGTAATGGATTGATCACCATGTGGAACCATTTCAAAAGAGGGATAGAGATTTTGGTTTGTAATACTATCCACATTTATTTGTTGAGTGCATTACCATCAATCATCATACTCTACTTTTGTGCATCCAGATTACATTCATAATCATCACTATATAGATGGCCGCATGTGACATGACCTATCCATCAACTAGTTAGACAACTTGGCTCCAAGTTGATGCCAATCTGGAGTTTGGCCTTGCAGATAAAGGATTCGATCAAGAATCCGGTTGTTGCTTTGATTAATGATGATGACAGTGTGGAGTTACTTGAATATTTAGAATTTCTATACTCTTTGTAAAAAGTTAAAACTCCTTCAGAGTGGAAGAGTGAGATTTAATATTATGCTTTGTTCCTATAAAGCCTCCAAAGCTATTTTTTTCTCATGACCAGAAATTCCTCAATAACAATTCCTATTCATCCACCAATATTCCAATTACACTCTACCTCAAGTACACAAAAAATTCCAAGTATATGTCTTGTACCAAAAGATCCTTCATCATTAGATCCAGAGCAAGTGATGATCTTCCCTAGCTCATAATAAAGGTAAATAACTATGTATTTATCCTGCATGACCACCATGGGCTGGCTTGGTGGTCAATAAGGGTTAGGTAAACAATAAAGGCCCTAGAAACCTAGCTAAGATATGTATAAGTTACTTTGGCAATCAAATGTAGTAAGGTCAAGCGGTTCTTCCATAAGAATTATTGAGGTACACACAAGGTAGCCCAAACACTCGTAGATATATCCTACTTTCGCTTTTATCTCATACAACCATTTGTCATTTCCAGCATGCTCTTTTATTCTATCTTTTCTACAACTACTCATGAAGTCAATTGACTTGGTTGGTGCGTGCAATGTGCTGAGACAATATTTTCTTAGGTGATGATAGTATCATAGCATTTGAAAGTCAAGACTAATGGAGGATATCAAGCTTTCATCTTCTATCTCCTTTATAACGAACCCATGTCCTTTTCCACTTCCTCAGACACACCACTGCTAACTTTATTGTTGCTTGAGCTCAGGTATTTAGCTGTTGGCTCCTTGGTATTCACATCATGAATATCTTGTCAATAAACTCCTTGAGGTAAGGGAACCACCATCTAGTTACATATTGCCAATGAACACAATTGCACAAAGGCAATGTGATCCTTGAAGTTAGTTAGCGATATTTCACAGCATGTAAACGAAGCACTGGTTTCCATGCCAAAAACTAACAATCAACGAAATTTCAATTCAACTAATTTCCCCATTAATATATCCTCTTTCAAATGATATGACATTAAAGCTGAACTCGATAAAAACAAATTGTTCTGTGATAATTAGTACGCACTGATGAGCCTAAAACCAAAGAATTGAAATTCTTACTCGCAATTGGTTTCCCAGCTTACATCTAGTTCCGCTTTTTTTTTT
Source organism: Cucumis cinereus (assembly GCA_037974625.1). NCBI lineage: Eukaryota > Viridiplantae > Streptophyta > Magnoliopsida > Cucurbitales > Cucurbitaceae > Cucumis > Cucumis cinereus. The sequence goes on from JBBPDJ010000026.1 coordinate 4,361,725, forward strand.
TTTCCTTCTTCTATGTATGTACAAAGTTCTGGTTTTTCCTTCTGAATTCTTTTGGAGCTATTATTAAGTTCTCGGAACTTTTGGCATCGCTTTACTTTTCATTTAGTTTATGTGTGACGGTTTTCTATTTAAGAAGGAAAAGAAGAGGATAGAAAGAAGATTGAGACTGACCTCGTTCGTAGAATTCACGACAGCATCTACCTCGAGATTCCACGGATTCCCCCTCCAGAGATATATTTTAGAATTAATTTCATGATCTACGGGAAATCTGGAAACGACTCCAGTAGTCCCACCTTCGGCGTCAGATGGAGAGGTGAGAGGATCAGGAAAGTAAGAATTAGAGAAGGAAGGATCTTCGTTAACGAACTCCAACGAAGACCTATGTTCTGCATCACTCCAACGTGGAATTTGATCCAAATTTACAACATAATCCACGCTATCTGTTGTTGTAGTTGTGGCAGCAGATGTAGCCACTGTCCTGTACATTTTAACAACAACGAAACCAAGCCCTTCCAAAGCTCAAAAATGGATGGCTCATGCAAAGGCCCACATTCATGAGAGAAATCCCTGAAACAAACGAAGTGCCATAAACAACAATCAGGAACAAAAGCAGCAAAAAGTCAGAGAAAATGTCATAAAGTATAAGAAAAGATGTTTCAATTTCAAATAATTCCATAGAAGAAACGAAAACGAACTCGATTTCCTATTTCAACCCTAAACCAGACATTTTACGAAGAACAAAAAGGGAATTGAAAATAATGGAAGAAATTCACAAAATTAACGGGAAAAAAAAAAGAAAAAAGAAATAGAGGATGAGAGAAAGATTAATAACCTGGAAATGCAAATTGGTATGGGGGGATTTCAGAAAGTGTTCTTCCTTTCTTTTTCTTTTTCTTTGACGGAATTTTGTTGTTCTTCAGATTAAAAAAATTAAAAAATTAAAACAAAAAAAAAAATGTCCAGCTAATTTGATAAAATGATGAGCTAGCGAAGCAGCATATACGGATTCGGAGATAATTCCGACTTAAATCGTCCAAAAATGTTTTTTTTTTTTTTTTTAATTGTTTCTTTTTGGCTTTTTTCTGTGCCATGTCCTTCACTCCAATTGTTTTCTCCAAATTTTAAAACCAACATTAAATTATAAATTAGCTTTGGAATATTGGGACTGTATCCCACTTTTTATTTTCAACTTTCAACTATCTAAAATGGGCTTAATGGAGATACTCTTATAACTTCTTCTTTTTCTTTTTTTTTTTTTATTTATTTGATTACATAATTTATTGATTTTGAAATAAATGCTAAATGATTTGATTGGCTGCATTTATTGATCCATAATCTTTCTAGAATTTCGCATTTATACATCAATCATAATGAGGTGCAATCGTTTATCCTTCTTACTGTTACTATAATTCGTTATCGATAGACACAGTATGTCATATTTATTGTTACTGTTATTTTACTGCTAACAGTTAATTTGACAAATTCATAATTCTCGTATTGTAACAATATCTATAACAACTAGTGGATCTCACAAAAATATCACTTGCAATCATATTAAGCACCCACATTTCATTACAATTATATAATAAAGGTAAACAACAACAAAAGTAATTCTCTCATCCAAATAAAGATACGTTTGTTGATTACGAATTTTGAGGTGGAATCCATATTTCATTAAACAACAACAAAGTGATCAAATGAGATCCTTTTTTTTTTAGATTATGACTTATTAATTACATTAACCGGTGGGTAAGGTCATGTTTACAACATAACGCATTCATAGTATTTTTTTAAAAAAATGGACCTCATTCGATTACGTTTGTTGTTGTTCAATAGAATGTGGGCCTCATCTCTCTACAAAATTTGTAATGAACTAAAGTTTTTGATTGTTGATGGAAGAATCATTAATCCAATTACATTTGATTTATTAACTAACTTTCCATCCTTAATTAATTGTTTAGTTACCTTGTTTTAATTAATTAAAAGTGGGTGAGAGGGGAGGTGACAATAACTCAAAGTTGAAAACCATATAAACTTGAAGATAAAACGCTCCAAAAGGTAAGGCCAATGGTTGAGAGCCATTGTGCATTGGAATAAACTTCGGCCCTAGTTTTGCTTTACTCTTTCATTTGGAAGATAATGTTCTATTTTTCTACTTTCTTTTCTTTTTAGTGTTTGTGTTGAAATAGAGGAGCCAAAAATAAAATTAGTGCTCCATGAGCTCAATCGTTAATCAACCTCAACCCGTCTGATTTTACGGACATGTTTGAGGCTAGAAGTTGAGTGAAGTAGCCTGTAATAGTCCACTTCTTGTTTCGAAAAAATGTTTAGTTTTAGTTGGGAATTAAGATTAAGCTAAGATTTGAAATAACTCACATGCTCTTACTATTCTTCAACCCCAAAGGGAATTTGTTTCAAGGGTTGAAAAAATCGTTGACCAACTTTCGGGGTGATTGTCGTTGACCACCGAGGATAAATATGATAAAAAAATAATAGCCCAAAAAAAAAAACATGATCTAAGATAAGCAATATTTATTTTACAGACTGATATGGTTTGGTATAATAATATGCACCCCAAAGACATAGTCTAATAACCAAAACTATAATACTCTGCACCCAAACACAGACAACAATAACTCAGACTATAATACTTTGTACCCCAGACACAGACTGTAATAATATCCAATTTATTATAATCCACATACTATAATAATACTAATTATTGATATTGACTCTGGATTTTCTAATAAAATATGAGCAATACTATTTTTTTTCACAAAAAAAGAGAGAGAATTTTGGTAATTGTTAGAAGAATGAGAGTAAGAAAATCAAATGGAGAAACAACTTCGTTCTTCACTAGTAACAACAATGACAACAAAAAAGGTGCATTGCATTGATGGGAGATTGAAGGAGAGGGTGGAAAAGGAGAAGGAGAGAGGGATGTCACATCATAAAAAATAATATTATAATTAATTTTGTCAATCGTGGTTGATTAATCGTATTTAAAGACAACATCATTTTACCATTAGTCAACTAACAATCCAAGAACTCAGGGGACCATTTAGAACTATTTCTTAAACATCGCAAACTAAAGTGTTAATTTTGAAGTTTAGAGATCAAATAAACATCAATTGCAAACCTCACGGATCAAAAATATATTTTGCCCTAGTTTTTTTTTTTTCCAAAAGTGAAAGACAAGTAAAGCATGTAGCAGAAGTTAAAAGATTTAGATATCATCCTAAGTGCATTAAAATAAAAGATTAAACATGTTTTGTATAACTTGAAAAACAAAATCTAAATATCATATCTTTGAAGCTCAAGTAGTCTACTGATTTGAGGTTGTTTCTGTTCACGAACAAATCTCTGGACAACCATAATATCTTCTCTACTATTCTCTTGGACTTGAAATTAGTTTGTGGGAACTATAAGGTGATTTTAGAACAACAAATTGAGAGAGTTTTTGGTAAGATTTGCTTAAATTTACACTAAATTTGAACATATGGCATTAAGAATTAATCAAAATTAAGCATTAGTCATGCAAGTAATGCATGAAGTTAGTTAACAAGCATTTGACACTTCAAATTCCATTAAGCTTGAAATGGAAAGTCGATTGACCTAATTGATGGGATTTTTCCACTATCAAAATATATTATAATTACATGAAATTTGTAATTTAATTAATCCAGATAATTAATTTTCAGTTTAATTAGATAATATAAATTATAAAAATAATAATTAATTAATTAACCATTTAATTAATTATAATTTACTATCAAATATTAAATTATTGTTTTATCTATTTATCCCCCATCAATTCGATTGACTTAATTTGAATCTCTATTCAAATTTCCAATATTTAAATCTTATTAAAATATTATTTCTCTCTGAATACTATATAGTTAATTATATTGAATATTATTAACAAAATGTTTTCAACATCAATTCGAACAATTCAAATTTTTCGATCACAATATTCTAAGTTTAAATCCGTTATGAGCTAGTAGGAAGACCTAATGGACTTACAAATCATGAGCTTCAACGATCCAAGATTAACCAACTAAACTCTTTTAACCTAGTTAATCAACATTCATTAACTAACTGGAATGTCCAATATAGCTCGTTGCTGCACTTTTTTCACTGTAGATATATTTATGTTCACTTGATATAACCATGATTAGTAAGTTAACCTTTCACAGGTTGTTCGTAATTTCAGCTAGATCAAAATGTCATTTAACCTTCGAAATTGCATCTTGTTCCTTAAGTCTCAATTGATCCTCTAATGAACAATTGGTTTATGGTAAAACTATTAAATCAAGTTTTCTCTTGAGCCAGTGAGAGGGTGATGCCTCTTGTTCAAAACATGAAGTTAGCACTTAAGAAAACAACCTCTCTACTATCTCTAAAAACGGGTAGGAGTGAATTATGTTTTGCACCGTATGTCCCTAGCCATCTACTCGGTCTTACCCCTGAAATGGAAGGCCTATTAGGCCAACGTTGTTGAGCTGCCTTCACCTATGCAAATCTAAGAATAGTCTCGAATGAACAAGAGTTAATAGTTAGCTCAGGATTAATGTCGAGTTACCTAGATCATCAAAGTCGAAATAGACAATTTTAAACAAAAAATGGTGTTATAATGTAAAAATGACTATTTCACGATCTGATCTGATGCAAACTCTTTGACATAAGACACTTCCACTCACATGTCTCTACATGAGCGATCTTATGATCACATTGTTTGTACCAAACACAAAGTGAGTTGCATCCATAGTGTCCTTAGAATAAGGTGTCGAACCTTATTCCTATACTATAGACCGTTTAGACTATCTACTCAAACTTAATCCACATTGATGTCACTACATAAAGTTCAAGTACTCATATTATAGTTAAGGAACCTTAGTTTATTATATTATGAGTTTATATCAAGCAAATCTCATGTTCAAGAACAACTTAATGAACAATACCTCAATAACGACTTTATTGAATAATATAATAGTTTAACATTTACAAATCATAAGTTTTAGAACATAAAACCAACTAAGAAAGTTCTGCTAGTAGCTTTAAATGCACAAATACCCAAATCTTACTGGCTTAATCACCTAGTTTTCTTTTTGTTTTCTCTTTTAGCATAATAAACAACAATAATTAATTAGTGAAGAGTTACAAATTTCAATGGATATTAGTTTTGAATGCCCACATATCCGCATGATCATAAATGCCCACATACTAACCTCTTACTCACATATACATGTAGTGTTTTTCTTTTTTTCTTTTTTTGTTTTTTACATTTAAATAAACAATAGTAATTAGTAAAAAGGGTACAATGGAGATTAAATAAATAATACTGATTGAAGAAGGAAAATAATGGGAATTATGGCAAAATGATCCATAAATGATTCTCTCAATTAGTCACTCTTTAGTAATTAGTGAAGGGCAATAAATAATACTAATTGAAGAAGGGAAATTTTGCATTATATAATTATCATTTAGACAAAAGGATCCAAAAGTGATTCTCCCACCAACCTTTTAAGATAGTAAGATAAGATGTATCCTATAATGTATTATCAATTATATAATTATACAAAATAATTAGGAACATTTTAAAAAATGATAAAATGAATCAAAATATTTACAATTTCAGTTTCTATCGGTGTAGAATATGCAATTATATAATTACATAAAATAATTTGGTTTTTCTTTTGGTGTTCTTGATGGATTTTGAATACCCATTGTAGATTGGGTTAAAACTTGGTTCTCATGGCTTTTGAAGGTTGATTGAGAGTTTTAGCCGTTGTCCAACAACGTTTTGGTAATTTTCGTCGACGTTGGGTGAGCATTTGTGTTTTCTTTAAGTTGAATTTTTTTTAAAGGAAGTGTTAAGGAAATTTATGTTAATTTGTTGCTTGATTATGGGGAATTCTTAATTGGTTAAGGCTAGAGAGCTTGATTGCTTGGGTTTTTAGTTACAACTAAAATTGACGTAAGGGATTTATTACTGGAAATCTTCGAATGATGATAAGATGTGTTCTCACTATGATGCGGAGATGGACTGCTTTATATTTAGACTGTGAAAGTATCATGAAAATGTATGATTATTGATGTGTACATGATGATATTATGGGAATACAAAACTTTGCATGCTAAGTATTTGACTGACGGTGTATGTGTAACATTTCAAAATTTAAGATAATTTTAAATTTTTGTTATCAATTATCTTAATTGATTTAAGTTTAAGTGGGTAATTTGATTTTGGTTTGTTAAGAGGTTATTGATTTAATTCAAAAAGAAATTAGGAGGATTTTTTATTTGGTGAATTTTGTTTAAGAAAATTATATATATATATATATATATATTTATTTAATTTAAAGGGTGCTGGTTAGAGAAAATAATATTTGGTGGAGTGAGTTAATGAGGAGAGATGAAGATTTGATTAATTTGGAATAAGATAAGAAAAAGATTTATTTGTATTGGAAAAAAAAGGAAAAGATTTATTTGTATTTGAAAAAGGAAAAGGAAATCATAATAATAATAGATATTATTATTGTTTTATTTATAAATAAATTAGGGTTACTTAGAAAAGCGTGAAAAGTTTCAATTTTCTTCATCTCCTTCCTCACACCGCCGCTAGCCCCTCGCCACTATGGACTTTCTCCCCAGTCGCCGTCGTCGCCTTTGTTGGTGGTATTTTAAGGTGGGTTTGGATACCTATTAAAGTTAAATTGAGAATTTATTTGGGACCTGTTCTTGATTATTTGAAGGTTAAATTGGAGCAAAATCGTTGAAATTTATTTGTGGAGTTCTTTTTATGAATTGGTAAGTTGATTAAAATAATTGTTATTGAAAAATTATTGATTAAATGTTATATGTTTAGGATCAAGGAGTCATATTTCAAGCAAAGAGATTTTTTTTTTTGTATTTTGAGGTAAGAGATATACTACCGGATCCTCGATAAGATGTTGCATGACAGTAAGGATGCATATGACAGTTGAGTTAATTGGTGGAATTGATTGATGTAGTGAGTTAGTGATGTATTAGATGAGTTTAATAATTTTAATTAATAATTTTTATGGAGAATTATTAATTAAAATTTATTATGTTATGGCGGCTTGTTCGAACTATACGATGTTATGCATTTATGGTTTGACATAATATTTATGATATGTGAATGCAAATGTTGAATGAAAATTTTATTATGTTTATGATTGATTGGACTAAGAATGCATGTTAGAAATTATGGTAGCTATTAACTTTATTTATTAGCCATATTACCCTGTAAGGAAGTGTGTTCCTTCGGGTTCACCAGATAGTTACGTGTTCCTTTAGGTTCACCAGACAGACACGTTTCCTACGGGATCATTAGCAAGTTATGAGTGTTCCTACGGGTTTACTAGATTATGTAACATAGGGTATAGGTTTAATAGAAAGTTAACAGTTCACCTAGCGGGCCTAGTAGTGAGTCTCTTACTGGGTATTTTTATACTCACCTTTTTCATGTTTGTTTTTCAGATAAGTATGAGAAAACCAGCGACGGACAAAAAGGACCAATGACCATGTGTTTAGAGACTATATTGACAAATGCTTCCGTTGTGTTGATGTTGATATTATTGACAAATGCTTCTGCTACATTTTGTTAAGATTATGAGTTTTTACTTAAGTAACGACCTCGGGCTAAGGGTGAATTTGGGGCGCTACAGTCTGTTAATTTGCTATGTTGATTTATAGTACATCTTGTTTTGTGTTACGATGTCCCTATGAGATCATCGTCCAATACAACTTTTTACTGTTAAGACTGATATGTGTACCCTCAGGTTCATAATTATGATTGACGTGTGCTTCTACAAGACCACTATACTGCCATGACACATGATGTATAATATGTTTGATAAGAGGGTTAACAAGTTCACCTAGTGGGCTCAGTAGTGGGTCTCTTACTGAGTATTTATAATACTCACCCTTTCCATGTTTCATTTTTTAGGTAAAGGTAAAGGCAAGCTGATGAGTGATAATAGGAACCCGTGACCATGACATTTGGAACTAAGATAGACTATTGCTTTCGTTTTATTTCCATGATTTTAGAATGTTTATGAACTCTTGGTTAGATAGGTACTTGAGTTTGAAACACTTATTTTCCTTTTATGTTTTTATTAGGGGACCCCGAGGATATTTATTCACTTATTTAAACCTTTTGCACCCTGAGGTTGTTTCTTTGTATTTTTAATCAAATGATCTTAAAATTTGCATGTTCTTGGTTTTAAAATTTTGTTTTTAAAAGAGTAATGATCTTAGCTTAAGTTTGAAATGTTGGATCGTTACATGCAATGAATGTGTGATGTACAATTAGAAAACCAATCACGATCTATCAAGTGAGGAATTCTTGAACGTGTAGAACTTTTGTATATAATCAAAGATATTCAAGTATTCTATTGATTTAAAGATATTGTTCCAATTGTTTACAACTTAAGAAGAGAATAAAAAAAATAACTTTAATAACTCTATTTAGGTGATAGACTGAGATAGACTAAGATAGATTGTCTATATGAGTATAGACTAAGATAGTGTTGTTTATCAATGAATAGTTCTATCTCGGTGATACAATACAATACAAAGTAGAGAATATAATTCAAAATAAAATAGGGACAAAACAAAGAGATAGACAAAGATAGGTGTCTATCTTTGTGTATTAGAGATAGACAAAGATAAGTGTTTATCTCTGTCTATTTTGAATATATAATGATAGTCCTCTATCACTTTCTATCTGAGATAGACTCTAATAAGAGTTTTATCTCTGTCGATTTGGGATAGACACCGATAGTCCTCTATTAGTGTCTATCTGGAATAAAAAGTGATAGTTGTCTATCATTAGATAGACAATGATAATTATCTATCACAATGATGAGTGATAGAATGAGATAGTGATGTAACGTTGTCCATCAATGCATAGTTCTATCTTGCTGATACAATACAATCCAAAATAGTGAATTCAATTCAAAGAAAAACAAGGACAACAAAACAAAGAGATAGTGTATTTTTGTCTATCTAATATAAACAATGATAGTCCTCTATCACTTCCTATCTGAGATAGACTTTTATAGAGGTCTATCTCTGTCTACCTAGGATAGACATTAATAGTTCTCTATTAGTGTCTATCTAAGGTAGACAGTGGTAGTTGTCTTTTAAATTCATCTTTGTTTTCTAGGTCTTCCAACTTTACGTTTGACAATAGGAGAAAAACATCACACAACATCAATTATCTTTTAAATTCATCTTTGTTTTCTAGGTCTTCCAACTTTTCTGTCTTTTAAATTCCTCTTTGTTTTTTTTTTTTTGTTGATGAGTTTTTGCTAAAATGAAATTTATACAAAAAGGAAAGGGAGAAGGGAGGAGATGAGGGAATTGTGTGTTTGTGTAATCGTAAACCAAATGCATATTTATTCGTGTGCAATCTTAGCTTTGCATATACTAGCTCGTTTCTTTTTTTGTTATTGGAAAAACAATGTATGAGTTACAAGACTACAATATAATTTGAAAAGAGAGAGATAGAGCTCGTGTTTATCTGAGATAGACAATGATATAGTTCTATCATTGTCTATCTCAGACAGATAGAGATGAAATACTATCATTGTCTATCTAAGATAAACAGAGATAAAATACTATCAGTGTCTATCAATGATAGTTTTTGTGCTTTTCCAAATTCTATTAATAAGTAATCATATTATCAAAAATAGTTAACTCAAGACCAGAATAAATTAGAAAATATCATTCATATACTCGAATGTCGATATCATTTGATTAATTGGTTCAAGTGTGCAAGTCCTAGTACTGTGACCTTTACGATTACAACGAGAACATTTTGATGAACTTTTAAATTCACCCACAGATGTAATTCTTTATTTTCTAACTTATGTACCAGAAAGGATGTTGATCCTAACAATAAAAACCAATACAACCAACAATTAACCATCGATCATCCATGTGGGAAGCTATATGGATGGAGGTTTGAAACAGGGTGGTAAACCACCTTTCTTTTTTTTTTTTGAATAGTTTCTTGTAGTATAAAAGCTTTCTGTTGCCGCGCTTGTTAAGGTGAAGGTTGTGCCTATCATAGCAATCTAATGACTAGCTCGAGGGAAGTTCAAGCTTTGAGTAACGTCTCCCTAGTTCTTGGGCTAACAAAGAGATATCTATTGTTGCTAGCGAATATGATTTCGGTGGTCTTCTAGCTTGACATTTAACAATGAGAGGTAATGTTTTCATGACATCATCTTTAGCTCTCAAATCCAAATGAACTCCAACAAGTCGAATACAACAACTTTATGTTACTAACAATATTCTTCTATATGAAACTTAGTTACATAAGAATAGATATCTAAATTAGTCATGGTATTCTACAAAATGAAAAAAGAAATTATACAAAAAACTCATAATGAAAATGTCACTAAAATATGTAAGAAACTCATAATGAAACTATCCAACAATGATTAGGAGAAATATATTTCTATCATTGTTTATGAATGATAGACAAAGATAAAACTCTATCTCTATCTGACTAGGATAAATACTTATAAACTTTTATCTCTATCTATCACAAAACAATGAGATAGACAAAGATAGTCTTCTATCTCTATCTATCACAAAAGAAAGAGATTGACAAAGTTAGGCGTCTATCTTTGTCTATATGAGATAATCAGAGATATAGTTCTATCTTTGTCTATTATGTGTCTATCTCTCTCTGTATCTATCTATGATAGATACAGAGAGATAAAGTTCTATCTCTTTGTTTTAACTATGATGGACTTCTATCTTTAATTATCACAAAAGAAATAGATAGAAAGAGATAAATGTCTATCTATGTATATGAAGAAGAAGGTGAAGAAGAAGGTGATGATCATTAGGGGTGTTCAGAAAAACTGTCAACCCGACGAACCCGGCTTACCCAACCCAAACCGTAAGGGTTAGGTTGGGTTAAAAAAAAATTTGGGTTGGGTTGGGTTGAAAAAATAAAATTTGGGCCAGTTCTCGGGTTGAAGAAAAATAGACCCGGGTTGACCCGGCCCAACCCGGTCAATTCCAATTTTTTTTAATATATATATATATATATATAATTAGGTAACCTAGGTTTTCTTCCTCTCATTTCCGCTCTTTTTTTCTCTTCTCGTTCACACCACTTCCTTCTCCTCACGCCAACGACCTTCCTCTCCCTCTATAACATTTGTCGCCTCCCTCATCCCCAACCTCGTCTAGTCCACCATTTGTCACATTTGTCGCCTCCCTCATCCCCAACCTCGTCTAGTCCACCATTTGTCGCCTCCCTCATCCCCAACCTCGTCTAGTCCACCATTTGTCGCCTCCCTCATCCCCAACCTCGTCTAGTC
>JBBPDJ010000026.1:4373193-4390499 GCA_037974625.1 Cucumis cinereus
GTCTACTCCGTCATCCCTCATTCCCAACCTTGTCTACTCCGTCATCCCTCATTCCCAACCTTGTCTACTCCGTCATCCCTCATTCCCAACCTTGTCTACTCCGTCATCCCTCATTCCCAACCTTGTCTACTCCGTCATCCCTCATTCCCAACCTTGTCTACTCCGTCATCCCTCATTCCCAACCTTGTCTACTCCGTCATCCCTCATTCCCAACCTTGTCTACTCCGTCATCGCCTTAATTTTAACATTTTGAGTTCAATGAGTGTTTAAATTAGATTTGAGACCGATTTGAATTTTTTTAAGCCATAATTTTTTTTTATTATTGCTATTGAGACTAATATAAAATTTAGAATTTTTTTACGATTTTTTATTTGCTATTTTTCTATGTGTTTTTTCCAAAAAACACAACCCGAGGAACCGACCTAACCCAACTCCAAAATATTGGGTTGGGTTGGGTTAGCGTTCAAATTGGAACCGACGGGGTTGGGTGTAAGGCCAACCTGAATTTTCGGGTTGGTCCACACCAACCCGGACCATGTACACCCCTAATGATCATGATTATGATCAGAATTTGAAGAAGAAGAAAAAGAAGAAGATAATCGTTATCATGATCGAAAGAAGAAAAGAAAAAATATGATTGGAAGAAGAAGAAAAAATATGATTGGAAGAAGTAGAAAAATATGATTGAAAGAAGAAGAAAATGAATTTTTTTTTTATCTTTCCTATCCTAACTAACACTTTGATGATGAGTTAGCCAAATTCCAAAAACATCACATTTATAATAGTTATAAAAAATGGCTAAAAAACCTTATAATTAATTAATTAATTAATTAGAATCCCTATTCCCTATTTATAAACAATAATTCATAACTTCAACTAATGTAACAAAGAAATTTATAGAAAAGCATTAGGTTGAAGCCTTTTATGAACACAAATGATTAAAGGATTTATGAGTGAGTAGATTGTAGAGACCTCATTTTGCTTCAATTTCTTCCTTCTCTGTGATGAATGTGAAATAACAACATTAAAAAATGGTTGCTCTGAATCCCCAACACAAATTCGTAGTTCACTTCAATCAATCCACTCCAGCCTTTTTCTTCAACATCGCGATGAAATTCTCCCTCTCCTCCGGCGACATTCCCTCTGCCGAGCAATCTCCAACTCCCCATTCCGCACCACGGATGCAATATTTCTCAACAATTTTCTGACGGTTCCTGAAGTTTTGCACAACACAGAAGCACCGATTTCATTCGTTAACCAAATTTGGGATTAAACCTGAAAAAAATAAAACCTAGCAAATTCTTGTTTTACTTTTCCTTGTTCATCTTCGATCGCTCCAGAAGTTCCTTCAGCAGTGGAGATGATTTGAATCTGGCATCAGCTTCCGCGTATTTCTTCTGATTTTCTTCTGCAAAACAGTTTCAAAAGTTAGGTTTTATGGAAGGATTGAACCGTTTTTCCTCCTCTTTTCAAGAATTTGAAAGTAATCGAACCATTGAAGCGGTTGAGAAAGTCGATTTGAGGCAATTCCGGACCAGGAACGGATTCGATTCCAGAGAATCCTGATAGAAATCCGGCATTCGCTGCAGATAATCGGGTAAGTAAACAACTTCAGATTCCAAAAAAGGTAAAGAAAATCGAATCCGTACAGAATTGTGGATAAGATAGTACACAACTAATTTCGCAAAAAAAATGGAAAGAAATGGTGATGAATAGAATAATGCAACGTTTAAAACCTGGAGTGGGCCACATGAGAAGGGAAATGGAGGCGGCTAATGCGATGGATTTGCGAAGAAGTGGAGAGTAAGTGGAAGAAGAGGAGAAAGAGGGAGCAGTTAGAGAAGATGGAGGTTTGTCCACGGAAGTGAATCGGAGATTGTTACGAAGATTAGAAGAAATTTGAGAGGAGCGATGGGTTGAAGATGGAATTCGAGCAAATGGTTGGGGAAGAAGGGGAAGGGATGAGGAAGCCATTGACGCTCTGTTCTTCTTCCCTCCACTAAATGCCCAGACTTGAAAATTATAAATAAATATTTGGTTTTGATAATGGTAGAGTTCTCAGGTTTACAAATCAACTAAACTAGAAACCTTTTTATGAGGATTTTTTTTTTTCCATCTTCTGTTTGGTTTTAAGTTTTAAAGTATACTTTTATCTTTGTTTAGTGTTCTCCTTTCCCTCCCTCGCTAACATAGCATTTGAATTTAAAATATTAACGTATATTGTAAAAAATTGTAAATATAACAAAATCTATCATATATGATTGAAGTCTATCACTCATAAATTATGTTACACATAACTGGTCTATTGTCATAGAAGTCTATCACATATAAAATTTGTTGTATTTACAAATTTTTAAAAATGTTGATATATATGTAACTGTTATTTTTAAAATCCCTATCCATTATAATTATCGTTCTCTTAATCGTTTCGTTCTATGTTGCTTGTGACTATGTTGCTTGTGACTTGACTTTGAACCGTGGAGTCTTCTTATTTTTTTTTTAATTTTATAGCAATTTGATGTGTTTTAAAAATTAAAATGTCAATTTTAGTCATTAGATTTTGCATTTGATTTGATTTTTTATTTTATATTGGTCCTTACGTTTTTTTTTCGAGATATACATCTTAACCTCAAATTTTTTTATTAACAGAAAATAATTAATACGTAAGAAATGAGGGAGGGAGGAGCGGGAGAAAATATTAGACTTTTTACTAAACACAAAATAAATAATTGTTATAGTATTTAGTATAAATTTTAATTTTATGTTATTATTAGTATTATATAAAAATCAGATTTAAATTTCAAGTTTTATTGTCTATTATTTAAGATAATGAATATATATAAATTGAATATTTAAATTTAAATAATTGATAACTTGTATTTTTACGAGTTATTTTCTCAAGTTATAATATTTAGGCATGTTAGAAAAGAAACGAGTAAAGTCACATAGAGATAAAATTAAGATATTTATTATGTGCCACTTCACTCAAAGATGATCTATGATGTTTGTTTTTATCATTAATACGCTGAAATGGTGGAATTCATCGATCAATTTACGAACACAAGTGCCTTGCGAAAGCATAACATGAAATCTATGCGAAGAAGAATTAGATATGTGAATAATTTGATTTATATTGATTTGTTTTTACTAAAAAAGTTGATTAGTCTTTTTAGGGCAAAAGTTCATTAATTTATCATTAAATTCAAATTGTCAGGTAAAACTAACAGTAATAAATAATTTAATGATATAGTTAATTATTTAATTAAAATTTTCACATATTAATGATTTCAATCAATTTTACTTTTTTTTTAAAAAATTAACGGGAACAAATTAAATCCAATCTCCATGAATTTCCTGCGAGAACTTTCCACCCCGATCCCCGTGGGAAATTTTACGGGCAAATTGAGATAGGGAATAAAATGGGGAGCGAGGATGGGGACGATGAATGACATCCCAGGCCCCATCGCTTGGACATCACTAGTGATAGCAACTTATAAATATCTATTAATGTCAATTAGTGAGGAGATAATAATCTACCAGTGTCTATCACTAATATACAATGATATTTTGATATATTTGTAAATATTTTGGTTAATTTTGCTATATTTGAAAAAAAATCCTAAAAAATAGTGAACTGAAAATATATGCAAAATGGATCAAATTAAGTACAAGGGCAACTAGACAAATAACAAAATAAATAGTTTAGTTTGGATAAATAGCAAAATATATATATATATATATATACAAATGGCAAAACAAGAAAATTAATTAAAAATGAAAAATATGAATTGACAAACACGACCCCACCTAAACTAAAAACTAGTGTTCAAATAAAGGATTTGAAGAGTCTCACAAAAATTTAAAACTCACTCAAATACACTATAATAAAATGCATACCAAGGTATGTAATCCCAATAGACAACCCAAGACTCTCTCTTCCTCTTCATGCGTGAAAGAAGAAGAAACCTTCAGTCTTCTTTTTCCTCTTCAGTTTCTCTCCACCTTCAACCTATTCTGCAAAAAAAAAAAAAAAAAAAAAATCTTGGTTTTCCCGAACGTCTTCTGATACTTCAACTTTAGCCAGGCGAGCATACAAAAAAAAAATTGTGCATGAAGTTCTTCGGTCGAAATCCGTGAAGCCATCAAGCTCTCGATTGTTTGTTCGTTAGAAATGCTCGCAGTGGAGGAAGAAATCCTCCGATCGAAATTTGTGAAACCGTGAAGCTTTTCACTGTCCGTTCGTTCGAAATCCTCGCAGTGGAGGAAGAAATCGTTCGATCAAAATCTGTGAAGTCGTGAAGGCCGCAAAGACCAAACCAAACTTCAAAGATGAATGATATAATCTTCAAACTTCTCAAAGTAAACAAGGACCGTCTTCAAGCAAAGTGATGGTGCTTCAACTTCTTGTGGCTAGTTTAAAAACTTAGGATTTTTTTCTTTTTAAAAAATTAACAAATGGTTTTTTTTAAAAATAAACAACCATCTGATATATTTTTTTTAAATCTATAATATACCAACATACTATCTAAAAAATAGTTTATAACTGAAAAATCAAATATTAGTTGTAAATTAAAATGAGAGAAGCTTGTTATAAAAAAAATAATATACACAAAACATGAGAGAGAGTTGTTACTACAAAAATAATGTAAATTAACCTAGGAGAGAAAAACAAATGGAACAAATGGAAATCGTGTTATGTAAAATTCGTATGCCATATTAGTGCACATGTCACTCAATGGATAGAGACGTATGGAAGAGTTCATTAGTTTGCTGAGATTTAAAAAAATCTTATATTACTTGAAAAATCTATAATATATCAAAATAACTTATTTGAAAATATATTTCAAATCTCAACTTTATTTGAAAATTTCTTATTTAAAAAAATTCAGGTGTTACTTACAACAAAATACAAATTTATAATTAATGAAAAACCATTGTAAATATTAAAACTTAAATTACATAATTAAAAAAAAATGTGTGTAAATTGTAAAACAAATTACATTTAAGATGAACCTAACAACCTAATTTGATCCATCAACAAAATCAATCAAACTAAATTTGAGCTTTAAAAAAAACCCGACCTTGTATTATTTGAACAATTCTACCAAAAAGAAAATAAAGGTATGAAATTATATGAAAATCAAACCACTGTATTTCTAAATAAAACTTTTTAAAAATAGGCTTTCTAATTGACAACAAATCTAAATTAAAGCATATAATTAAGTATGCACAAATACCAAATACTTAATATTAGAAAACAATTAGAAATATAGAAAAAATTGTGCAATTCTAAAAATTGTTTGAAAACAAAAGTCATCAATAAAAATAGAAAAGAGAAAAGTTGATGATTTTAATAGCATGGTCGAAACAAAACAAATCATATAAGTGTTTTACTTTTGGCATGACAAACAACATTACCATTGAATTCCTATTCCGATTACGAGCAGTTTACTATAAGGATCAAATATATAGTTTGTTATTCAATAATATGTACCAAATAATAATATGTACCAAATAAGAGAAAGAAATCAAAATGGTTTAATCTGAATGTAAAATAATAAAAAATGAATAAGATAATAAAAAAATCTAAAGATATAAAACTATAGTGATAAACAAATTAAATATTGATTAATCCGAAATATTTTCAGAGAAGAGTTAAATCAAAATAAATCCGATATAAAACTGACAATTGAAATCTATTCACTCTATTAGATTGAAATCTCATAACCAATGTCTTGAATTATACTCTATTTCAATAATTCAACTACTTTATCTCTTGATACTATTAGATTTAAATCTCACCATCGACGTTTCGAACAAAAATGAGACTTCAATTTTATACCAAGATAACTAGAGTAAAGAAACCTCACAAACTCAATATACTAAACCGAGCCCATACACTTGACATATATGTCTATAAAAGCAAAACGTATATGAATGCTTGACAAATAAAGAAGTAAACATTTAAACAGTCTATGATATTAAAAAATTACTAATTACATTATTGTCCAACATCAGAAATACAGTGTAATTCGGTAAAGTAAACCATATAGTCCAAACTGACAAAAACAATTCTTACTCAGTGTAGAGTTATAGCAAAAACCTAGTGATTAAAATGGTAGTTAGTTTTTTGCTTGCACAAAATAGATACTTCAGTTGAGATATTGGTAGAAGGAAAGTACATCAAGAATATTAAAATAATATTATGGTAAGTAATAAAATTTATCATAAGATAATATCTATAAAGTAACAAAAAAGTCAAAATGGTTTAATCAAAATTTAAAATAAAGAAAAAACGAAGAAGATAAAGAAAAAAATGTAAAGATATATTATTAATTAAAATCATTAAAGTGATAAACAAATTAAATACTGAATAATCCTAGATATTTTAAAAAATTAGTTAAACCAAAACAAATTTGATATCAAACTAAGATTTTAAATTTCAAAATAGAGAAAAATTCGAATGTTTTATCTCTTTATTCCGTTGGGTTGAAATCTCATAACCAACGTTCCGATTAGATTATATTTCAACAATTCAGCTACTTTATACTTGGATTTCATTAGGTTTGAATCACACAATCACACCTCTTGTTTTTTGAATTACACAATATTAAATACATGATACATGAATTACTCTGTATCCGACTACATGATACTTAGATACATGAATTATATGCTTTAGTTATCTTGATATTTAAAAGAAAGCAAACTAAATCAAATCTTCTCAGTGATATTTTGGAATAAAAAAAGAAATAAAAGAAATCAAATCTTCAAGTTGGTTAATGAGGTATTTTTGGTTAAAACAAATCAAATCAATTTTCGGTTAATAAAAAAATCTTTTAATATTTCCAAAAATTAAAATAAAACAAATATTTTGATATTTTAAAGAAATCAAAATAAATCAAATCTTTTCGGTTAAAGTAAATCTAATCTAATATAAAATAATTCATGCAAATTTCAAAATGGGAGCAAATTATGACACCAAAATCTCAATTCCGTTAGATTGCAAACACATATCCGACGCTTCCTATTAGGTGGTCTCGTTTTCGACGATTCAGTTTGTATTGTATTTTGATAAAATACAAAGTAATCGAAAAATCAGCAATTCGACCATAACAAAGTCAAATAAGGCATATTGAAAATGTGGAATGTGTGTGGTGTCACAATCGTAGCTTTTCGAATGCGGGTCAAACGATTGTGCGGCACTTGATCTACTCGGTCAGCAAGTCAGCCGTGCTAAATCCACAACTCGCGGACTATCTCGAGGGTATGATGTGACCTCCCTTCCCGTTTTTAGAGAAAATGGTTTTTATAAAACGGGAGAGAGAAAGCAAATAGTTGAAAACATCATTAAAGCAAGCATTGAAGACTATCAGTTGCAAGAAAAGATTTGATTGCAAAGAGTGCGACAAGGCTTGGTCGGAGATTCACTTAGTGGGTCTCCCCTATAGTACATTTTGAACATTTTCCATTGTGGCAGACTTGCATATGAAATTTGCGAGCGTTCACTTACAAGCAAGCCGACATGGACACAAGGCATAGCGACACAAAATTAAAGCACAATGACATGAATATGAAAGCACACACTAAACTAAGAATAAAACATAAACATAAGGTGGGTGAAGAGGGTTTTGGGCATGCGACCATAGGAAGACTCTCCTTGGACAAGCATGCTCAAGACACGTGGCACATGCTTTGCTTTAAAACTTATTTAATCCATTTTTTTGCCAAAAATCAAGAAGACTCCCCCACTTTTTCCATTTCCTCAAATTTCGAGAATTAGACTATATGGCAAAATTCTTTGTTGTAATTGAAAAAATGACAAAACCAAAATTTATTAAGAATTTTAGCAAATTTGTTGTGGAGCATGTGATTTAGATTCTTGGTCCGTAAATGATCTCTATAATGTAACCAAATCTTTTGTAAATTTAAATTTAAATATTTAAAATCTTTCATATTCACCTAAAACAAAATTTACCACCCAAGATGAAATTAGTTACATATTTTCTTTATAAAGGAAAATCTCTCTATTTTAAATATTTATCTATATATTTTTTAATAAATTTTCAAATCTTCCACTCGCTAGCAATAACCTACAGAGAAACATAATCCATTGCTTAGGGAAGGAAAAAATTAGATCAAGTAAAAAAGGAAACCGTCTTCATTGCATGCTACTGTGTATTCAACGATATCTTGTAAGAACAAAGAACTATTAGAAATTTGATATAATCGAAAGGTTAAATATGTTTACATTCAATTCATCAAGGTCCACTTTTAGGAACATGTTACAAGGATGATTCTTAGCCAATTTGAAACAAATATGAAGCGATTGTACGATATGGACCGCACAAAGAAGCAGTAAAATTCTAGACTGGAGAATGCCACAATAGATCGGAGAATCTTTTAAAGAGATGTGAATGATAGAAGAAATTTCTAGTAGTATTGGAATGGAGAAATCGAATGAGTTTTTGGAGGTAACATTTTAATATGTGAGATTGAATGGAAGGATAAAACTATATGTAACAGTCAATCTTGGGAATTTAGAATACATCAAATTAGAAGCAACAAATGTAAGTAGAGAAGAACAATTTGGATGGACTATTAAAAATTAGCAATAGCAGATGTAAGTAGGTGAAAGGTGAAAGTTTAAGGATTGATGGTGTTTTGGTAGACAACTCAACCTCGTCTCAATTGCCCACCAATACCATGTATTTCTTGCAAATACCATGTATTGTTTTTGTTATTTGTTTTTTGGTAAAAAATTACGAACTAATTATCAAGAACACAACTCCCAAAATAGAATGTAATGGCCAGAACAAACAATTAAAGCGATAAAGAATAGAGACAAAGAACACAACGATATATAGTGGTTCGACCAATTTGGTCTACTTCCACTTTGAGAACCAGCATGGAGAGATTATACTAAGAGCAATCAAGAGTACAAATTACAGAATTTCAACAAGATAAACAATCTGTAATTTATCTACTCAAACCTGACTATATCGTCGAACAAACACCCAAGAAACTGAGAGAGCCACGCATCGACAAAAGCCTCTGAAAACGAGACCTAACCCGCCGAAACCGCCTCCTTTAACTGAAGATCCACGTGCTTAGTAACCCACTGCAAATTGATACCAAACACACGTCAAACGAAGACTCACGCTTCGAATTCGAGACCCCCACGACTTGTCGAAACCTGCAGCCTTCGTAAAACCTATTGTCGACGTCGATACCCACTCCAAACGGACATTACCACGTCGTTGATGCTCGTCGGAATGAATAAAACCACGTTTCTCTCTCTAGATTTGTAGAGAAACACTCTTTCTCTCTCTAAGATGTGTTATGCGGCTGACCCTTTCTCTCTTTTTCTTCTTTTTACGATTTTGAGACCTAAAAGATAGAAGATGAACATATTTGCAAAAATGCCATTGAGGCATAATTACCCAATTGTCCTTATTTAAAATCCCTTTTTAAATACTTAAATATTTGACACTTTTCTACAAATTTCCCTAATGACAAACTATTTAAGACACCAAACTAATTCTCCTATCACTCTATCATCCAGATTTAACATTCAGCTCATCTAACAGGTATTTAAACCTATGAGCTGGAAGAACTTTGGCTAACATATCTGATAAATTCTCAACTGTATGAACTTTGACAAGTTCAACATCTTTCTGAGCAACAACCTCCCTGATATAATGAAATTTGACATCGATATGCTTAGTTCGTTTGTGATGAGATGGATTCTTTGCAAGATGAATAACACTCTGGCTATCACAACAGATGTAGGAATAAACTCCTGCGATAACAACTCATCAACTATTCTTTTTAACCACACTGCCTCCTTAACTGCTTCACCAACTAAAATATACTCTAACTCAGTAGTAGACAACGCAACAACTGGCTGTAGAGTAACTTTCTAACTGACCACATTACCATACAAACAAAAAATGTGACCTGATAAAGACCTTTTATCGAGATCTGCTGCATAATCTGCATCTGTGAAGCCTTCCAACAATGTTGACTTATCACAATTCCTGCTAAAACACAATGATACACTGACACTGCCTTTCAAGTATCGAAGCACCCATTTAACTGCATTTCAATGCTCCTTTCCAAGATTTGACATAAACCTGCTGTTCATACTCATAGCATAACCTAAGTCAGGTTTAGTTCAAATGATCAAATACATTATACTTCCAACAGTATTACAATAGAAAACATTAGACATCTCAAACCTTTCTTGTTCAGTAACAGGACACTAAGATGAAGAAAGTCTAAAGTGAGATGCTAAGGGTGTCGAAACTGCCTTGCAACTAGACATATTGTACTTTTCAAGCAGTTTAAGCACATAACTCTCCTGCGAAATGGTCAACAAACCTTTCTTCCTATCTATTTTCACATCCATGCTTAGGATCTTTTTCAATTCACCTAAATCTTTCATCTCAAACTCACTACTCAACTGTTTCTTGAGTTCATAGATTTCAGCATAATCCTTAGACACTAGTATCATATCATCTACATACAATAGTAGATAAATATAAGTACCTTTCTGAGATATGTTCCAGTAAACACAGGCATCATATGAGTTTTTGTGAAACCCCTGCTTTAGAATAAAAGTATCAAACCTGATATACCACTGTCTCAGGGATTGCTTCAGTCCATAGATGGACTTGTGAAGACGACAAACCATGTGTTCCTTACCCTTCACCTCATAGCCCTTAGGTTAAGCCATGTAAATCACCTCCTCCAATTCTCCATGAAGGAATGTTGTGGTGACGTCCATCTGTTCAATAAACATATCAAAATGAACAACAATAGATAAGCTTAATCTAATGGATGAATGCCTCACCACCAGAGAGAAAATCTCATGAAAGTCAACTCCTTCCTTCTGTGTGTAACCCTTGGCCACCAACCTAGCCTTATACCTAGGCTTACTGTCACCTCTTGTACATGGCTTGATTTTGTAAATCCACTTTTGACTAAATGAGTTTCTGATTAGGAGGCTTTGGAACCAATGACCATGTCTGATTCTTCTGCAATGAGAACAACTCTGCTTCCATAGCATCCTTCCATTGCTCCTTAGAATCAGATGCAATTGCCTCCTCAAAAGTGAGAGGCTCTGCTTCAATACTGTCAACTGCACAAGTAAGAGCATAAGCAACTAAATCAGCATAACCATACCTCGTAGGAGCCTGTCTCACCCTCTGAGCCCTGTCACGAGTAAGCTGATAGTTCTGTAGGTCATTGTTACTTGAACTTCCTTCACTAGAAGCTCCCTCATCAATCAAAGTCCTCTCTTGTTGAGAAGTCGTACACCATCATATTCAGGCTGTTGTGAAGACTCTGCTTCTGAAACCAGTGGTAACTGATGGTCGTACTTCAGAATCAATTTTGACCTTTGCTATAACATGTTCAATTGTCTGCTGTTTCTGCTGCTCTTTGACACAAAATGACATTTCTGTCTCATTAAAGGTTACATCTCTGCTGATAATACATTTATTTCTACCCTCTTCCAAGCACCAAAGTTTATAACCTTTAACACCCTGAGGATAGCCAATAAACATGCATTTCAATGCCCTCTTGTTCAGCTTTCCATCTTTAACATGAGCATAAGCTGAACATCCAAACACTCTGAGATGATCCAGACTAGGAGTTGTTGTAACACCCGATCTTTTTCTAGAAATTCATTGATGTAAAATTTGTTGTAATTTGTGTTGTGAAATTATTATTTATTGAAAGAAGGGTATTTTAGTAATTTTGGAAAAACATCAAGGACAAAGTGGTAATTTACTTGAATTATTATTAAAAAAAAATGAAAGTGGATTTTTAGGGTTGTTGTCGGAATTTGTGAGGATAAGAATGAGTTGAAAGAGAAGAAGAGAAGGAAAGGAAGAAAACCGAGAGAAGAAGAGGAAGAGAGAAAAGAGCCAAATTGAAGGTTATTTTAGGAGAAGGATTGGGTATTTCGGAGTAGAATTGAGATAAGGAGAGAGTGGAAGCTGGAGAGTGGTTTGATTTGAAGAAATTGGAAGAGAAGGCCGAGAGAGAGAGGGTGAAAAATCTGGAAATTTTGAAGTTGACACCTTGAGAAGAAGTGAGAAATTAAGCTTCAATTCTTAACCGAATTGAGTGAAATTTGTGTCTAAATTCTTAGAAAAGAAAGAGAAAGCTGAAGCACAGCTAAATTTGGAGATATTTGGCCGAAGATACCACTAATTTTGAAGAAAAAGAGCTCGGGTTGCTGGAAAATGCGAAAAACAGACCCGAAACTTTAAAAATTCATGTCTCCGTCTACAGGTTGAGTTAAGGTCTCATTTTTGGAGTTAAGTTAGATTATTAGTTCATTTAGAGTTCTGTAAAAGGAATTGAGTTGATTTGGTCTGTGTAGGAAGAAATCGAAGTTGCAATTCTGGGTTTTAAGCTCGCCGAAAAACTGAGCAAGGTGACTTCCAGAGGAGATTTCGAGCTATCCACGAGAAGCTTGAAGCTTAAATTTTGAGGTAAGTAAATAGACTCATGTAGAAATCGTTTGCCGTAGGTTAGAGCTTCGAATTCTTAGTAGATTGAGAGAATTGGCTTGCCGAAGTTGGGTCACAAAACTGCCGAAAAACTGGAAAATAAAGACAAGGAAAAATGATGATGAAGAAGAAGATGAAGAAGGATGTATATATAATTATATTTATAAATATTATTTTAGGATAAAAGAATTAATTCAAAAAGAAAATTTAGGAAAATTCGATTTTTCTCGATCTTCGTGCCAAGTGATTTAAATGTCAATTCTGAATTTATTTTCAGGAGATTTGGAGATCGGGAAAATTTACGAGCAAGGGATAGCCCATCAAGTTTGTGAGTGATAATTTATTTTAATATTTTAATATTAAAATAATTACCAGAATGCACGTTTTTCGAGAATTTGCAAAATCTTAAAAAAAATTTTGAAAAATCATGTTGTTCATATTTTTCGATGTACTTTCACATGGTAACTGGTTTGAAGCATGATTTAAGTGTTTAAGGCATTTTCGGTAGTTTGAATATACTAGTATTGTATTGACACGTTTTACGAGGCAATGCCTGTTTACAAAATAAGCATGTTTTATAATATGTTAGACCCTGTTTATGTTTACTGAGATGATTTTCATGATTGTTTGAGCATGTTTTGACTGCTATAGGGCCTAAACACGTTTTACACGTTTTACGAGGTTTCTCAAAATCATGAATTATGGTGATTTAATATATTTATGAGATTTCTACCATGTTATAAATGATGTTTAAGCATGATTTCGAGTACTACGAGCTTTATGAAGATTTGAGAAATGTTTTAAGATGATGATATGTTTTATGTGACTTGCACGTTTTACAATGATTTGTTTTTAAGCATGTGTATCCATGTGAGCCTGAGGCTACTATACTAGGTGTGCACACTAGGGTATGCACTGTCTTACGTGAGGGTTAGCCCCACCATGACAAAGACGTTGTGGGTGGTGGCTCCGCTACTTCGTAGTTATGCGCTGTCATGGTGTTGAGTTTACTCCACCATGGCAAAGACGTTGGAGGTGTTGGCCCCACTGCAACGTAGATTCGCTGTCTTAGTGCTGGGTTCGCCCCACTTTGGCAAATGCGTTGTAGTTGCTAGTCCCACTATAACGTAGGATACCGTCGTTGTGTTGAGCTGACTCCACCTCGACGAAGACGTTGTTGGTCCTGATCCAACCACGACGTAGATATAGCTGTCGTTAGTGTGAGATTACTCCACTGCGGTAAAGACGTAGCTAGTGCTGGGTTTTCCCACTACTACGTAGTTCAGTTTGATACACATCGCCTACAGATTTCCAGATATCTATGTTTTACCATGATTTCAGTTATGCATAGTTTTACCATGATTTACAATAAGTATCGTGCAAGCACCTTTCCAGTGATTTCAGTTTAAATTATGATTTATGGTTTCAGCTATGATTTGATTTGTGAAAAGTTTCTAAGTCAATTATTTCTAGTTATACTATATATATGTTTTAAGTATTTTCTATTAAAGCATCACTCACTGGGTGTTTTAGCTCATTCTTTCAAAATTGTTTTCCCACTTTCCAGGTAGAGATCGTGATCCCGGAGCCTAACCTACCAGAGTTTGTCTGCTACTCGAGAAGTTTTAGTACTATTGTACGTTAGTAGTAAATCATGCATGTTACTGTTATAATAAGTTTTGGTACAGAGAGATGAGTTGTATAAGACAGTATGGGCTGCACTATGTACAAGATATTTGTTTAGTTCCCGCCTTGTTGTGTTAAGTTTGAGATTTTTTTTTATTTCGCACTTTTTAAGTTATTGATATTATTTAAGTCAGAGTTAACTTAAGATAGTCAGTGAGGATCGTCAAGGTAAGAACGAGATTCGCTGGCTTCACGCCGTCTCCTAGGCTAGGAGTAGAGAGTCTGGGAGAGGGTGTGACAGTTGTACCTGTCCATACCTCTTGATTTAAGCCTAAAGCTGAAGATGGACTCCTATTAATGAGATAACAGGCTGTTTGGCAGCTTCCCCTCAAAATTTCAAGGGTAATGAAGCATTAGTCAAGAGACATCTTGTACAAACATCTCAGCTAAACCATTCTACTGTGGGGTGTACGTAACAACAAAATGCCTCGTGATTCCCTCAGATTTGCAAAAGCTGTTGACTTTACCATTCACAAACTCTAAGCCATTATCTGCCCTCAAATACTTGACCTTTCTACCTGTTTGGTTCTCAACCTGCTTCTTCTATTCAAGGAGTTTTCCAAAAGCTTCATCCTTCTGTTTTAGTGGATACATCCACACTTTCCTTAAAAAATCATCAATAATAGACATGAAGTATCTCGGACCTCCCATAGAAGGAACCTTTGTAGGACCCCACAAATCTGAATGAACATAATCCAAAATACCTTTGGTTGTATGCTTCCCTTTCCCAAACTTCACTCTAGTAGACTTTCCCATTATGCAATGCTCACAAAATGGGAGTTCTACATCTTTAACTCCTCCAAGCAAACCTTGTTGAGAAAGAGCTTGTAGACCTCTTTCACTCACTTGAGCTAACCTTCTGTACCATAACATAGACATATCTGTACCCTTGCCTGATGCAACATCAGCACTACCTGAAACTGCAGTACCCTTCAACACATACAGACCATTCTTCAAGGTTCCCTTCAGTTTCACCAAAGAACACTTGGCAACTTTCAGAACTCCATTATCAGATTTATAAGAATAACCTGCTCTATCTAATTCACCAAGAGAAATTAGATTACGTTTGAGTTCTGGAACATACCTTACATTTGTAAGCGTTCTGATCATCTTATCATGTGTTGCAATTCGAACTGACCCAGTTCCTTTGACATCACACATACCACTATCATCCAGTAAGACTTTTCCTTCGTTGTTTTTCTGAAAGTCAATAAAAAAATCTCGATTAGGAGTCATGTGATATGTGCACCCTGAACCCATGATCCAAGCATCCTGTATATCTCTGTGAGATACCATCAAGACCTTGTTGAATCATACCCATCAATAACGTTCGCTGAACTAGACTCAGCTGCATGCTTGCTACTTGATTCTTCCTTACTCTTATTCCAAGGACAATGTTTCTTAAAGTGTCCTTCTTTATGACACAAGAAACACTTTCTTCCTTTCTCCTTTGACTTCGACCTGGAACTCCTTTGTTTACCTTTCCAGTTCTTTTTCTCACTTGTTCTCTGGCCATGAGTAACTCTCCATCCTTACGTTCTTTCTTAATTTTGAGATTTCTAGTCTTCAAGGCATCCAACATTATATCCATGGTCAATGAATCCCGACCATATTTAATAGCTACCGTAACTTCTCAATATGTTTCAGGCAATGAATTTAAAAGAATCACTGTTTGATTCTCATCCGAAATCTTCTCACCGATGTTATTGAGATCAACCACAACCTTTTCAAATTCATCTAAGTTCTCTTCTAAGCCTTTACTTTGGTCCATCTTATATCCAAAGAATTTTTCCTTTAGATATAATTTATTTGGCAAGGACTTTGTCAAGTAAAGACTTTCTAACTTTTTCCACAACTCTTTTGTAGTAGTAGCTTCATTTACTAGCTTAAGCACTCCATCTGAAAGATACAAAAAAATCGTCGAAAAGGCCATTTCATCCATATCCTTTTTCTCAGTTTCTGTAATAGTTTCTGAAAGGTTCTCTTTATCTAAGATTTTTGCTACTTTTTGTTGAACCAAAATAGCTCTAATCTTTTTTCTCCAAAGAGCGAAATCACCCTTCCCATCAAACTTAGCCACCTCAAAACGTGTTAAAGCCATAATCACAAAACTGATTTAGCAAAGAATATGCACACTACCACCCAAACCTCATTTGGATCGAATGGAGCTCTGATACCACTTGTAAAAAATTACGAACTAATTATCAAGAACACAACTTCCAAAACAAAATGCAATGGCCTGAACAAACAATTAAAGCGATAAAGAATAAGACAAAGAACATAACGATATATAGTGGTTCGACCAATTTGGTTTACATCCACTTTGAGAACCAGCTTCGAGAGATTATATTAGGAGCAATAAAGAGTACAAATTACAGAATTTCAACAAGATAAACAATCTGTAATTTATCTATTCAAACCCGACTATATCGTCAAACAAACACCCAAGAAACTGAGAGACCCACGCGCCGACAAAAGCCTCTGAAAAATGAGACCCTGTCACACCCTCTCCCAGACTCTCTACTCCTAGCCTAGGGGACGGTGTGAAGTCAGTGAATCTCGTCCTTACCTTGACGGTCCTCACTGACTATCTTAACTTAACTCTGACTTAAACAATACCAATAACTTATAAAGTGCGGAAAAACAAACTTAACACAAAACAGCAGAAATTAAACAAATATCTCCTACCTAGTGTAGCCCATACTGTTTTATACAACCCATCTCACTGTACCAAAGCTTATTATAACAGTAACATGCATAATTCACTACTAACGTTCAATAGTACTAAAAGTTCTCGAGTAGCAGACAGTCTGTGGTAGGTCAGGCTGTGGGATCACGATCTCTACCTGGAAAGTGGGGCAACAATTTGAAAGAATGAGCTAAAACACCCAGTGAGTGATGCTTTAATAGAAAATACTTTAAAACATATACATAGCATAACTAGAAGCCATTGACTTAAAACTCTCATAAATCAAATCAAACGAAACCATAATCATAATTTAAACTGAAATCACTTAAGAGGTGCTTGCACGATACTTATCTGTAAATCATGGTAAAACTATGCATAACTGAAATCATGCAAAAACATGAATATCT
>JBBPDJ010000026.1:4390599-4411975 GCA_037974625.1 Cucumis cinereus
ATGAATAAGAGGTATTATATATCAAGCATGATAAACAAGGAAAGGAAAAAAAATTATGTCCATAGCATCTTACAACATGAGGGTTGTCAGAATTATGGTTTCCATGTGGCTCGGGGTGGCCACTGGTTTTCTTCTCATCTTTTGCCTTATTAAATATCACAATAAAGCCTTCTTCAAAAGCAGGTTTATTAACATCCCATTCACCAAAATTCGATAGTGGCTGACCCTTCTCTTGTTAGAATACATACATTAAGTTCCCATACTTAAAGTTTAATGCATATCTAGTTCTAAACATTAAAATAATTATGTCTTTAACCTTTGATTATGGTTCTATCAAGTTTAAGATTAGATGTTCCAATATGCATGTTTATATATTATTTTAATTTTCAATCTTCAACTTTTATTTCTAATACATTTGAAAGTGATTAAAATGTGATAGGTCTAATCATCAAATTTGATGGTTTGGGTGGTTGTCATTAGTCGTTCATGAGGTCGTAGCGATGGTTGGATGTGGTGGCTGCAGTGGGTGATCACTAGAGGCTGGTTCCCATCAACGATAGTGAAAGATTGTGATCAATGACGAAAACAAATGTGAGAGAAAAAAAAATGAGAAACGGGAAAGAAGAAATAAAAATCAAAACAAGTTCTTGTTTTTTTATTTTATTATATGAAACAAGAACCATATTCTTGTTTGTTTGTAGTTCTTAAAACAAAGAAAAATGAAACAAGAAACGGAAAATGAGAAAATTATCAAACGGACCGTTAACACTAACACATCCATATAGTGGTTGCTTAGAAATATAAGTAGTTTTTAAAAAATGTGCCTCGCATATGGTATTTCAATTTTTTAAAAATAATCTAATAAAATTGTTTACGAATTAAAAGAAACAAGATAAACGCGACATATTTTTCTCAACTACCAAATATTATATACTAACAATCCCAATGAATGAGTTTGTGAGGAAATATATATGAATTTTATGTACATTATTGTGGATAAGAAAATGAATCTATCAACTATGGAAAAAAAAAAGTGTGTATAAACAAAGTCAACGAGGAATGTGAAGATATATATTAGTTTTGTTGCCTTATTCCCGTATTGAGGAGGATAAGAAATCACCACAAAAACTGCCAATTAACATGAATCACAGAATATTATTGATTCCAGTAGTTGATTGTATATATAATAATAATAATAATAAATAAATAAATAAATAAAAATTCAATCAATAAATAAATCACGGAAACACAGAGCAATAGAAGACTTTTTAAATTACAAAAATTAAATATTGTTAGTATGAACCACATGAGTTGAAGTTACATATTTAAAGTAGCAAAATGTTTGTTTAAGTTATGGGTGAGGTGCATGAATAATAATAGAAAACACCCGTTTAATTATTAATTTATATGCCTCCTAATTATCCTTTTTGTAGACTATAAATACGTGAAAGTACAAAGGGAAACCCACACCCAAGATTTGAAGTAGTAATTTGTAATTTGCAGAGAGTATGGATTTACAAACTTTGCTTTCTTTTCTCTATTTCCTTCACGTATAATGGTCATTTTGGCATTTATGTTTTCAGACTCAATTTAATTTTTACTTCCTTGGATTGTTGTCACATCCATTTATATTCAATATTAGAAATTGTTACTTAATACATCTCTTTTAATTTCTTACAATGCACAAGTTAGAATTGGTCACATAGTATAATATGCTATCTTGATTGTGTTAGGAACCCTAATTCTTTCTTTTTTCTGTTAATCTTAGAACAATTTGGAGATGGCATACAATGTTTTTGGTAATCCTATCACCAACCAAACTTTAGAGGGTATGCCGGAGTATGAAGGGAAGAAAATAACACGTCAGGATAGAGTACACGTGGCTCTTAATATGAAAAATGCTGACGATAAGGACAAAAATGCTCGAGAATTTGTAGAAAACTTGAAAAAACGATGGGGAACTGGAGTCTCTACCCTTTGCTTACTTTATAATGCCACAGGTGATACAATAAAATATGTTTGTGACCACAATTGGCATGGACATATTGGTCCTAGTCCTTACCCAATTGAGATAGCAAATGGTCAATGGGGTGCATTTCTTCATGTTAAAACTTCTGGAACTGCCACTGGTTCTTCTGCTGCTGTAGTATACCGTGGTCTGAATCTTTATGATGAACGATGTGATTGGATGGCGGCTTGGTCCAATCCATGGGATCATTCATCTCATACCAACACGGTTAGCATTTTTTTTAGTCTCACATATGCTTGTAATGCTCAATTTTATTTATTTATATATAAAACTCATTTGAATCATATTGAACCTTCAATTTCATGTAGGCATATACTGAGATACGTGAAGAAGGGCACTATGATAAGCACGATAATTGGAATTCCATCTCTCAATTATTATACGGTTCGGGTATTAATAAATCAGACAATTGGAATGGATGTCTGTCAACCGTAATAACAGGAAGAGATACCAGTCCCATATACGAAGGAACATTTACCCTCGTGGATGCCTAAAGTCTTTGATAATCCATGTCTTCAAATAAGTAATGTCTTTGTTTTTGTTCTAAAAGAAGGCCCGTACTATCCTACATCTAGTTACCTCTAAATAATGGCTACTTGAGCCTCTTTGTATTTTGCATCCTCCAATTTTCTCTAAATTAAATAATGGCCATTTGAGCCTCTTTGTATTCTACTACATCAAATTTCCTCTGAATTAAATAATTGAACAAAATTGATCATCTTTTTAGTGATAAGAAAAATGGATTCGAAAATAAATTAGAAATCAAAGGTATACCTTATGGTTTTAGTTTTTTTTTTTTTTTTTTTAAATATGTCCTTGGTGGTATGCAAAAAATGGTTTTAACTTTGTTTTGATCTTTGAATTTGCTGTCTAAAGCAAGTTACTCTCATTTTGTAAAGATCTAACTATAACCTCTAAATGGGGTCATTAGTACTATGTACCTAATTTCACACCAAAACTAACTGACAGTTTCAACAATAGATAAGAAACTTCTAAATAAATGAATTCTCACTCAGAAATTGATGAATGATCAAAATAGAGTTTATTTTGGGTGCCCTAAAAAAACATTAAATGACTGATTTAACAAACATGAGCAAAGGTGTTTGTTCTGTTAGTTTTAATAAAAAAGCGATAAGGTTCAGAAGCATTAAACAATGTGGAAGTTTTTGTGGGAAATTTGAGCTAATGAATTAAAAAATATAGTGGAACAAGAACTTGATATGTTGAAAATTCAATGCTGAGTTTAAAATAAAATAAAAAAAAAAACAAAGTCATTGTCTTCCCACTCATCTGTATATGTTTTGTTCGTAAGTCCATCTATTTCATCTGTTGCGCATCAGCTGGCTGTCGTGTGTTTTTGTTGAGCCCATCATAGACGATTTCTATTTGCACACATTCTGGAATTCCATGATGTGCGTTATTCTTTACAAGTCTCTTAAATCTGTCCACGTGTTGCTCAAAGTCTCCCTATCTTTCTGTTCAAAACTTGCAATGTCCCATCTCGTTCTTGCATTCTTAGTTGGTGAAAAATACATGTTCGTGAGTTTTTCGACCATCTGATCTCAATTGTTACATCTCCCGTATGGAGAAAATGTGCACATTTTCTTGTATCATCCATTATTATCACACCCTCTCCCAGACTCTCTACTCGTAACCTAAGAGATGGCGTGAAGCCAGTAAGTAACGTTCTTAACTTAACGACACTTACTGATAGCTTACTTAACATACTCGAATAATATACAGCGGAAATAATTAATAACACACAAATAAATTTTTTCTTATATAAAAAGGTTTTATGCATACACTACACACCGCCCAGCTTACTGATTATTAAAATTACAGACTAGAACATGCATATGTAGAGTTATGATTATACCTAAAGCAAAGACAAACTCTAACAACAGATAAGAAGCGGTAGGTCAGGCTCAGAAATCTCGATCTCTACCTGTAAGTGAGAAAGCATTTGAATGAGTGTGCTAACGCCCAATGAGTGACAGTTAAAAATCAACGTATTCATATAAATAGGTAAACATGATGCTGTTTAAACATATTATAATTGAAAACTATCGCTAGAAAACTGTAACTGAAAACTATTGGCAAGCCACGTGTAAGCATTTAACTACGTTGTAGTGGAAAAAATCCAGCACTTTCAATGTCTTTGCTGTAGAGGAGTCATCTCAACACTAACGACGACAATAACTACATCGTGCTGGGATCAATACTAACAACATCTTTACCGTGGTGGAGCTAGCTCAACACCCTTGACAGCAATACTACGTTATAGTGGGGCTAGCATCTAGAATATCTTTGACGTAGTGGGGTAAAGCCCACACTAACGATAGCATAATCTACATTGCAATGGGGCCAACAACAACGTCTTTGCCATAGTGGAGCAAGTTCAACACTCACGACAGCGCTATCGGCGTTAAAATCATAATTTAACTATATAATCATAATAATATCTTCTTGTATTATACAGAATCTCAAATTATCAACATGTTGAGATTAAATATTTTTTCGTAAAACGTGCATAATCGGGATATTTTAATAATATTAATACTTTAAAAATAATACTATAAAATTATAAGTCACTCACAAACTTGACGAAACGTTTTTGACACGTAAATTTCTCCGATCGTTAAATTTTTTGAAACTATTCCAAAATCAACGAATTAAACCGAGCCGATAATTAGAATCCGTTATAGGTCAAATTTCTGAAATTTTCCCATAATATATCAAAGTCTCCTTATTTAACTGAAAAGGTTTCAATCCAAAATTTTCAAGAAACCAAGTATCTTCGACATGTGACTAGGATCAAATTAAACAACATTGGCAACCAAATTTTACAATTTTATACTGTGGTAGGTAAATTTGAAAACAAAAGTAAATTGCTAGCTCAATCGGAGCATGCCAATGTAAGTGTTATTCCCTTAAGAAGGTGAAAGAGTCTTTCTTCAATAGCTACAATGCCGGTTGTTTGTCCCACTGAATCTCAAAATGAGGAAAGAGGAAATGAGAGAAGTGAAACAAAAGACCCACTGACTTCACCTACGGTAAGTGAAAACTTATTTCCTACTATTTATTCATGTATTTCTAAAGCTTCATTTCCTAGTTAGTTGGCACCCAGAAACAAGAAAGCTAACAAGGACGAAGAGCTTATGGAAAAAAGAGGTTCAAATCGACATTCTACTCCTTAACGTAATCCAACAACCAAGGTATGCATTCTCAAACAGATTTGAATTCGAAAGAGGAAAGCTAAGAATAAGTAAAAGGTGACGATTAGAGGTAATGTTTTTGCACTTCTAAAAAAAATATACATGAGAGATGTAGATATTCGGGTATATTTATCTTATATTGTACAATTGGAGATAGAATGATTTCTCACGATATGTTAGATTTAGGTACCTCTATAAATGTCATGCCATTTAATGTGTGTCATGACCTAAAACTAAATAACTTGCAAAAGTCAAATGTTTTTATTCAACTTGTTGATATGTAACGACCTAACTTTTCAAACTAAGCTAGGACGATTACTTAGATAAAAACAATATTTAAAAAAACAAAAATCATACAAAATTGAAATCATTTTATTGAACCAAAATTAAAAAATCCATATTTATGTAGATAAGCAAATGTTCCAAATAAGTAATAAAAAAAATAAAAATAAAAACAAACTAGTTGGGGTCCCCTAATTAAAAAAAAAATAAATCTTCAGTCTGATGTAAACACTGTCAACCAATCATTCAATCATTATGGAATTATCATATCATGAAAGTATAGCAAAGCATCTGTCATAATAGTTCCCAATGTCATAGTCACAAGCCTTTCTTGTCACCTATCGATTTTCTTTTATCTTTGCCTGAAAAATACACATGGAAAGGGTGCGTATGTAAAATACTCAGTAATGGACCCACTACTTGTCTCACTAGGTGAACTGTTAACTTCCTAAAAGAATGTGGAAGCAAACAATGTGAGAGGCATTAAACAATGTGGAAGCAACTTCATTACTAGTCCCATGGCACCATCATTGGACCACCACGTCAACTGCCTTGTACGCTCTTGTCTTTATCTTAAACAAAATGTTAATGAAAAGGTTGAGTATTTAAAATACTTAGTAAGTCACCCCACTGCAGGGTCGGTTTATGCAAACACATACATCATGGTTCATGTTTTTCTTCTGGACCCATTAATTTCATCTAGCCATAGCTAATTTCCTCTTTTTAAGGTCTTAGATTTGACAATTAACCGTCCTATATTCCTTTGTTCCTTTTCCAACATAACCCTCCTATATTCCTTTGTTCCTTTTCCAACATATAGATATTGCAAGCATCCAAATTAGTGCGGTTACTTGCCTGTCATACCTCGGGTTCCTCTATATGTACATCAATATTTCCTAAAAGGTTAGTTGCTATAAACAAACAAATGCACGAGGTCCCACAATAATTTTCATGCTTTCATGAAATGCAACATAGATATTCTCAATAATAAATAAAAAAAAAAAAAAAAAAAAAGAACAAGAGTTCTTGGTTCCTTCACTTCTAGCCATTAGATCATGGTCTATTCAATAGATATACATACATGGTTTCATAACAGTCGTCATTTCATTATAAATATACATACAAGGTGTTAAAGTCATTAATGTTACTAAGTGTTCTTTTTTTTGTTTTTACATTCCCTTTGTTTTGTTTTGTTTTTTTTTTTTTTCTGGTTTAAGAATGATGTTGAAGTTTGTTTAGGGTCTAAAAGTCATGAATGTAACTTTGTGTTAGTTTACGTTGTTTGTTTTGGGGTTGTAATAAAAATGCTATTTTATTGCTTGACTTTTAAGTTGTGTGGATGGAGGGAGAGCTAAAGTTTGTCGTATGTCAGTTTTGTTTTCATACGTTGCATAGCTTTAAAGTTTGTTTATGGTAGTGAATGCATGAAAATGGTTAGATGTTAGTTCACTGTGTGCATTGACTTTGGAGTAAAGAAAGTGTGTGTGTTGGTGTGTGGGAGGATATTGATTCTTGTGTTTGTACTATGTTCTAAATTTTTGCTTATTTATTGCAAAAACAGAGCAATTGCAATCTTTCAGTCACAAAAGAACATATAGAAAAGCCAAAAACAAACTTTATGACACATAGAGATGATACTCAAAGATGGAGTTGGACAAGGTTTTTTTTTTTTAAATTGCAATTTGTATATGTGCCTACAATTTCATTATATTTGTTTCCTATATTGACCCTATATTACCTATACTATGGTCCAACAATCACATAAATATGCATGATATTCATCAACAAATTCCAAGACTTTGAACATAGACAATTTCTTATAACCACAACGTTTATGATTTAAAAAAAGGATATATATCGTTCCATAAAAACAAAGCCAGTCACACTGTTGAAGTCAACAAATACATAGTTGTAGCAAAAAAAAAATTAAAAAAAAAACATCACATTCTTGACATTTTTTAACTGTCGCAATATCAACTAACTTTATGATTTTTAACTGTCATGAAGATCAACATTCTTGACGTATCTTGACTCTCAACAATAATTTTTCTTAACAATTTTTGCATATCATTATTGACAGGTATTAATGTCGTGAATATTAACATTCTTGACGGTTTTTAACAGTCAATGTTCATTTTTCTTTACAATTTTAAATTGTTGTAAACTTTGATATTATTAACGTTGGCTTCAAGGACGATTTTAAAATAGTCAAGAATATGAATTTTTGACAGTTTAAAACCATCAAGAGAGTGTTTATTTTTTTTTTAAGTAGTGAATTTCTCGTAAAGAATAACGAATTCAAACATATGGAATTCTAACAATAAAAGAAAACAAGTAGATCTTTTATGGGGGTTTTAAGAATATTACGAGACAAAAATAACTGGTGGTTATCTCAAGCAATTTAATGTGAGAATGGAGTTTCTAGCATACTTTCCATCATATAACAAACATTTATATTGCAATTTATATCTGTTGAAATTGTTGTGTTACAAGTTTTCTTAGTCAGGTCCAAGTATAAACTAGAGTTGGTGCATGGTGAGTCCAAGGTCGAACACAATGAATATTGTTGCTTAAATTGTGAGTTAAAAGTCTTACTCTTTTATGAAAGAAACTATAATTAAATGAGTGTGATGTTGATTATGCATCCTAAACAAAATACTTTTGCAAAGGTTGTATGCGATGGATGGGTGTACATGGTGTTGAAATAAACAGTCATAAAGCTATGCAAGCATTAATTTGTAGAAAATATGAGATGTAGTGCGGTTATGAAGTTTTCCTCTAATAATTTAACAAACACATATCTTATTCATGCGTCCACTTACTAATTAAAGCAAGCGTCCTTCCGCGGCCTACATGCCACAAATATTCTATTTCTAGTTAAAAATGATGTGATGGAATGCAATAAGTTTGTGCTTATTTCTAAGTTATCGCCTATCTTTGTTCGAATTGATATGAGTCACTTACTCTTACGAACAGTTAACTACCCTTAGTTAAAGAACTCTCTCGATGCGTGCAATAATGTTAGTTTAACAAAGGCCAAACATAGTGAGAGGTATCCATGCGTATTCTACTAGAATAAGTCTAACTTTCCAATCCATTGATGAATGTAGCTACTCAAATAAGAAAATGAAACCAAAGTGTTAGATGTGATGAAACTCGAAGTGGTCATATTAATAATATGAACTTGTTACAATCACTGAGTGCAAGGGAACCAAACAATGAACAACACAACGATAATGATAAACTATATATTGTAATTTCTTGTTCTTCGATGTTGATGGGTCTTTGTAAAGCCAAATTTGATTAGGTTTTCCACAACCAACTCATAATCTTTGTATAATCTACTTTTGTGCATCAATGAGTTGGGTGTAGAAAACCTAATCAATTTTGGATTTTCTAATACAAATAGCTCAAATAGCTCCTATATTTGTTGTCCTTGTTTGAAATGTGGGAATTGTGAGAAGTATAGCAGAAAGGGTGTTAGGGATCATTTATATGTGAATGGTATTGATGAAAGTTATAAAGTCTAGTTTTGAAATGGGGAAGAACTTCCTAACTCATCCTTCTATGGAAAATCTTCTAAGTATGGTTCTCGTTTACATAATATTTGGATAATCTACTATTGTGAATCAGTGATTTATCCATAATTTGGAATTTAGTAAGACATAAAAAAAAATGAGTTTTGAAATTCTTGTCTAGTCCATTATAATTAAAAAAAATATATGGAGATTAAACAAACAATATCAAATAACACTTAAGAACATTCATGCATATTTACTACCTAACAAACTTTAAAGTCATTCAAATATCCGAAAAAAACCAAAGGAAATGAAAAAACAACTTCGGGCAATATCCTCCCCCTCCCCCCCCCCTCCCTCCCTCCCTCCCTCCCTCCCCCCCACACACACACTTTTTTATTTCAAACTCAACACAAAAAACATCAACTAACACTTAGTTACATTCACGACTTTAATAACCAAAACAAACTTTAAAGTCATTCCTAAACGAAAAAAAAAACGAAAGGAAATGCAAAAATAAAACATCACGACATGATTTTCTAAATCGAACTTGGGTTGTTTCTTAAACAAAACTCATATAGTTTTACTATAAAGATCTTCTAACAATCGTTCATTAAACTGGAGTCCTCAAAGCATAAGAAAAAATAAAATGAAAGCATTTGTC
Source organism: Cucumis cinereus (assembly GCA_037974625.1). Taxonomy (NCBI): domain Eukaryota; kingdom Viridiplantae; phylum Streptophyta; class Magnoliopsida; order Cucurbitales; family Cucurbitaceae; genus Cucumis; species Cucumis cinereus. The sequence continues at coordinate 4,400,308 of JBBPDJ010000026.1, forward strand.
AATATAGTCCCCACTAGCATGGTCACAGGTGCTTCTTGTCCTTCACCAGCTGTCGCTTCTTGTCCTTCACCAGCTGTCCTTTAACGTTGCCTGAAAAATATAAATATGGAAAGAGTGAGTATATAAAATACCCATTAAGGGACACACTACTGGGACCGCTAGGTGAACTGTTAACTTCTTGTACTCTATGCCACATAGTCTAGTGATCACATAGGAACACCCATACAAAACAGCCTAATGAATCAATAGGAACACATGCAAAACAACCTACTAAATTCGTAGGAACACATACAAATCAATCTAGTGAGTTTTGCAGTAACACACATCTTAGTGAACCGAAGGAACACACACCTATCAGCCTAGTGAATCTGTAGGAACACATGCAAATCATCCTAGTGATCGCGCAAAAACACGTGCAAATCAAACCAGTGAATCTTGAAGGAAGACTCATCTGTCTAGTGAGCTCGAAGGAACACACATAAATACATGGTATACATGATTAATAGGTAAAGTTAACAGCTACGACAATCCCAAAACATGCATTCTTAGTCCAAAGCATCTGTAGTCATATATGAAATTTAATTCAACGACGACCTCATACATCTATCATGTTTTAAAGTTTTTCCATAAACTCATAAGTTTTTCCATAAACTCATAAGTTTTTCCTTAGCAAACCGTCCTAACATATCCAATTTTAATTAATAATTTCCCATTAAAACTATTAATTAAAATCAACTTTAATTCATCACATTATTCAGTCAGTTCAACATAATTAAGTTAACTCAGCCTACTATAGTTAACTAATCCTAATCTACTTAACTTAGCCTGATCAAGTTAACTCAACATAATCTAGTTAACCCAGCATAATCAAGTTAACTCAGGACACAATTCAATACTAATTCAACCATTTTTTACGCTTATCCCATAACAAACCATAAAAACATAAACAACAACCATTTTTTCACCGATACCACAAAGTTTAGCTTATCACACATGTCATACCACACTGTTCAACTTCTCACATAAGTCATACAACACAGTTTAGATTATCACATAAGTCATGAACAGTTGGCATATCACATAAGTCAAAGCATCGATACCACACAATTCAGCTTATCACATAAGTCTTACATCGATACCAAACAGTCAGCTTATCACATAAGTCAGTACCAATTGAATTAACAAATGACCACTTAATTCAATATTAGTTTTATTTTACTTACAGTCGAGGATCTCGTAGTAAATCTCTTACCTCAAGTTACTAAAAATTCCTTGGCTCGAAATAAAATCCTCAAATCGATCCTAAATATAAAAATATTTAATTCATAATTTTTTCATTTAAAATTATCAAATAAATTTACTTAACCCTCTTAATTAAATTTACCAATTGGTCGAAATCCAAAGCTATTCGTACGAGAAACTTTACGAATTAATTCCACAAAGAACTCTCGAAATTAACCTTCAATAACCAATGAAAAATCTAATTGATCATCAATTAAAACCTTTAACATATTCGATTTTAATTAATAATTCTCCATTCAAATTATTAATTAAAATCAAATTTAACTTACCAATTTCATGGTTAAAATTTCAAATAATTCGTAGGAAAATTCAACGAATTAATTTCACAAAGAAACTCCCATTTAACCTTCAAAGCCAAGAATAAACCACCAATTTAATCCAAACTAATCTTTAAATAAACTTTATGGGTATCCAAAATTCCATATTAAAAAACCACTCAAAACCCACCTAGAACCTCACCGGCAAGGTGACGGTGGATAGAGGCTAGAAAGAGACGGACGGTTGGAAGAGCTCTACGGCGGCGCGTCACGGCCAGAAGAACGGAGACGCAGACCAGATGGCGGCAAGACGAAAATGGATCTGATCGATGACGCAAACTGCTTCAGACGTGGTGGCGCGGCAAGGTGGCTTCACGTCGGCTCTTGTCAGTCATGAAACAACGTCCACGAAGATCGGGGACGACTTGTCATGGCGCGACGGCTTGTAGAGGGGATGGGTGAGGAGCGACAGTCGAAGCGTCATCAGAGATTGTAGTCTGGCATGAAAGCCTGCACAGTAAAGGTGATCGTTGAATAACATTTTGCACAGTGAGGGTAGAGGTGCGACGACAACTTGAGAAAGAATACTTTCACGCAAACCAATGACCTAATTACCTTTAATAATAAACAATTATAATAAATAATTATTATTTATCTTCTTTTTCTTTTTCAATGACAAATAAAATAAAATCTTGTCTATTTCCTCATTAATTTTTATCTTATCAAAATTTCATTCAAATATATACCAAAATATACATATTTCATTCCTTAACCAAAATTCCACCAAATTCAATATTTTTTTAAATCTTCCCAGTTAAATTAACATTTCGAATCAAATTCAATATCAAAATTAACCAACTTATACTTAGTGACTTCAAGATAATTAAATCAAAATTATATCAAATTTCGGGATGTTACAAAAAAAAAGAAGAACTAAACACTTAGAAACATTCATGACTTTAATACCCTAAATAAATTTTAAAGTCATTCCTTAACAACATAAAACCCAAAGGGAATTTACACAAAAAAAAAAAAGAAAAATTAATACGTAGAAACATTCATGACTTTACTACCGTAAACAAACTTTGAAGTCATTCCTAAACCACAAAAAAACCAAAGAGAATGAAAAAAACAAACAAAAACTTCTGAGAATATTCCTCCCCTCCTACCCACACACATGTACCTTTTGATCTCAAACTCGACACAAAAACATCAACTAACACTTTGTTACATTCATGACTATATTACCCTAAATAAACTTTAAAGTCATTCCTGAACCACAAAAAGACCAAAGAAAATGCAAAAACAAAAATAACTAACGATTAGGAACATTCATGACTTTACTAGCCTAAACAAACATTAAAGTCATTCCTAAACCACAAAAAATCCAAAGGGAACAAAAAAAAAAACTTATGGAAATATCCTCCCCCCCCCCCCCCACACACACACACATACACATACTTTTTTATTTCAAACTCAACACAAACAGCATCAACTAACACTTAGTTACATTCATAACTTTAATATCCTAAATATCCTTTAAAGCCAGTCATTCCTAAACCACAAAAAAACCAAAGAGAATGAAAAAAACAAACAAAAACTTCTGAGAATATTCCTCCCCTCCTACCCACACACATGTACCTTTTGATCTCAAACTCGACACAAAAACATCAACTAACACTTTGTTACATTCATGACTATATTACCCTAAATAAACTTTAAAGTCATTCCTGAACCACAAAAAGACCAAAGAAAATGCAAAAACAAAAATAACTAACGATTAGGAACATTCATGACTTTACTAGCCTAAACAAACATTAAAGTCATTCCTAAACCACAAAAAATCCAAAGGGAACAAAAAAAAAAACTTATGGAAATATCCTCCCCCCCCCCCCCCACACACACACACATACACATACTTTTTTATTTCAAACTCAACACAAACAGCATCAACTAACACTTAGTTACATTCATAACTTTAATATCCTAAATATCCTTTAAAGCCAGTCATAAACCACAAAAAAATGGAATGGAATGAAAAAAAAACACTAACAATTAGAAACATACATGACTTTAGTGTTGGACCGATATGGCAACCCTAGAGGGGGAGTGAATATGGTTTAATAAACTTTTTAAAAAATATGCTTAAGTTAAACTAATTAGATAATTTTAAATTTAAATACTCTAACTAATTTATGCTAAATAGAAAGATTGATAAAAGTGTGTAATATAGTATTTAATAAATCTCAACCAACGAGAATATGGAACTAAATAAATGCAAAAATAACTAGAAAAGTGTTAGAGAACAAAACACCGTCATTTTATAGTGGTTCGGTCAAACTCGACCTACATCCACTTTCCCAAGCACCTCTTGGGATTTTGATTGAAAACCTTATTTTGACTCTTTCCACAGATTTGAGCCAAACCGCTACCTTGCTCCTTTTTCGGGTTCAAAAGCAAACCCGATCCTCTTAAGAACAAGATGAAAAGAATGAAAATTGGAAGCTTTAGAGAGAATAACAATGTTGGCTTTTTCAATTTTTAAAGATTGTTAAGTGAAAGAAATTTGGGGGAAAATGAAGTATTTAAAAAGGAGAAAGAATATTGAAATCAAAAAATCATTTTGACTCATTGGATGAAGATGAAGAAAACTGAATGCTAGAGATTTAATTTCAACTAGCCGTTAGACACATACACAAATAATAATATAATAATATATATCTTTTTTAAACCATTTCTTTTAAAGCCCAATAAAAACAAGTCCACCATTTTTTTAAAAAATTAGACGTTAGACACAAACATAAAATAATATTAAATTCATTTTCTTTTTAAATTCATTTTCTTTTAAAGCCAATCCAAAAACCAAAAGTCACATGTTACTCTTTCATTGCTCTAAGTGGCTTTCTCTAACTAGCTCAATTTGATTATTTGGCTATCACATCAGCATCTCGGGTATTTTTTCTTTAAGCTTATTTCAACAATTTCTTCTTCGTTTGAACTCCGATTTAGGTGATTCAAGAGACGTCAAAATTATTGTTCTGAGCTATACACTATGGACTATTCAATATAATAAAATTGTCAATAAAAAGATTTAGATTTGTTATCATCAAAACACAAGTTAATTAATTAATTTTAGATTAAGGACCAAAAAGCCAACATTTAGTACCCTAAATAAACTTTAACGTCATTCCTAAACCACAAAAAAATCAAACGAAATGAAAAGATAACTTCTCAGAGTAACCCCAACACGCACAAGTACTTTTTTTTTAATTTCAAAGTCAACACAAACAACATCAACTTACACTTGGTAACATTCATGACTTTAATACCCTAAACAAACTTTAAAGTCATTCCTAAAACACAAAAAACGAATGGGAATTAAAAAAATAATAATAACAATTAGGGACATTCATGACGTTACTACCATAACCAAAATTTAAAGTCATTTCTAAACCACAAAAAAAGAAAAAGAATGAAAACATAACCTCTCGAAAAATTCCTTCTGCACCCCCTCCCCCCACACAAACTCACCTACTTTTGATACCCTAAATAAATTTAAAGCCATTCTTAAACAACAAAAATCTTAATGGAATGAAAAAACAATATCAACTAACACTGAAGAACATTAATGCATTTGTTACGTAAATAAACTTTAAAGTCATTTAAGTGTCCAAAACAAACCAACGAGAATTGAAACACAACGATGACTAACACTTACGAATATTCATGACGTTACTACCATAAACAAACATAAAAGTCATTTCTAAGCCACAAAAATTAAAGAGAAGGCAAAAAAAAAAAAAAAAAAAAAAAACTAACACTTAGAAACATTCATGCATTTACCCTAAACAAATTTTAAAAAGAATGTGAATCTGTAACTACTGTGGTAAATGCGGACACATTCATCCATATTGCTTTCGTCTTTATAACAGTAATGTGCATAACTCTCATTTTAAAGTAGTCACAGGGGTGAGATTAAAAACTAAGGAGTGGAGGACAAAAAAGCAAAGTTAAGATGGAAAATCAAAACCAACACTGTTTCCATCAATGTCAGCTACAATGTTGCTTTCATTTCTATTCATCTATCCTCTAAAGAAGATTGGTACTTTAACAGTGGTTGCTCATGACACATGACAAGAAATTGAGCTTTCTTCTATGAATTAAAAGAATGCAATGTAAGCTATGTAACGTTTGAAGATGGAGCAAAAGATAAAGTGTTAGGTAACGATGTCATTGCCAGATTTAATTTGCACATATTAAGTGATGTTAGATTAGTAGAAGGCTTGATTGAAAACTTGATCAGTATAAGTCAATTATATGATCAAAGATACCAAGTAAACTTCTCAAAAGACAAGTGCTTAGTGAAAGATGGAAATATTGCTATCATAATGACTTGTACTCGCCTATCTAATAATTGTTGCCACTTAATTCCAGAGGATGAAAATGTTGTGTATGCAATCTGTCACAAACTGCATAGGCTGATATTTGACACAAGAGGCTAGGACATATTATTCTCCATTTAATCAGAAAGGCTCTAAAGAAGCAATACTCAAGACTCCTTCCTTACCATTTGGTTCAGATAATTTTTGTGGATAATGTTAGGCTGAAGGCCTTTAGTAAGAGGACCATTCAATGTAATACTACTAGAATTCTAAAGTTGTTACATATAAATCCGATGGGTCGTAAAATTTAGAGTTTAGAAAGGAAGAAGTTTTTTTTTTTTTTTTTGTGTGTTGATGACTTCTCAAGGTATACTTGGGTTCGTTTTACAAAGGAGAAATCTAATACTTGCAAAGTATGTAGACTCTTTGCTTTCAACTCCAGCATGAACAAGGTAAGAACATTATTCAAATTTAAAGTGATCATGGGATGAAATTTGAAAAATGCAACCTTTGATGAACTTTGTAGCTCTAGGGAATTCTAAATGAATTCTCTACTTTAATTACTCCTCAACAAAAATGATGTAGATGCTTGAAAGAATCAAACTCTCCAAGAAATGGCTCGATCCATGGTTCATGCGAAAAAAATTCATACTTATTTTTTAACTGAAGCAATCAATATTGTTTGTCATATTCAAAATTGAGTTTCTCTTCGTCCTGGTACAAAAACCACAACAGGAGTTTTGGAAAGATAAGAAGCCTAATATTAAGTATATTAATATTTTTGGTAGTACTTGTTATATTCTTAAAGACAAAACCACATAGAAAATGATATTCTAAATCAGACGAAGGTATCTTCTCGAATACTCAACAAATAGTCGAGCATTTAAAGTCTTCAACAAAAACAATCACACTGTGATGAAGTCCATCAATGTTATTGAAAAAGATCACTCTTCTACAGACTCGTTTATGAATGAGGATTATTCAAATACTCTATTTACTAATAAAAATTTTGTGTTCCCTGAATCTTTGAGCAAAAATCATGACACATCCACAACTGTTGACGTTAGTAATGACTTTGGGGATAAAAAACATCTTTTTTATCCTTCTGAAAAAAAATCACATAACTATGGTCTAGTCCCTCTACTATAATTCAAAAGAATCATCCTCCCACCAGTATCATTTACAATCTAGATTCTGGAATCACTACAAGAAGAAAAAAAAACATTGACTATGTCAAAATGATTGGAACCATTTGCTTAACTTCATCTTTTGAGCCAACAAAATGGGTATTCAAGAACAAGACTGATGAAAATGGACTTTAGTTCATAGACCTAATAATGTAAATGTTATTGACACAAAGTGGGTATTCAAGAACAAGACTATTGAAAATGGAGCTGTTTAGAAATTCAAGAACAAAGCACAACTTGTGGCTCAAAGATGTACTCAAATTTTAGGAGTTGATTTTGATGAAACTTTTGGTCCTATAGCTAAAACGGAAGATATTTGATTGCTTTTAGGCATCTAATGCTCATTAAAATTCATGCTCTATCAAATGGATTTCAAGATTGTCTTCGTGAATGTTATTTGAATGAAGAAATGTTCGTTGTTAAACTTAAGAAATTTATGGATCCCACTTATCCTCATTTTTTTTCGTATTCCTTCCGATTTTAAATAGAGGGTCTCGTGTAATGAAATATCATTTTGCGTTTGAGTACTTTCAATTTTTTACTTTTCCATAACACAACTTTTCAAACTCAACTTGTTTAAAAATGATAATTTTCAAATTCTATTCAACATCATGAAATTAAAAAAAAGAATGGGTTTGAAGGTCTAAATATGGTTCCATTATAATTTTGGAATATAATATATTTTTTTCTTGGACGAGTTTGAAAAAGAAAACTTATTTCCTATGGCAAACATGTTGAAAATATTTTTAAATATTTATGATAGATACATATAGTAATCTATTGAAGTCTATCAGTCTGTTCTATTTTACTATATTTTTTTAAACATTTTGGGTTCAATTTTCTATATTTGAAAATAATCACTTGAGAAAATAAGACATAGAGAAGAAAATGAAATTATATAAAAATAATAATATTCACAACCAAATAAGGACCTATAAGGTTTAGACTTAAAAATTATTATGACATAATCGATTCGATAAAAATATGAACACTGTTATTATTAATTATTATGTTATTCGTAACAATGTATTACAACAGATGTTTTATATTGTGCATAAATACTATAAGTATAAACATTTTAAACATTAATTTCTAAACCCTTGTTTAACTTTCAGTCAATCAACTTGTTGGCGCACGATGCACGGAACTAAGCTGATGGACAAAACGACTGAATAATATGATCGACTGCAAAACAAAAACTAGTTAATAAAACGGGTAAGTTACAAACAAAACTATCTTTAAGATGTTTCGCAGCTCTGCTCGAAGTGCAAACAGTTCAAAATCTTCAAGTCGTTCCCAGGATAAAATAGCAAGAAACTCGATCGGAGCTGCCCTGGAACTGATTGAAAAACATACACTACGATGACATGCTCGAAAAACTTGAAATTGAAGAAATAATTTTTTAAGAGAAAATTGTGAGAAAAGAGTGGAGGAGATGTGAATGAATGAAATGAAAGGGGAAATGGGCTTTATATAGGCGGTGAGGAGAGAGGACATCAATGATTAAAGTGATTGTAATGGATATAACGGTAATAGAACAGTAATGTAAACGAATGAAACAAACGTAACGATAAGGTAATGGTCGTAACGGATAAAACGATAATGTAACAGTAACATAATAATTTTTCATCAACAATCCCCCACTTGAAAATATTTTACTAATAGTTTCCAACTTGAAAATTTTTAAAACATTTTCATCAAGCAACATCAATCTGTATAATTACTGTGCATAAGCAAAGATGCCTCTCTTGAACCTTTACGTAGTGAGATGATTTAGAATATGACAGATTAACTCTTGGTTTTGAACTCTATCTCCAACATCATCTTACACACAACATTATTCAAATGTAGTTCTAAAAAGGTCGTGCTTTAAATCATAGCACATTTATCCAAGTTTAGTGAATTTTATAGAGAATTTGCCTAAAATTGCATAGAAAACAGGCCTCACTTCCACATCCACAAAGGTGAGTCAATCAAGAGTACTCCTGTAGCTAGGTACTCCACTTGACATTTAAGTATACATCTTATTAAGAACGATGTTTAAACTTTTCATTTGCTGCAGGATATCATGTTAATTATAAGAATGGAACTCTTAAATATTTTAGCATGATTCTTTCCATATCACCTGGGATTAGTTATTATCCTTTGAACTTGTTTCTTGTGATCTCAAGTCTACAAGTTGGGTTGACCTCACTAGTGATTCAATTTTCTATAGCCTTGAGTCCCATTGTTTTTTAGGTTTTAAAAACCTTCTCTCTTGGCAGTCCTCTCCTAAAAGGATTTGGCAAGTTTTCATTAGTTTGTACGTGGTCCACTATAACTTCACCAGTAGTGAGAAACTCTGTAATGGTACTATGCTTACGACGTATTTGTTGTCTCTTGCTGTTATAATAACGATTCTGAACATTTGTGATTGTTGTAGTACTATCGAAATGGATCAAAATTGTTGGTATCGATTTATCCCATATAGAAATCTTAGATAGTAAGCTTCGAAGCAAACCTGCTTCTTCACTAGCTATTGTTGGTGCTATCATCTCGAACTCCATCGTTGACTGGGTTAAAATAGTCTGTTTCTTGGATTTCCAAGCAACAACTCCACCTACTATATTGAAGATATTGCCACTGGTGGCCTTAAAGTTATCCGAGATGGAGTTCCAATCTGCATCACAGTAACCTCTAGGAAAGTGGGAAACTTTTGATAATGTAATCATGGGTTTTAGGTTTTCTTTAGGTATCTCATGACTCTCTCTACAACATTCCAACGCTCTATACTAGGTCTGGTTGTAAACCTACATAATAATCCTACATCATAAGCTATGTATGGTCTAGTGCAATCAGTAGCATACTTAAGGCTATTGATGATGCTCGCATACTAAGATTGGTTAACACTATAACTCGTTTTATTGAACAACTTTACATTAGAATCGTAAGGAGTACAAGCTAGATTGCTATCAAAGTAATTGTACATTTTTATAACCTTTTCTATGTAGTGAGATTTAAACAAAGAAATTCTATTTTCAAACCTAGTGATTTTTATACATAAGATAATATTAGCTTTTCCTAATTCTTTCACATCAAAATTTACACTCAACATTGATTTTACATCATTAATGACGTGCAAGTTTGATCCAAAGATTAACATATAATCTACGTACAAGCATATAACAGTGCATAGGTTACTTTCAAACTTATAGTAGATGCATTTGTCACTTTCATTAAATTTGAATCCCTTAAAAGTGATAAGATTATCAAATTTCTCATGCCATTGTTTAGGAGCTTGTTTTAGTTCATAGAGTGATTTATTTAATATACAAACTTTGTTTTCTTGACCATGAACTATGAAGCCTTCAGGTTGTTCCATATAAATCTCTTTTTCTAATTCACCATTTAGGAAAGCGGTTTTGACATATAGATTATTAAGGGCTGCTATAGAAACCAACACTCTGATGGAAGTGATTCTAGTCACTGGGATAAGGTATCAAAGAAATATATGTTTCTCTTTGTCTAAAATCTTTAGCTACAAGTCTAGCCTTGTACTTGTCTATTGTTTCATCATGTTTATGTTTCTTGCTAAAACCCAATTGCATCCTATGGCTTTGCCGCTAAGGGGTAGGTCTACTAAATGCCAAGTCTTATTTGACTCAAGAGAATCCGTTTCATCGTTAATAGCTTCTTGCCATAAGTTGGCATATACTGAGCAAAGGGCTTCTGTTAGATTTTTAGGATATTATTCTACGTTGTAGGTTTCCAAGTCATGTCCAAAGTAATTAAGGGTACAAATTCTCTTGCTTTTTATAGGCTCAGGTTCTACTTCCTTACTTGAATTTTGAGTTCTAACTAAAAGGTATATTACTCGAACTTGAGCCCCAACTAATTACGCTATTAGAGCTCAAGCCCCCACTATTTCTTGATTTGAAAGGAAACCTATCCTAAAAGAAATCAACATCATTTGATTCTATAATCACTTGGTTTACTAAGTCATTAAACCTATAGACTTTACTATTTATTGTGTATGTAACGCCCCATATTTTTTTTCCTTAACCGAGGTCGTTACTTATATAAGAACTCATAATCTTAACAAAAATACACCGGAAGCATGTTTTACAAGTAACAACATCAACACAAAGACTGCAATAGAAGCATTTGTCAATAAAGCCCCCAAACACATGGTCGCTGGTCTTTCTTGTTCGTCGCCGGTTTCCTCATAATTACTTGAAAAATAAACATGAAAAGGGTGAGTATAAAAATACCCAGTAAGGAATCCACTATTGGGCCCACTAGGTTAACTGTTAACTTCCTATTAAACTGTACTGTACAATCTTAGTCCCAAAAGCGACTAACGTCCCTCATACCGAGTACAACATGGCTAATAGACAATGTTAACAGCTACCATATTTCCAAAACATACCATCTTAGTCCAAAACATTCATAAGCACACATATGAAAATTAGTTCAAGAATGAGAACTACAAACACCTCACACTTTTATCATGTTTCATTGTTTTTCAATAACAAAGCACAAAGACATATCACCACACAAC
>JBBPDJ010000026.1:4412075-4440940 GCA_037974625.1 Cucumis cinereus
CCTAACCAAAACAATTAAATACATAAATATATTTAATTTCTTTTACCAAAACAAATAATCAATATCCCAACAAATAATATCTTTAAATAATTCAAACTTAAATTTTTTCCCATTTTTGAGATATTACAGATAGTGTTTAGTATTTTAATGTGAAGTTGTATTGAAACTCATTAAAACAAGTCAAAGAAAAAGTTCTTTAAGACACCTCAAAGGTTGAGGATGTATGATTAATTATCTACTTACAATTAATTAGTGAGACTAGACAACTAACATTTAATATACATTTGGTTAGTTATGTTTGTTGAATCAATGGAATGATCATTGAGTTTAAAAATTAATTTTTTTTCCAAATGTACATTGTTGATGATATATTTGTGTGTATGGAGGTGAAGATTTGATCTTTGACAAGATATACTAGATCTTATAATGATTTAGAGAAACTCATATTAAGATTTATCCTAGTTGGTGTGGTATGGATTACGTGACAATTAGTTTGCATGTGAAGCAATATATAGATGTGTAGTCATACATTATCCTTAAATTTGAAAATCGTTTTAGTTATGTATTAGTCTAGCTATCACACTTTATGAGATTATAGTGATAAAATACTAAAACTGAGGATATCAGAAAACGCCAAGGGCCAAAGGCAAATTGAGAGAAGACATCATGGTAGTTACCAAGATTGCCTTATGCCATATATGTTGATTCGTATAAATATATGTTCGATTCATATTTTATTTGCTTTTATAGGATTATATTAGTATAGGATTTATCACATTTTGGTCTCCTAGATATAAAATTAAAACAATCTTTGAATAACAAGCAGAATTAAAAATCTTTTTTCTAAGGACCATACTGGATGTCATTCTAACTATATCATTACACAATGTGTGTGCTTGCAGATATTAGTCATTCTCATCCAAGCAAATCAAAGGACGAGCTCTTATAAGTAGAAAAGTTAACAACTCATTTAGGATTGAAATCGAGTCATATATGATCATTATATGAAATTTTAATCTTCTCAATAATAGATCTATAGAGACAAGTTAAGTACTTTACTTGTCTAGTCTTCTATAACTCCTTGTATAGAATTTTATATAACTCCTTGTATAGAATTGATCAAGTTGATTTCGTCGCCTAAATGCGATAAAATAATAAACTGAATCACACACCAAGAATTAGTCTTAGTAGCAAGTTCGGGTCAAACACAGGGAGGACATAAATTTTTCTAGCAAATGGTTCCAACCCGACCTAACCAAAGAGGGGGTTTTGAGTTGTTTGAATTGCAAAGAAAATATATTACAAGGGAAATAAAGTAAAAATTTAAATCAATTTGAGAAAACTTAGTTTGAGTATTGTAGATCTCCCTAAACATTACATTTGGTCATTTAATTCTCATTACTAAATCTAACAATTGATACTCCTAACCAATTTGATTAGAAAAGCTAATCAAATTGTCCTAGGCATCGAATTAGTGTAATTTAAATCGATGAAAGGCATACAAGATTCAATTTACACTAATTGCATTACAAACAAGGGTAAAGTTAGGTTGAAAGTCTAATTTTCATGCACCTAATTAGACAATCATAAAGTTCAATCCAAGACCGAATTGATTTTGGAAGCTAGCCTAACTTATTGCTTCTAATTGAATTACATACAACTTACAAAGATCATTGCACATAATCAAAATTATTCGTCATAAAGTCCCTATGTGTCCAACAATAAAAACATAATCACTGTAAACTTCATTAAAGACAGAATTTGAATTATCAATATATTAAATTCAATTCAACTCTCACAAAAGCATGAATTAATGGAAAATTGCTACAAATCCAAGCTAAAATAAAGTACCTTAGTCTCTCATCCACATGTCGGATGATGAGGAGATGAGTTAGGGGACTACAACAGAATGAAAGACCTCAGAAAATAAAGAGAAAACATATAAAAATCCGCTGAAATCCCAGTTGTAATGACCTAGACAATGGAAATATTGTATAAAGGAATGCAATGGCACTACCGCCGCGGTGGTGATGGAAGTCTCACGCACATTAGGTTAGTAGTGTCGGACGTTGAGCGCCTTTCATGAAATTCGACCATTTTGCCTTACAACGTCACCTCACGGCGTTGCAAGGCATAAGCCTATTTAGCACTTTTTTTCATGCTTTGCCTCAGTAGGTGCCTCTTAACTTCATATACGCTCACTTTAACTCCAAAGCGACATCAACATCGAATTCTACCCTCGAATTGCTTGAAACCTATAAAATAGTCAAATAAGAACATACAATCAAGGAACGATCCCAAATTAAGCAAACTTTAATAGAACATTTTGGGTATATCAAATACCCCCAACTTAATCGTTGATCGTTTCGAGAAAAGTAGAATAAACCTCACAGTCACACAAGATAGCTTGCTAAGATGTCAAGATGCTTTTCTCATGCTTTAACAATAAAAAAGAACCAAGCATGCAATTCGTAATATAATCCACAAACAAGCAATCAATTGATGCAAAAATCAGAATTCTTTCTTCAGATCTATTCATGCATGAACAAGCCCGAAGCATTTCTATTTAAGCCTAAAAAAACCCAAAATAGATTTAATAGACCTTCAATTCGCTTTCCCTCTACTCGAGCAAAAGTAAGATTGAAATATAACTTTTAATGCAAAGTGGTAATGTCTAGTAGCTAAGCAAACCAACTTCAAGTCTTATTTCTTTTTCGCTCTTTATTCTTTTTTCTTCTCTTATATATATATATATATATATATATGTATGTATATATATATATATATATATGTATGTATATATATATATATATGTATGTATATTTATTTGTGTGTGTGTGTGTGTGCTCATTCTGGTAATCTTGCCCTCATTTAGATTTGAAGTATAGATTTTTGGGAATTACCCGTTCAAATTCCAATTCACACATTGTTTATATTCACGATAGTAACATAGAGTTGGTTTATATTCACACATTGTTTTTTTTAATTTTCAACGAAAGGTAGAAAAATCGGTTGGTTTAGTCCTTACACATGCATTACTAAATTGACGCTAGGAAGGCCTTTCAGAGTGCAACAAACATATAGATCCAATAAAGCTACTCTAAGCATGCAAGACGTAGGATAGTTAGACTAAAGACTCAAGTGTGCATGAGAGATGGAAGAAAAAATTTAAGATTATGCTCAAAATTGTACTTACTTTCTTCATATAATGCTTCACACATGCAAGACTCTAAGAGTATATTATAAGCACGTCATCGAAAAACACAAGACACCAAAACAAACAATCAAAGCACATACAATAGCTCGAACTCATATGATCAAGGACTTTAGCCAAAACACAAACATACCCCACCCCCAACTTAAAATCTAAAATTTCCCAAATGTGATAAATACAAGAAAAAACAAAGGACAAAAAGAAAAGGGAAACAAACAACTTCCTTTGAATTTTTGGCATAATAGATGGATGAGTGTCTGGCTCCACAATAAGATATTCTCCTAAATTTCTAAAACCAATAATGATAGGATGAATTAGATCAATAAAAAACAAAAATAACAAAAAAAGAACATACACTAAGAAAGTAATAAAAATCCTGGCTGCCTCCAGGAAGCTTAAATTTTTAAGATCGTTATGCTTGACCATACTCGGCTTCATCAAACATAACCATCATGAACCACCAAATCTCGAACATCCAACTCCAACTTAGAAGGTGGGTCACTATTCTACAAGATCTATGAACTAAAGCAAGTAGAATTATCGGTACTAGAGTTAGAGATAAGAAAAGATTCCCGATTATTATTATGTATAAAGAATTACCGGTACATCTATTATAGCTTTCGTTGTCTTAAAAAAGAGTTACCTAACAACATAGATAAATCAGAAGAGGAAGAATCAACATTCACATTAGTCACATAAAAGGCCTAACAAGGAAGAGATTAACTAACTGCACTAAAATGTCAGATTGGTGCAGGATATGAGACTGAAGCTCATAGTAAATGGGGACAAACATGATATTAATAGCAGACCCTAAATATAAGATGGCATGCTTGAATTTCCTAAAACTTATTAAGTAAGGAACATAAAATGTACCTAGGTATTCAATCTGTCTTTTGCCTAATCTCATCCTCTTATTCTACCTTCTCCTCCTCAGAAGGAACCTTTACTCGCACTTTCTTACTAGAGGACTAGGCAGACTTCACCTCCTCTTTCCTTGCAACCTCCTTGGAAACAACCTGCTAGAAAAAAGGAGTAACAGGAACATAAGGATCTAAACATAAAGGAGGATCAAATCTTACCCCACACCTTTTGGGAGAGTTGAAAGCAGTCTCCTGGTCAAACTCCTCAACAATTGCAAAGATGGGCGAAGAAGAACTCTCAACAGAGCGGACGATGGAGATGATACTAACATTCCACCCATCTGACACCAGTTGGGAAGAAACATTCCCATATTGGGTTTTGAGTCTACTAACTGTGCTGGCCAACTGGGATACCTGAGTAGCCAATCTCTGCGTATGGGAGATAGTGGTCTCCTGATTCTAATTCACCTGTAGAGTAGTGTTAGCTAGACTCTTCACTATGTCCTCCAAAGGAATCCTAGAGGCCCTTGTCCACCTTGACCTTGACCTCCCAACGATTGTAATTGTTAGGCCTACCACCCTGCTAATTTCCAGCATAGTTCACCTTAGCAGCAAGTTCTTGAGGTTGTTTTCCTTGTGCAAGAAATACCTATGTTCATAAGATTGGTCAGTTCAGCAAGTTCAGATCTAAGCTCACTTACCCAATGTGAAGATGTGGAGGACATGGGGGCTTAGTCTCTAGTCCCGAACTGCTAGCATTAGCAGCTATGGTGGAGATCAACTCTCTAGCCTCTATGAGGTCTTTCATTCACCGAGGCTCCTCCTATAACTACATCGATTGCACTCCTATCATTAATGACAAACTCCTCATAGAAGTACTGAATTAAGAGCACATGTAATATCTGATGATGCGGAAAACTACCACATAGGCATTTGAACCACTCCCAATACTCATGCAGTGTTCACTATTCATCTATGTAATACCATAGATCTCTTAATCCTAGCAGCTCGTGAGGCAGGTAAATTTTTTTCCAAGAAAACCGTTTTCATCTGAGCCCAAATGGTTAAGAATCTGGTAGGGATAATGTACAGACAATCCTTGGCATTGTCTAAAGAAGGGAAAAGCTTTGAGGTTCAACTGCTTCTTAGCCATTCTATGTGGTCTTATGCCACAGCACACAACATGAAATTCCTTGATGTGTTCACTTTCAAGACCATGAAAGATAGGCAGTAAGTGAACTAATCTCGTTTTTAGCTTAAATTTATCGGTCGTTTCAGGATAGGTAATGCAAAGTGGCTACTAGGTCAGGTCAGAAGCAACAAGGTCCCTCAAAGTACGCTCTGGCATAGGCTCTGCCATGTTCTCAACTTTTTGCTCGGAATGCTTTTTCTTTGGTGTGCCTTCTACACAACATTTCTCTTGTGAAGCTCTTCGCTCTCTAGCTTCTCTCCTTCATTATCTTTCCTTCTGTCTAAGCTCTACATAATACAACAAGTTTCGATCCTGGGAGGATCGTGTCATACAAAGAAGGAAAAATAAAGAACGGCAAAAGGGTAAGAAAACTCTTTGACGAAAGAAATTAAGGCACTCTCAGGCAACGACTCCGATTTTGATAGAGTGAATTTCGTTGCTCAAATCTTGATCAAATAATAAACCAAATAACACAGCAAGAACCAAGTTCGAGTCGAACACAGGGAGCATGTAAATTTCTCTAGCAAATAGTTCCAAACCTGAGGTAACCAAATGGGGGGTTTTGAGTTATTTTGAATTGTAAAGAAAATAAATTGCAAGAAACATAAAGTAAAAGTGTAAATCAATTTGAGAAAACATAGCTTGGATTTTGTAGATCTCCCTAAACATTACATTTAATCATTGGATTCTCATTACTGAATCCAAGAATTGATAATCCTAACTAATTTGATTAGAAAAGTTAATCGACTTGTTATAGGCATCGAATTAGTGCAATTTAAACCGATGAAAATCATACAAGATCCAATTTACACTATTTGCATTATGAACAAGGAAAAATTTAGGTTGAAAGCCTAATTTTCATGTGCTTAATTAGACAATCATCAAGTTCAATCCAAAGTCGATTAGAACGATACAAGATCTAATAATTTTGCAAGCTAACCTAAGTCCTCATATGTGCGACAATCAAATTGATTACTACCAGTTTTCTCTCTATTTTCTGAGGTCTTTCATTATGTTTTAGTCCCCTAACTCATCTCCTCATTATCCGACATGTGGATGAAAGACTAATGTACTCTCTCTTAGTTTGGGTTTCTAGCAATCTCCCTTTAATTCATTCATTCGTTAGATTCTAATTGAATTATGTACAACTTACGAAGATAATTGCATATAATAAAAAAAACATTCATCATAAAGTCCCCATGTGTCCGAGTCATCAAAGATAGAATTTAAACTATCAATGTATTAAATTCAATTCCAATCTCACAAATGAATGAATTAAACGGAGATTGCTAAAAACTCAAGCTAAGATAGAGTACCTTAGCCTTTCATCCACATGCTGGTTAATGAGGAGATGAGTTAGAATACTAAAACATAATGAAAGACCTCAGAAAATATAGAGAAAACTGGTAGTAATCAGCTGAAATCCTAGTTGGAACCTAGGCGACGAAAATATTATATAAAGAAACATAACGACGCCCTAACACTAGAGACATTGTCGCAGACTAACGGAAGTGTCACACGCATTAGGTTTGTAACGCTGCGGTGTTGAGTGCCTTTCGAAAAATTTGACCATTCTGCCTTACAGCGCCACACCTCCACAATACTGCAAGGTAGAAGCCTATTTAGGTTCTTTTATTCACGCTTTGTTCGGTTGATGCATCTTGACTTCGTTTTTGTTCATATTTGCTCCAAAACGACATCAACACCGAATTCTACACTCAAATGGCTCCAAATAAGAACGTAAAATCATAAAACGATCCCAAATTAAGCATAAATAGATAGAAGATTTTCGATGCTATCAAGGATATCTCACTCACCAAGTATAAGTATAAGTTTCCTAAATTTCAATGAACTAATGTGAAAATTTGAATTTAAAATTTAAAAATAGTACTTAGAGAAATAGTACAAAAGCAAATATCATATAACATAAAAATGCTTAATTTTCTAAAACTACAATGTAATAAGTAAAACAAAAATGGAGTAAAAAGTTTAATTATTTATGATATAAGTATAAGTATAAGTTTCCTAAATTTCAAATATAAACAGAATCGCATGTGATGGAACTGACATTTTGGATTGGCATTGCCTAAGAAGACATTTGGGATTTCATAGTTAGAAAAATGTAAATAAATAAAATTTAAAAAATTGTGAATTGTATAGAAGCTTTTGGTTTTTAGGTCATTTTGGACCATTTTCTAGAGACATAAACAAATACGTACGGACATCAACATCCATATTTATAATCAAAATTCAACCTCTTCATGAAATCCATCTGAAAAAGAAAACCCCTTTTTTTGTCCATTTTTAAGAAAAGTTTTGTGAAAAAACATCAGATCAAAATGAACAATTGTTGAAATTGATGAATGAAAGTGTAGTAAGAAACAAGCATGATCCAGCTGAAGAACATCCCCAGTTTCTCTGTTTTCAATTTCATCAACAAGAAGTAACAACTCCACTAAATTTCTTCCATACATGTTATCCATGAATTGTCTCATCCCTTTCATCCTTCTCTTCTCCTTCATCCCCATTTCAATCCAATCCAAGGTCTCCATTTCTCTCTCCCCTTCCATTCTCTCCAAATCTGGCGATTCTGTTCATATCCAATGGTCTGGAATCGAATCCCCTTCCAAGCTCGACTGGCTCGGAATTTACTCGCCCCCAAATTCATCCCATAAGCATTTCATCGGCTACGTTTTCCTTTCTTCTTCTCCCACCTGGGAATCCGGGTATGGATCCGTTTCCATCCCTTTAGTCAACCTCCGATCCAATTACGCTTTCAGGATTTTCCGGTGGACGGAATCGGAGATCGATGACAAGCATCATGACCACGATCACAACCCTCTACCTGGCACCGCGCACCTCCTCGCGGCCTTGGATGAGCTCCGATTCGCCCCCGGCGGTGGCCCGGAGCAGATCCATCTGGCGTTCACGGACCAGGATGACGAAATGAGAGTGATGTTTGTGACGGAGGATGGATCGGAAAGGTATGTGAGATATGGGGAAAAGGAGAAGCTTGATCAGATTGTTGCGGCGGGTGTTGAGAGGTATGAGAGGGAACACATGTGCGATTCCCCTGCTAATCATAGCATTGGCTGGAGAGATCCTGGTTTTATTCATGATGCTGTTATGAAGAAATTGAAGAGAGGAGCTAAGGTTTATTATCAGGTAGCTTGTTTTTCTTTTCCTTAATTTGGATTCTGGTGGAATTTGTGATGCTTTTGCTTTTGAGTTTTGATCATGGGGGACTTTGTAGCTCTGTTAATCAAATAGTTTTTAGGATATTTGTTTGATGAGGATGAAGATTTATGCAGCTTGTTTTAAATGTTGATTCATAATGGATTCGGTTTTGCTATAGCCATGAGAAACCATGGACATTGGTTGACTAACCAAGGTTTCAAATGTTAAAGGCCTAATCTCATTCACTGATGCATTAAAATACGAAATTAGATTGATGGTGCTTCTGTTTTGTTTTGAGTTTACTGATAGGTATCTGGGTACAGAACTATAATGCAATGCTGTTTGCTTTTACCAGGTTGGGAGTGATTCTAAAGGTTGGAGTAGTATTCTAAACTTCGTGTCACGTAATGAGGACTCGGACGAAACGATTGCTTTCCTTTTCGGTGATATGGGAGCTGCAACACCGTACACGACGTTTGTCCGAACACAGGATGAAAGCATATCTACTGTTAGGTGGATCCTTCGCGACATTGAAGCACTTGGTGACAAACCTGCAATGGTATCTCACATTGGAGATATCAGCTATGCAAGGGGTCACTCATGGTTGTGGGACGTTTTCTTCAATCAGATTGAACCTGTGGCGTCTAAGGTTGCATACCATGTATGCATTGGCAATCATGAATATGACTGGCCTCTTCAGCCATGGAAACCCGAGTGGGCGTCTGGGATATACGGGAAAGATGGGGGAGGGGAGTGTGGGGTGCCATATAGTTTGAAGTTCAACATGCCAGGAAACTCTTCAGAACCTACTGAAAGCCACAGCTTGCCTACTCGAAACCTTTTCTACTCTTTTAACATGGGATCGGTGCATTTTGTGTACATATCAACAGAAACTAATTTCCTTCATGGAAGTAGCCAATATGAGTTCATTAAGCGTGATCTGGAGTCCGTTGATCGGAAGAAGACGCCATTCATAGTAGTGCAAGGGCACAGACCAATGTATACAACGAGCAACGAACTAAGAGATGCCCCATTGAGGGAGAAAATGTTGCACCATTTGGAACCATTGTTAGTGAAAAATAACGTGACATTAGCATTATGGGGTCATGTCCATAGGTATGAGAGGTTTTGCCCACTTAATAACAACACTTGTGGAAGTATGGGTTTAGATGGGGAAGACTGGGAGGCATTACCTGTCCATCTTGTCATCGGAATGGCTGGACAAGATTGGCAACCAATCTGGGAGCCAAGACCAAACCACCCAGATGACCCAATCTTCCCACAACCAAAACAGTCAATGTACCGTGGAGGCGAATTCGGGTACACCAGATTGGTTGCTACAAAAGAGAAACTTACAATCTCCTACGTTGGAAATCATGATGGAGAGGTGCATGATTCTGTGGAGATATTGGCGTCTGGACAAGTTCTAAATGGTGGTGGAGTTGGTGCAAAATTCATCAACAGTAGTATTGCAAACTCGACAACAGGGAATGGGATGCTAGAATCCTCATTCTCGTGGTATGTGATGGGAGGAAGTATTTTGGTTCTTGGAGCCTTTATCGGATACATTATTGGATTTGTTTCACATGCAAGGAAGAATTCAATTTCAAGAAACAACTGGACTCCTGTGAAGACAGAAGAGTTGCAATGAAATTTAGAAAAATAAAAAAATAAATGAAGGTAAGTTAAAGATGTAAGAACTGTTTGTACAGTTGAAACGATGTTTGAATGAGGGGGAAGGCCTTTGTAAATAGATATTTGAAAATGTGTTACTGATTTTTGTGAAGTATGTATTTTGTGGAATTATGGGTTTTTGTATCTTATGAATTAACAGAATGTTGTGATGGGATGAGGATGAAACCAATGAGTTATGATGTCGTTAATGAAGGAAATGTAATGGAAAAAATTTGGGCCTCTGAGAAAGCTGTAAACTGAGACTGCAAGTTTAGGTGCACCAGAGATTTAGTACTCAAAATGTTACAACTCTTGTCCACATACATATATTTGTTCATGCTGCATTGTAGTTTGACCTACAAATCTAAACTTTTAATATATGTTGAACCAAAATATAATATACATGTTAGTCTTATTATAGACAAAAATTAAATTATGTGTACGAAAAACAAAAATTAAATTGTGTATGAAAATATGCTTAGTTCAAGGATGATCAACAAGGTTTTTCTTCAAGGTTTGATTCTAATCTCTTTTAACCTGTCATACTAAAAAAACGAAATTATGTGTTTTTTATTTAAAATTAAATTTCAATGTTTTATCAAATTTTAGGTGTAAAAAAAAAACCACAATTCAACCCTCAATAATAATAATAATAATAATCATAATAATAATATATTAAAAAATTAAAGTAGAATAAAATAAAAGGATTGGCTATATATTGAAAAGGAGAAAATTGAGGTGCTAAAATCAAAATAGCTCAATTGAATTAATAATTTTTTTAACATAAATTTAGAAAAAAACTTAAATTTTTACGCTTCTAAGATTGTATAAACTTAAGCTGTGAACTTAATTATTATTATGTAATTTTAATACTAAACTTTGGATAGTGTATTCACACCCTTCTTCCTTCCTACTTAGTTTGAAATATACTTGCAAGTATATAATTGTTTCAATTAAAATTTTAAATTGTTATGTAATAATTTAAAAAATCCTTTAAATTGTTATAAGGGACTCTTGTTAAGATTATATATAAAAATTGTTCATGCATCAATTCCAATTATCAGTTTATTTGATCAAACATTTGAAAAAATCTACCTAAGTGAAAGAAGTGAATGCATGGACAGTTTTTAAATATAATCTTAATAAATGGATTAAATTGATTCACTTATAATTATTTGGGAGTTTAACGGAACCAATTAAGGTTGTTTTCAAATATGAAAAACAAAAATAAACCAACTTATTTACAAATATAGCAACTGTCACAATTAATGATAGACAGTGAGATACTAAATATACATTTATCAGTGTTTATCACTGACACGGATAAATGTCTATTAACGTTTATCACTAATACACAATAACATTTTGTTATATTTGAAAATATTTATAGCAGTTATATCATTCAAAACAATTACCTTGACTCCTTGTAAATATAACAAAATGAACTAAAATATTTACAAACGTAGCAAAATTTTACTTTCTATGAAAATACTATCTGAGTCAAGATAAAATCAGATAGTTCTCTAACATGGTCTACTGTTGTTAGACCGATATGTCAACATTTTGGTCCTTTCAAACAACTTTCCTGACATACGATTAATTAAAATTATAAAACTTGTGAGATTCTGCAAGGTGAGAATAGCTCATAGGTTAAAATCCTTTATTGTATTCGTTATACTAAAAAATAATAAATAAAAATAAAAATAAAAGATTGGTATGATTCTTAAGAAAGGACCAAACAAAAGCTTTTCCACCATTCCACCTAAACAGATTCTGTTAACGGTAATATTCACAGATGAATTCATCTACAGTTTTTTTAAAAAAAAAAAAAAAAAAACACAGGGTAACAGCCAGTGAAGATTAGATAGCATCTTGATGAGAAGCACGTTCATTTCCTCTCCTAAGAAAAGGAGAAATAGCAGCACTTATTGACTCAGAATTCTCCAACACCATGTATATACACAACATGCATAAACCTGTTAATCCAGAGCTACTACAATCAATTACAGATGGGTTCCATAAATATGCAAAAAGAATTTAACTATCCTTAATACAAACAGAAATGAGACTCAGCATAATCTTTTAAAATTATAACAATAAGTATGGCAAAATTGCAAATAGGGTATGTGTAACTGCTAAGCGACAAATGAGATTGGTAAAACAAATTAAACTGCAATGCTTCACCACATGACGAGTGAAGAGCATAGAAAAATGTCCTATCAAATCATCATGCATATTTATTATCTTGTAAGATAGAAAAAAGTAAAGACAATTAGGAAGGCCACACATACCAGTGTAGGCAACTGTAACACCTGAGACCAATCTTCCAAGCACAGAGAGAATGTAAAGGCAAACAACGACCTACAAAAAGATTTGCATGACTTTAATTTACAAGCAAAAGATGAAAGATCAATACAGCTATTCTTTTTACGAGTTGGTTCTCTGAAAGGCATTATCAGGTAGAGCAACTTAGCCTCGCAAACGGTGTCACATATACCATGTGTACTTTTGATATTTGAAATAATTTTTATCTATGTCCTTTTAATTTGAAAAGTTTCATTTTAAACCTCAACCTTTTGTGTTCTATAGGGAGAAATGAAAGTAGAATTCATTTGATCCTCCCACATATTCATTTTAGCGTTTCTCCCTTGTTGTTGTAAAAATGAAATAATAAAATTCTATATATTGAAAAGCATATATAGCATTGTTTACAACTCAATTCCAACCATATAAACTAATAAGATCGTTGTTACTATACATTTCAATACAGCAAGATATCATTGACATCATTTACCAACATCGTTCACAAAATCAAATTTTACATATCAAATGTCATGTCAATTTACATTAATAATGTTGTAAATGACATCATGTCTGCATTCTAAATTTATACCATAGCTGTTTTGTACATTATTATAATTTTATTATTTTTTGATAAAGGATCGTCCTTCATTGAGGAAAAAAATGAAAAAATACTAAACCCTAAACCCTACATATAAAAAAACCAAGCTCACAAAAGGGAGCACCCTATAGTAAAGGTCTCCAATCTGAGAAAATATGGCCTAATAAATAATAGCAAAAAGACCTCATCACATACGCCCAAAGAGGATTTCCAAATGAATTTACGGGAACAATTTCTATGTGTAAAGGTTAAAATGAAAATTTACAAATGTCAAGGACATGACTAAATACACTAAAGTTTATAAGTATTTTGTAGCATTTAACCTATAATATGTGGTGCTGAAACCTCATAGTGTACCAATGTAAGCTGATGCCAATTACACAGTGTTTGATATTTGATCTCAATGAACAAATACCTAGGGTGTGCAATATGTCTGTTAGATTATACAATTTATTTATTTTACAATATTGCATTTTGGACTCCATGCATGGGATGTAAGAAAGGTTTGAAATCATGTGGCACTCAGACATGTTGACAAAATTTGTCCGGGAAGTGATAAGTAATGGTACAGAAATGCCAACTATTAATGGTACAGAAATGCCAACTAAGTTTTTTCTTCCAAGTTATAAGAGAAGGAAAATGCTTGTTTCAGACTCAAGTATAAGGATACAGTTGTATAACCTAAAGAACAAATCTTGTTCAATGAAGGCGCTAGGGAAGCATTTGTCTCAAAATGTCAGTTTACAAAAGAAAGATTTAGGAAGCTAACGTACTGTAACCCAAACTCCAGCCAAAGGGATAACAAAAAATCCCTCCAATTGATCTTAACTAAAACATAAGCTATAATCGAGAAAAAATTCGGATGGCAACAGAAACGTGCACAATATTTGTCATAGATCCAACATTATGAATAATTGTTAGTCTAATAAGCAAATATACCATGAAAACAACAGATAATTAAGCTAGAACCAAGAAATGTCTCCATGGACAGCATGGTTATAATGAGTTTGGAGAAACGTGCAAATCGTTAGGTAAACATGTTAAATATTCTACTTTTCTGGCAACAGAAGAAAACGACGGCTTGTTGTCCTTTAGAGGAGAAAAATGAGAAGTCGTTACCTGGAAATGGCACGAGATTTTCAAATTAAATTTTGAAGAAAAGAATGGAAAAGTTCATGAAAAGGAGGTAGCAAGTTTATTTTGAATAGGATTTCCAATATTTTCTCAATATGACACATGGATCCTGTCTTCAATTTATCATAAAGCTGGGTAAGGAAAGAAATAGATTTATAATAAATTTTACGGGATTGACATGATAATTGGATTGCAGTTTTTTAAATGCTTAGGCGGATTAAGACCGCAAGCTTAATCATGGGTGGTGCTAGTAATTAAAATTTACCTTCGAACTTTCCGTACATACAATAATCTTCCAATTTAAGGAGAGGTAACATAGATAGAAAACTTCAAATTTCTTGCTAATGGGATTTTGGAAGACCATCTTTTTGTTTTCAATTGGACCATGGCTCTACCAAAGGGACTCTTTATCATTACTGGAATCTGTGCTATTCAAGAAAGAAAGGGAAGCTATTTGGCTCGATTACATTAAGGCCTTTCTATGGTGCATTTGGACGAATGAGGAAAAGATGCTTTTTTAACATCTTTCTAGTCTTGCTCTTACTTGGTGTGTAGTCTTACATAACTTGTTGGATACCTATTGTCTTACAGCTCCTACAGCCAACGTAAGAGCTTTTTATAATTTCCTTTGATACAGATTACAGAGGATACCTCTCTTTTTGTAATTTCATATATTATTTGAAACGAAGGAATTTATGTTTCACAGAGAAAATAAAAGTTCAAAAAGAAAAAAGGACCAATTGGAGTACATATAATAACCCAAAACTCAGTGAAAGAAGCCAAGTTAACACTACCCAAAACTGTGTATGAGGCCACTAATGTGATAATCAAAGAACAATACCTTAACAAAAAGCCTCTTGTCATGCCCTGTAGCTGCCACCCTCAGAACAGACTCAGCCGCACCAATGGTATTGGCTAACCAAGCAATCATACTATTAGCAGTATCCTGCGATATTTGCCACTCAAGAGGGTCGACTGGAACCCTACAGATCATTTGAATTTTAGATTACAGATTATGCTAATTAAAGAGAATTAGGAGAATAAGGATATGCAAACAGATTGAGTATCTAATTTCAACGACATTGGACTAATACGATGGTTGACATAAAAATCCGAAGCATTTAAAACAAAAAAAAAAAAAAAAAAATGGGGGGAAAGAAGGGAATGCTTACGAGACATTCATATGGCGGAAGAGAAGGCCGAGAATGGCGAGAGAGCAAAGGAGAACGATGAAAACATCAGCGACAAGGGAGAGAAGACTGGAATTTCGAAAGGCGCAATGATAATAAACCAATGAACCGCAAATGAGAGCAACAAAGGGTTTGCCAACTTCTGTCTTGGAGTTGATTGATCGATTCGCCATTTCTGTGTGTCTCAAACCCTCGATCCTTCCCCCAAATTGACTCATCACCCTCCGCCCTCTCTACACACCCAAATATCAAATTCTATGATTTGTCAAACCCATAACGCCCAGTCTTTCCATCCACCTTTCTTTTCTTTAATCTTCTATATCTTTCCTCACCTAAATGTCATCTCCTTTATTTTTCTATAATTTTTTAGAGCCTATTTATATATTTATTTATTTATTTATTTATTTATTTATTTATTTATTTATTTATTTATTTATTTATTTATTTATTTATTTATTTTATTTTATTTATTTCAAATGTTAAGCTGTATATTGGTTGGGTTGTGTTTGGAGATCTTTTATTGACCACTCCAAAATTCAAGTTGGTTGAGTTTGATACTTCGATAAGTTCTCCAACCCAACCTATGAAATTTAGATTGGGTTGTTCGGTTATTTACTTCTTTTTTTTTTTTTTTTTTGGTTAAAATAGAATGTTGGTTCATGTATTTTAAATTTTGTTCAATTTTAGTTCTTGTATTTTTTAATGTTTAATTTGAGTCCTTCTATTTTTAGTAAACCTTAAATTTAGTCTCTCGAAATTAATTTTTATTTAAATTTATTAAATAATTACACTAATTTTCTTGGCTAAAATTAATGACCCATAGTTTATAAACTATTTTATGAGCATTTGCCATGTGATTAGGAAAAGTTAGAAGGAATTGGATTCTTCATTTAATTTTTGTTGATAAGTTTATGGAGTTAGTTGAAATTTTTTTGTTAATAGGCTTTTTTATTGCTTGTCAATGTCTCCTCTAGCCTTGTTCATTAGTTGTTTAATGACATATATTGAGAACGAGTTACGTTGTGTTGCTATTGTTAATGCGTTTTGTTATGGTTACTACTATTTTTGTTTATGTATATGCATTTTTAAACAAAAAAGTGGTCGCTATTAGGCTTTTCTTTGATATCTTTTTTTTTCTTTGATAGAATCTTTCCATTTCATTTATGGTCAAAATTGCAGCGTTTTGATTTTGTGTTGATGATGATGTTGTTGTGAATAGGATGATGGTGCCGATGAGATTAAAGAAGCTTCACTGAAGCGTGAGGATAAAAGCAGTGAGATTAGTGGCTCCCCAAGTAGAGTTAAAACTTCTCATTTATATGTTTTTAATAGGAGAAGATGCTTGGTTTGCTTGTTGTTGCTTATTTGGTACTATGTTGGTAAAGGATTAGCAAAACGTTGTACGTGTGTATATAATGCCTTTTCATCATTTTTGTACATGATGGTTGATTTTTAATGATGTTATAATGGTTGATTTAATTTATGTTTTGGATTGGTGGTGGGGGGAGGGTGGTTTGAAGTTTGAAGTTGATGTAGAGTATATTTGTTGTTAAGTAGAGTATATTTGCTCATATATAGTAGAATATATTTGAAGTTTAAAGTTTAGTTATGGTTATTACTTTCTCAATTTGATTCAAGCGTTGGATATGTAAAATATAATGAATGTATGATGATTGTTTGTGTCAAGGTGGATAATCGAAGCTTGACACTGGATTATAAGGATTGGACCATAAACATGTTATTCATTAGAGAAGTATTGGTATTTAAGGATTTAGATGTAACATAAAGGTAAAATGGTAATTTAACCCAACTGGTATTCCAAACACTCGTAAAGGAAAAAATTGTTGTTATTGGTCTACATTCGCGGACACATAAATATATATACAATTAGAAGAGTGCAGCTGTGAGTCTTTAGTGGAGTGTACATACAGTTAACGAATATTGATTAGTGTGGTTAATGAGTTTAGCCAATTAATTTTATATCGTTGGAGCTTCTAATCTGTAGGTCCATTAGGTCTCATTCTAATTGTATCTAGAAATACGTGTTATTATGCGTCCAAGTCTTAAGATTATGATGAGAAACACATAGGAAACACATTATTTATACTTGTAAATTATACTTTGTGCATGTTATGCTTGTAGTGTTTACAAAATTGTATTATTTGAATTCTTTGATCTATTGGTACTGTTCATCGCAGGATTGAAGTAAAAATGATTTGAAGACTTGTCGGCACCTAAATGAGAAGGAGTGCTAAGAAAAATTTATCTTTTGAAGCATCACCAAGTGTTCAAAGAGGCGTTGGGAGCTAAATATGCACCAAAGTGAAGAGATAAGAACCCTTCGCAGCGAAAGACTTACAAAATCATTCACAGTTTTTATTTGGAAAAAATTAAAATACTAATACATTAGAAAAAATCTATGGCTAAGCATGCTTTTTATAAACAAAATTTAAGAGGGAAAAAAACTCACCCTCATTGCAGTATTTGAATTCTACAAAAACTCCAAATTGTTATCACCACCACCAGGAACCTCTCCTATTCTCTGAGTAATTGAGGTTGAATGATTGTGGGAACCAATGGGGATTTAGTTTGAAAATTTTTGAAGAATATTGAGAGAGTTTTTTTTTTTCTACAGACCTTCTACAATTCAGGGTCAGACGTAGAATTTCTTTTCTCAGTCGTACTGCCCTTCTCTTCTTCGTCCTAAAGAATGAGAAGTTAGAGATAATATTGGAAGAACGTGAGAGCATTCCACGTTTTCCAAAAAATTAACTCCCGTAAGGGAGTTATTAAATTTAATTATAATTAAAATCAAAAAAATTAATTAACAAATTAATTAAAATTAATTAAATCATATTTAATCAATATTTCATTTAAATCATATTTAAATGAATATCTCTCACAAATCCTATAATTTTAATTTAATTAAATCAAATTTAATTAAATCTAATTAAAATAAACTATTAATTAATTCTCTAATTAATTAATTTCTAAATTAAATATCTTATATTTAATTTAATCCATATTTGAATCATATTCAAATATCAAATCCTCTCATAACTTATAGTTTTAACGTGTATCATATACACATTAAGTTTAATCTATAGTTTTAAAATGAATTTAATTCACATTAAATCAATATTTAAACTCATTCAAATATTTTATTTTCACATTAATTAATTTTGAATCACATCCAAAATTAAAAATTATATTATAAAATTTAATTAAAATATAAACTTCATATAATAATGTATCACCATACATTATATTAATTCTCTTAGTGAATTTGAAAATTTCAAATTATATCCAAGATATATTAACCTCATCACCTTTTACGAGCTAGGAAAGGGACCTCATGGACCTACAAATCAGAAGCTACAACGATATAAGATTAATTGGCTAAACTCATTAACCACATTAATCAATATTCGTTAACTGTGTGTACACTTCACTAAAGACTCACATCTGAATTCTTCTTACTGTAGATATATTTCTATGTCCATGGATGTAGACCAATAACAACAAGTTAGTCCTTCACAAGTTTTCGTAACTCCAACTGGGTCAAATTATTGTTTTACCCCTAGGTTATTTCTTGGTCCTAAAATACCAATGTTCCTCTAATGAACAACCTGCTTATGGTCCACCAATAAGAAGAAATTTCTCTTGTGTCATAGAGAGGGTAGGGCTCTTTGTTCAAGTCTCGGAGACACCAATTAAGGAAACACTCATATACTTACCCTGAAGTCGGGAAGGAGTGAATTTCATCTTGTGTGATTATGTTCCCAGCTCCCCACTCGACCTTGTTTTCAAAACATTAGGCTTATTGAATCGGCAAACGAGCCACTCTCACCCATACAATTTCTTGTGAACAAGAGTTCATAATACACTCAGGATTAAGTCGAAGTTGCCTAGGTCATCCTATTTGAAATAGAAACCTAACAAGTCAACGATGTTACATCTAGTGGCTACTATTTCGTGGTCCAGGCTTATACAAACTCATTGCATAGGATACCCCAACGTGCATGTCACCTACATTAGATCATTGTGTTTGTATCAAATACAAAGTAGGCCGTATCCATAGTATTACCTGGACAAGGTTCCCAACTTTATCCTTATACTATAGACCTTTTAAGCTGTATCTCGAACATTGATCCTTGTATGTCTCCACATACTATTCAAAACTCATAAAATAACTTAGGATGTTAGTTTATTGGATTTGGCTTAATTAGACAAAAATAAAGAGTAACTATTCATTGAAATTGAAATAATAACTCTTTATTAATAACGATCAACGGTTTATATTTACTATCTACTAGTTTTAGGACATAAAACTCAATACAAAGATCCTATGCGATGCGAGGCTTCCAGAATGTGCCCCAGTCCTACAACGTACAGAAATAGGTGTCGAGAAACATGGAACATACATAGTGAAAAACGATTATCCAAGGCATTTAAATACCTCATGCAAAGATCAGAAACAAAGTTAGACAAATAGAGAGACATTCATACATACAAACTAGAGACATAATTCTTGAAACTCTTCCCAGATTTTCTTTCTCTGTCCATTTACACAAAACCAAGAAGAATTTCAAGAATCATTCACTCTCAAAGAGCAAGAAATTGTGATTTAGAGTTTCTCTTTATTGTTGTGTTATTTTCTGCAATTCATTTGTTTTTATTTCTTATTTCAACTCATGTAAAGCATTTGAATTAAGAATATAAGACCTATTTTGCATCCATTTCCGAGTCTTTGGTTTCTTTAAGTCTTATGAGTAGCTAAAACCACTAATGGGTTAGGAAGTGTAAAGTAATTTGTAGGTAAGCATGGTAGTAGTTCATTTTGTTTGATCTTTATCAAGTCATACACTTAAATGCATCGAAAGAGTACGTTCATAGTAAAGGTAGTCAACTGCTCGAAAGAGTAAGTAACTTAGACCACGATGAGCAAAGATAGGGAGTAACTTAGAAATAAGAGTAAACCTATCTCATTGTCAGTACATCATTTATATCTAGAAATAGAATATTTGTAGCATCAAGGCATCAAAATGTTGCTTGTCTTAATTAGCACCGAGTGCATGATTTATCATGTTTATGAATAGATTAGCATAGCTTTTTAACCTTGTCAACCACATAGTTTTCTTAACACAACAATTGTATTGCTTTGAGGTTAGATTATACATTTTCGTTCATTGCACATCAACTCGGTAGGTTAGTTTAGATTTAGTTAGAATAGCGTAGTATAGCATTGAATTAACTCACTCATCTCTTCAATAGTTCACTTCTCTGAAAGAACAATAACTAAATTCACTGGTATAGCTACAAAAGTCCCTATGTTCAATCGACTTATCAGGTACCTAATCTCATTTATACTTGGACTAGATTTGGAAAACTTGTACGCATACTTATTCCATCACATTTTTATTAGATCATCATCGCATACCCTACTCAATGACATCTTCCTAGCTCGTAAAGGGTATTGAGGTTATTATGTTTTGAATGTGATTTGAAATGTTCAAATTTACTTAGAAAATTAATATAATGTATGGTGATACATTATGATATAAAATTTATATTTTTAATTAAATGTTTTATAATATAAATTTAATTTTGAATATGACTCCTAAAAGAATTATGAGAGAACTAAATATTTGAAATAAAGGGTTCAAATATTAATTAATATAAATTAGATTCATAAAACTATATGTTAAAATTAATATGTTAGAAACACACTAATACTATTCGTTATGAGAGAGTATGACTGAATATGATTCAAATGTAAGTTAAGTTAAATATGTGATATTTAATTTGGTAATTAATTAATTTAAGAATTAATTAATTATTAAATATAATTTAGTTTAGGGTTTAATTAAATTAATTGAATTAAAAAATATAGTTTATACGAGAGATATTCATTTAAATATGATTTAAATAATAATTAATAATAAATTTAGATTTAATTAATTATCAATTTAAATTTAATTTAATTTAATTAGTTAAATTAAATAAAAGCTACCTGCTACATTTACGTGGACATTATCTGAGACACTCCCACGTTGTGCTCTCCCCTCTAACATATGTAACTTGTAAAAAGGAAGAAGAAAAAAGAAAAAAGAAGGAGGAAATGACGTTTTTTTAAAAATAGAAGGGTTATGTGATATTACTTTTTCTCTCTAAAAAACCCTATTTTCTTATTGGGTTTCCACAAGTCAATCTTCAACCTCAATTGTAGAGAAATAAGGAGGTTTCTTGTTGGTGGTGCTCCAATTCGTTATCCCAATCCAAAGGAGTTTTATAGACCTAGAGACGTCCACGAAAGTGAGTTTTTTTTCACTGTGATTCTTAAAAAAAAAATTGCATGCTTAACCAATTTTATATAGTGGGTTGTTTTTAGAAATTAATTGGTTATGTATTTTCCAATGCATTGGTATTTAAAAACCCCAATTAATTTGAGTAAAAGTTTTGATATGCTTCTGTTGTGTTAAGGATTTCAACGACGCACAAATTTCATTAAGATCCTTGAAAAATATTGCATAAATATCTTGGCTAAAATTAAAACCAAATGTTATCCTACCTGGTTTGCATGCTTGGATCTAATAGATGGGGATCTCAAAACCTATCAAGAGGCCTTAAGTTATGTAGACTCAAGCTATAAAGAGTGAATTAGATCCACTAACCATGAATCAAACTTAGACTTGGTAGATCTTCCTAAAGGTAGTAAACCAATTAGATGAAAATGAATTAATTTTCTGTCAATCACACTACATAGAAAAACTTTTAAAGAGATTTGATAGCTTTGACGACACTCCTGCAAGAACATCCTATGGTGCTATTATGAACCTTAAGAAAAATAATGAGATAGTGTTTCTCAGTATGAATATGCAAAGATTATAAGATGTGCTATGTTTTTAATGAACTACACTAGACCTGATAATGCATATGCTATAAGTAGATTGAGTAGATATATACATAGTTCTGATAACGATCATTGGATTGTTGGTTCGTTGTTTGTTAAGGTCCCTTTTAAGGCCATAATACATTATTATTTGTATTTTAATAAAATTCCTGTTGTATTAAAAGGCTATTATGATGCAAAATAAGTAACACACAACGATGAAGTAAGCTCCACTAGTGGAGATAACTTAAACATGTGTTAACTAAAAACCTTTGGATGGTTCTGCTATGAACTAGATAGAGATAACTAAAACCTTAAAAATTCATAGCCCTTTCTTTGGGTCGTTTTGGTGTGGACTAGATGGATAGTTGTAAGAAATCTTCATAGTTCAGTGTTTCAGGGGTTTGTCTTTGGCAAACTTGATGAAGTTTGTTTAGGTATGGTCTAGATGTGAAGTTTTTAATCGACCAAACATGTATGTATGATAAAAATGAGAATAGAACATATATGGTCTAACTGCAAGCATACGTTGTTGATGAAGAAATAAAATCTTGTAGTATTCCAAGAGACGAATCTCACAGAGACTATTTATGCAATTCAATTTTTCCAAGAAAGAGCTTTTCAATGGAAACCAATGGGTAACCCAGATTGTGTTGTGAGTGGACGAGAATTTAAATAAAGAAAAACAATAAACAATGATAATCAAACTTGTACTAACAATGCTTTAAACCTTTCAAGCTCTACACCAGAAGTGATGCTGACGCAACACACCAAGACAGTGAAATATTCGGTCTGGTGTCCAGATCCTTTGGAGTTCTAAGTAGCTACAACCGACACCCATGGGTAGCAGAATCTTAGATTAATTAAGTTAAATTTCTTTACTCTACGACGTCCCTTGTTCCTAAGGTGACATGACTTTTCCTAGTTTTAGGTTTTAAGTTCCATATCCCTTTGTGAAGTTTGTTTGCACCATAACCTTCTCAACATGAGCGTTCTACCAGTTTGTTAAATTAAATGATCAAGTTAATTTACCAAAGCTTTCCTTAAAATCAACAAAGAGAATGCAAGAACAATAACAATATTATTAAAATAGTTATATTCCAAGAATAACCCATAATCAACATCATTTGTAGGTTTAACCAAAATGGAAGATTGAGCACCCAAAAATCCTACAATAAAGAAGGTTATTGGTTGAAAAGATCAAGTAATATGCCAACAAAAAGCAAAGTCTATACGTTGTTTTCAACCATATTCCACAAACTCTAAAATGTTCAAAATGCAAAGCAAAGAGGGAAATCTATCTCTAAATTTTTATAGCCCACGATAAAAAGAAAATATTTAAACATTATAACTCAAAAATATTTATGGTCCCATCAGAAAACCAGAAGGATAAACATAAAAAGAAAGTTTCATTGCATATTCCCATCTTACTTACAAAATGAAGGAATTTCTTGAGTCAACCAAATTGGTTGAAATCTTACGTTCGAGCTGACACTGATAATTATTAAATCGTCGATGCAATTAATAAAAATAAAGTTTCTCAATATATTGATGAGCAAATAACATTAGGATGTTAGATTCATAACATAGAACTCCATTAGAGTTTACTCAAAATATTAAATGTCTATTGAAATTCCATAGAAAAATCTGGGAAACAAACGAGATCTTAAAAGAGAAAAATTTAATGATCTCTTTAAATGCATATCTTAAGATTCATACTCATCTCAATTGTTAAAAGTAATATTCACGGGTGTATATATTTAATTAAGCTTTGTGAATATATTCCTTTAGCAATCACTTTATCATCATCATCTTTTTATGTTTGGTGGTCAATTAATTGAAATTAAGTAACACTCTTCCTAATTAAGTAATTTACTTTTAAGAAGCTTCATCATGAAAAGTTGAATTTAGAGTTGGATAGGATAACATAATATATTAATCTGCGTAATTGGAATTATACATATCCAACACCAACAACTATCTCATTCTTTCAAGCAAATACATTCTATGGACGTATTTCTTTCAAATTAATATTTTGTTATTTGATCGAGTTATATATATATTTTAATTAACCTATTTTAAACCACAAATGTGTTTTTTTAAAACAAAATTATGACATTGTGTTGCTAAATAGAAAGAGCTTATTCGAAGCTATCTGCTATGAACACCTTATTAATCATTATTTAATTAATATGGGTCCAAAACAATGCTCCATTATTCTAAGATATCTATTTCTAAGGATCAACAGAACTACTATAAATACCCAAGTTCTTCCCATTAGTAAAAAACAAACCACACTCTTACAAATATATCTATATATCAAAAAGGTATTAGCAATAATGAGTTGTGAGGAAATTGTAATTCCTAACGTTGATCCAGTGCCAATTAAGGATATTGATAGCGATGAGATACAAGGATATGGAAGGTTTGCAGTGGATGAGCATAATACAAGGACGAAGGTTTGCTCAAATAGTTTTCACACTTGTGTTGGTAGCTAAAACATCATGTGGAATCAATTGGAGTTATAAAGCTAAAGTGTTTTATAATCAACGGGCAGCTCTACGTCTCTTACATTTTGAATCTGTTCTTCCGGCAAATAAAAACTAAAGTGGGAAGGAAACTGCTTAACGATATGCAAAGACATATATGAAATAAAATAAATAAAACAAGTTTTCTCTTCTTTTTAATTAACTTTGATTCTCTCTAATTTTATCCTATATATTGACATTTATTTCATTAACATGCAGGACATTGATCAGATGAGTAGTAGTTAGTTTTGTAACGTTATGTATATAGTTGTAACACATTGTGGGTCATCTTCTTCCCAAACCCACCGTGGACGAGTTTGTCAACATACTGCCATATATATCATAAGCTTTGCTCGTCAACCACTCCGATCTCCATCTGTTTCCAGCATCACGTGGTTTGGGACTCACAATTTCAGTAAAACCCCTTTACTATAATATTCAAATAGTCTTCGTATCTTTTTACTATCTTAAATTCAAATTCCCTAAAATCATCCAAAAAAAACATCTGAAAGCTCCTACACAAAGCCTAAGTGTAAGTGGCTCAAGGTATCTCCTATCTTTCACTTGTGATTGTTATAGAAAAAGTTGGATTTATTTTCTTAAAAATAAAGACCAAGTATTGGCAAAGTTTAAATATTGTAAGGTAATGATAGAAAAGCAAACATCTAAGGAGATTAAATACTTAAGAATTGATAATGGACTGGAATTTTGTAGTGAAGAATCTAATCAGATTTGTAAACAGAATGAGATCACTAGACATAGAACAGTGACGTACCAACCTCAACAGAGTGGGGTAGCTGAGAGGCTAAAGAAAACAATCATGGAAAGAGTGAGATGCCTACTATTTGATGTAAATATTGGGCAAAAGTTGCTGCCTAAAAAATTGAAGAACACTCTTTTAAACTCCATGATAGTTCCCATGTTTCCAAACCAAGAAAAAGAATAACCTTATATGTTTATTTTTGTCAAGTGACTTCCAAACTTAAAGATTTATACTAATTTTTTTAGTTTTTATCCATATAATATCCCCAATAGTCTCTCACATCATCACATATTATTTTGGCCCAACAATTTCAAATCTTAAATTCTTAATACTAAATAAATACAGAGAAAAAGTTAATGATCTGTTTCTTGTATACATACCTTAAAATTACTACTAATCTCAATTACTAAATTGATTTGCTAGAATATATATTTAATCAACCTTTGTGAATGTATTCGTAGCAATCACTTTATCTTGATCATCTTAAAATTACTACTAATCTCCATTACTAAATTGATTTGCTAGAATATATATTTAATCAAGCTTTGTGAATATATTTGTAGCAATCACTTTATCTTGATCATCTTAAAATTACTACGAATCTCAATTAAACACGTGCAAGTATTTGCTAGTTGGAGTTATACCTATGCAACAATATACAAATATATATGGTAATATAATTTCTGAGTTTTATTATTATTGAGCAGACCTCCTAGTTGGAGTTATAATTATCCAACAATGAACATATATCTCATTATTTTATGTAATTTTAATAATTCAACCAAGTACATTTGATTCTAAAAAAGTAGAGGTAGAGGTAATGGTAAGAATAAATTTGAAAAACAAATCTTAAATTTAACTAAACACATGATCAAAAGCAATCCTAATTGGATTGATTCATAGAAAAATTTATTAAAAGTAAAAAACGTATTAAACAATATTCCATTAATTAAGTCAAAGATATATATCAATTTGTAAGGAAGTTGAACAAGTAGTATAAATATATCCAACTCCTTCCCATTATTCTAAAGCAAACCACAGTGTTACAAAAAAATATATCTATCTATATCAGAAGGGTATTAGCAATGAGTTCGGTGGATATTGAGCTTCCTGACGTTGAGCCGGTGCCGATTAAGGATGTTGATAGCGACGAGATACAAGGATTGGGAAACTTTGCAGTGACTAAGCACAAATAAATAACAGGAGAAAATCTGGAGTTTGTGAAGGTGATAAATGGGTTGGAACAGGGACGAAGGGGTTTCCGAATAGTTTACACTATTGTGTTATCAGCTAAAAACGTTGCTGGAATTATTTGGACTTATAAAGCTAAAGTCTTTTTTAATCAACGGGCAGCAGTACGTCTCTTAGAGTTTGAAGCTGTCCTTCCTGAGAATGGAAACTAAAGCTGCACTGCCATGGCTACCTAATAATATGCAAACTCTTATGAATTTAAATTAACTTAAATAAATAAAGCAATTATGCTTAATTGTGCTGTTTTTTTCTTCTCTTGTCCTTCGATTCTGTCTAACGGATGTTTTTATTTTAATAATGTGGTTGAAGGAAAAAAATTAGGAAAATAGGGTTGATTTGAAAATAATTGGAGAAATAGTGTTTTATTTTGGTTTAGAAAACTATTTTAGGAATCCCGTTTAGGTACTTTTCTTTTTCATAATTTTTGGTTGATTGATCGTTTTGATAATTTTTTAACGATTATTTTGATTAAATAAAAGTTATTTGTTTCGTTTTATTTTCATCTTTTAAAATTGATTTTAATTGTTTTAGATAAGTAACGACCACGGGTTATGGTTGAAAATCTGGAGCGTTACATTATTTTTGTTAAATGACTTCCAAAATTAAAGATTTTTACTAAAAAGTTTTAGTTTTTGTCCATATATTATCCCCAATAGTCTTTCACATCATCACATATTATTTTGGCCCAACAATTTCCAATCTTGAATTCTTAATACCAAATAAATAAAGAGAAAAATTTAATGATCTCTTTCTTGTAAACATACCTTAAAATTACTACTAATCTCAATTATTAAATTGATTTGCAAGAGTGTATATTTAATCAAGCTTTGTGAATATGTCCATAGCAATCACTTTATCTTGATCATCCTTTTGATGTTTGGTGGTCAGTTAATTGAAATTAGGTAACTAATTAATTGATTAAGTTTGAAAAAGTTTCATCATGAAAAGTCGAAGAATTTAAAATTGTATAGGATAATATATATTAATCCTCTTAGTTTGAGTTAGACTTATCAAACACGTGCAAATATCTGCTACTTGGAGTTATACCTATTCGACAATGTACAAATATATATCTGCTAGTTGGAATTTCTTAGTTTTATTATTATTATTACTCCTACTACTGCTGAGCAGACCTCCTAGTTGGAGTTATAATTATTCAACCATGTACAAATATCTCATTATTTCAATAAATTTTAATAATTTAAGCAAACAACTCTAAAAAAGAAAAGGTAGAAGTAAGAGTAACTGTAACATCCCAAATATATTTTTAAGGTAAATTGTAATTTTATATTATTATTTATCTTATTAATTTTGGTAAAGTTGTATTTTTGGGTTATTTTTGGAAAGAATAAAATAATAAAGGTTATAATAATATTGATTACATTATTATCTTTATTTTATTTAATGCACATTGGAAAACGTGCATTTCATCTCCTTCCCCAATCTGCCTTCTCTTGCAAAGAAACCCTAGATCTACAAACCCTAGCCGCCACCATCCTTCTCCTCCATAACAGCCGCCGTCGCCGCCCTCCCACAGCCGCCGCCGTCGCCGCCCTCCCACAGTCGCTCCACACACGCGCCCAGACGAACCCCTCACGCCAAACAGCCGCCGCGCCCAGCCGAACCCCTCACGCCAAACAGCCGCCGCTTAGTCGCCGAACCCCAGACGCCAAGCCGCTCGTCAGATCTCCACGCGCAGCCGACGCTGCACTCGCGACCGTGAGGCCAGACGAAACCCACGCCAGATCTGCCGCGCACGTTTATCCATCCGCTCAGCCGCGCCGCGTAGCCGCCGCCTCGAGCCGCCGTGCGCCACGCCTGAGGTTGCCCACCGTCGTCAGTCGCGCGCTCTCCTCGCGTCAGATCCACGCTGTCTCAAGCCACAGCCCACACGACGCCCAGCCATCCTCCTCAGCCGCGCGCCGCACCGCCCAGATCTGTAAGCTTCCTCTGAGCGTGCAGTCGCCCCTAAACTCGAGCCGAGCCGAGCCGTCAAGTCGAGCCGCTGAGCCGAGCCGCCGAGCCGAACTGTGTTCTGGGATTTCCTGTCTCCGCTGCCTTCGCTCGTTGTTGGTTGTTGGTGAGTTT
>JBBPDJ010000026.1:4449190-4476533 GCA_037974625.1 Cucumis cinereus
ATGTAGGTACATCAACAATAATTATTTTACTGGAGGAGTTCCATCACAGCTTGCAAACCTGACTAACTTGGAAATTCTGTAATTTGTTGATCTTAAAATGCGCGCTTTTGTCTCAAGTATATTACATCAGTTTTATCTAGACAGATTGTTTTGTTTGGTTTAGGTACCTCTCCTACAACAAGATGTCTGGGATAATACCACCTGGGGTTGCTCATATACCTAAGTTGACTTATCTGTAAGTCTTTTCTTGATCCTTCTTCAGTTGTATTTGGTTGAATCTAACATTTCTGAGCTTGCAACTCTAAAGAAGTTACTGAGTGCAAGTTTTTCCCTTTCTTTCAACTAACAACTTGCGATAATAACGAATACAGTTCTTCAGAAATTGTTTACCAAAATAACAAGTATGGATGAAATCTATTAGTCCTATTCAATTTTGAAGATCCTGGAGAGTGATTTGGTTCCTTTCGTCAATAAAAGAATTCTACAAAGTACAGACCACTCTTCCGTTATAATTCTTTCCATGATCGTCATTTATTGTTATACACGTGAATTATTAATTTTTTTCTTCTTTACAATGTCAGTGCCTTTGCAAG
The DNA here is from genome assembly GCA_037974625.1 of Cucumis cinereus. Taxonomy (NCBI): domain Eukaryota; kingdom Viridiplantae; phylum Streptophyta; class Magnoliopsida; order Cucurbitales; family Cucurbitaceae; genus Cucumis; species Cucumis cinereus. Next base: position 4,449,784 of record JBBPDJ010000026.1, read on the forward strand.
TATCTTCTTCGTATCATTTGTATTTTGTTTTCCTTTAAATTTTCTTTACCAACTGTGAAGATTTTAATTTTAGGTACTTGGATCACAACCAATTTAGTGGAAGAATCCCTGATGCCTTCTATAAACACCCATTCTTAAAAGAGATGTGAGTTAATTCTAAATTAAAACTTCATATCAATTTTCATTCTGTACTTATTTTTCTCCGTGGTCTTGTTGTTGATAGGTACATTGAAGGAAATGCATTTCGGCAAGGCGTCAAGCCAATAGGTTTCCACAAGGTTCTTGAAGTTTCGGATGCTGAATTCCTTGTTTAATTATTAAGTTGAACAGGGATTGTAGCACTGGTTTCACAGTGTGGATTTGATTCCCAGAGCATGCTAGACATCTCGTTCAAATGTTATTCTTGCGCAGAGGCTATGCTAATCTTTTTCTATGGTTTCAATTTTATCTGATGCCTCCAAAGGGAGTAGAAATCTTGTTATTGTTTACACGTACATCCACATAGGCAAAATCTGCATCGGGATGTTGTCTTTATTATAAACTTCATCGAAGAAGTAGGTAAAGGTTGGGATGTTTGTGATGTATATAAAAGCATGATTCGGTTGTTAGATTAAGCTTTACTACAAACGATGTTTTTCATGTTAAGTGAATGTATCCTGGTTGTGTTTGGTTTAGCACTATTTGTTAAAAAAAAAAAAAATTAAATTAAATGCTCTCTTTTTTCTTAACTAATGAAATGCTTTAGTTTTATACTTCAGAAAATAGGGAAGATTTTCACCTTCTTTTCCATTCAAACCAAAGAATAAAGAAAAGGTTTAGATACTATATTTTTTGTTTGGGTTAATTTTTTGTTGCTATGCTTTTGAAAGGTTCAGTTTGATCCTTGTACCTTTAACTTTAGTGCATTTTGGTTTCTATATTTTCAAAATGTTCATTTTCATTTTTATACTTTTAATTTTGGTTATTCTAGTCCTTGTATTAATTGATAATTTTGGCTTCTTCATTTTCTTTTGTATTTTACTCCTAAGGGATCAAAATGGCCACATTTTAAAGATTAAAGGCTAAACCGAACAAAAGATGGCAGTAATGGAACTAAAATAAATTAGAGTTGAAAATATAGAAATCAAAATGAACTAAAACCAAAAGAGACTATAGTATTCTTTAGAAATGATGCTTGGAATTTGATAGTATCCCTCAATGCGTTCGTTTTTTAGTTGGATGGTAAACTTGACATTGTTTATATGTTTTAAATGACAAGTATACCATCGAAGTTATAAGAAGGAATGACTACATGTAATTTCAAATTTGAATCGTGCATGTTTGAGAGTGATTTTAAAATCATTTGTCATTGTTCGAAATTACTCTAAAACATGCATAGAATGTCTCAAAATTAAATTGATATTGAATTTTATAATTTTAAATACAATTTTCATACCAATTTGAAGAATTAAAAATATGTTTTATAATGATTTTGAAAATGATATAGGTGATTTACCTATCTTAGAATCGCTCTCGCATAATTTTCTACTTTGAATTTTTCTTTCATGTTTTAATTGTAATATTAAAAGAGAGATAAAGTCCAAAGAATCCATATGAGCGAGTTTCCATAGTTCAATATGATTAAACTTTATGATTAAGAAAACTCTTATATATTAAGGACAGTGTGAAGAACTTGCATTGCAAGAGGAGTAAGAATTAGGGGGAGCCTAATTATACATCAAGTGTTAAAACAGGTGAGGCCTGTATTCCATTAGATAGGGGGAGCCTATCTCAAGGAAGTATCTCTTTTCATCAATCAAGGGGAAGCCTAGATTCTAGAGATACATAAGTAGCATAGGTTGAAAGTGTTACTTAAAGACTGTTATTCTAAACTGAGGGTTTAGATTCAAACAACACTATCTCACTTGATTGTAAACATTCAAACTCTTGTTTATATTGAAGCATTGTTCTTATAAGGCATACGTGCCCCAAATGTAAGTGGTATCCACTGAACTGGGTTAACAATTTTGTGTGTTCTCTATTCTCACTCTAATCATCCTGAGTTACATATTTAGTTAAAACTACAGATATAACTAAATAAATATAGTAAATTAGATCTATTTACTATTTCATTTGGTATCAGAGCGGGTCATTACATCAATGGATGCAATTAGAGAAGGAAGTTCAACCACTAGACCACTGATTCTTGATGGATCAAACTATGCATATTGGAAGGCTAGAACGACAGCCTTTTTGAAATCTATAGATAACAAAACATGGAAGGCTGTACTGAGTGATTGGAAAACACCTGAAATCATTACAGAAAATGGTGAAACGAAGCCTAAACCTGAAAGTACCTGGACTGAAGAAGAAGATAATGCCTCATTTGGAAACTCATGAGCTCTAAATGCCATATTTAATGGTGTGGATAGAAATGTTTTTCGTCTTATCAATACTTGTACCTCAGTTAAAGAAGCATGAGATATTCTTGCCGTTGCTCATGAAGGAACTTCTAAAGTGAAAATATCCCGATTACAAATTCTGACTTCAAAATTTGAAGCTCTCAGAATGAAGGATGATGAGACCATCTCAGAATTTAATATTCGAGTTTTGGATATATCAAATGAATTTTATGCACTAGGTGAAAAAATCTCAGAAGAAAAACTAGTCAGAAAGGTTCTACGCTCCCTACCAAAGAGGTTTGACATGAAAGCTACAGCTTTCGAAGAAGCTAATGACATAACTACTATGAAACTAGATGAACTATTTGGTTCATTACAAACATTCGAGCTGACTTTTAATATTGACTCAGATAGGAAAGGAAAGGACTGGCTTTACAATCTATAGAGGAAACACTAACTGAAAAGAATAAAGAAACTGAAGAGAACCTTGCAGACTCTATTGTTCTTTTGACTAAACAAGTATCAAAGTTTATCAAAAGATATAAAAGAAATAGCAGTCAGGGACAGAGTCAATCTAATACTTCCAAAAATTTCAATAATCGAAAGAAAGAATCAGAACAAGGAGGAAATAGTCAAACAACAAAAACCAGTCGAAGCTTCAAATGCAGAGAATGTCAAGGCTTTGGCTATTATCAAGCTGAATGTCCAACTTTCTTAAGAAGACAGAAAAAAGGATTGGTAACAACTTTATCTGTCGAAGACATAAGTTCAGAAAGTGATAGTGATGAAGAAATTCGTGCTTTCTTAAGTCATGACTATATAGAAAGCACCACTCATATTAAAGATCAAGCTCCAGAAGAAATAATTGTTGCTGAGGAAAATACAGATATAATCAAATTAGATAATAATGATGATCAATTTGTTCTAAAACAATAGAAAGAAAGAATGCAAGATCTAATAGAAGAAAATCACAGACTAATGACCATCATTTCAGATCTTAAGAAGGAATTGAGAGAAACACGTTATGAACTTGAAACTATTTCAAAATCTGTAAGAATGTTAAATTCAGGTACATAAAATTTGAATAAAATTCTCAATTCAAACAGAGTTTCTAGTGACAAAAGAGGAATTGACTATAATCAGTCAATACATAAGAATATTCCTCAAGAAAAAATTGCTCCAGTTAATAAAAAAATTACAAACAAAAAGATTCAAAAAGAAAAATTAAAGACAACAAAGAGGAGAAGATGGATATGTAACTACAGTGGAAAACCAGGATATATTCTTTCTGTTCGTACTCACAGAAGAAATAGTGCTCCAACTAAAACACAAATAAATATAAAACACAGTGCAAAAAAGGCTAAGTATGAATGGAGAGTCAAGACAAAATGTCATGTTGCCTTAACCTCAATTCATCAATCTTCTAGAGAAGATTGGTATTTTGATAGTGGTTGCTCACGACATATGACAGGAAATCAAGCATTATTGTCTAATAGGAAAGAATGTAATGCTGGCTATGTAACTTTTGGAGATGGTGCAAAAGAAAAAGTTATTGGCAAAGGAGATATTATCAAGTCAAATCTACCTGTCTTACATAATGTACGACTTGTAGAAGGACTTACAGCAAACTTAATAAGCATAAGTCAGCTATGTGATCAAGGATATCAGGTTACTTTCTCAAAAGACAAATGTTCAGTGATAGACAAAAATCATATTGTATGTATGATTGGTACATGCCTTTCAGATAATTGTCATCATTGGACTCCTTCTGATAGTCACGAAGTCTGTAATATATCTAAAACTGAAGAAACAACTCTATGGCATAAAAGACTGGGGCATGTTAACATGAGTTCCATTAGTAGAGCAATTAATCAAGAAGCAGTTCTTGGGATACCATCCTTGAAATTTGACACAAACATCTTATGTGGCGAATGTCATATAGGAAAACAAGTCAAAATCTCTCATAAAAAGACAAGCTACTGCAACACAACAAGAGTTCTAGAACTCTTACATATTGATCTAATGAGGCCAATGCAAACAGAGAGCTTAGGAAAGAAAAAATATATATTTGTGTGTGTTGATGATTACTCAAGATTTATTTGGGTTCGTTTTATCAGAGAAAAGTCTGAAGTTGTCAAAGTGTGTAAAACATTGTGTCTACAACTTCAAAGAGAACAAGGGAAGACTATTGTCCGCATAAGAAATGACCATGGAAAGAAATTTGAAAATAATGCATTTGATGAATTCTGAAGGAATATTTCATGAATTCTCAGCACCTTTTACACCTCAACAAAATGGGGTAGTTGAAAGAAAAAATAGAACAATTCAAGAAATGGCTCGATGTATGCTACATGTAAAGAAGCTACCTATATACTTTTGGGCAGAAGCTGTAAACACAGCTTGCCATATACATAACGTATATCCCTCTGAGCAGGTACTTCTAAAACCAACTATGAGCTTTGGAAAGGAAAGAAATCCAATATAAAATACTTTCATGTATTTGGAAGTATATGTTATATTCTTGCAGACAGAGAATACTGCAAGAAATGAGATGCTAAGTCAGATGAGGGCATATTTTTAGGTTACTCATTAGCCAGTCGAGCTTATAGAGTGTTTAACAAGAAAACACATACAATGATAGAATCGGTAAATGTTATAGTTCATGATCTATGGTCACCTGATATATAATACAAGATGATGATGAACTACCAGTAACATCAGAAAAGAAAGACAACTCTTCTACAAAACAATGTAGAAACACTCATGTTTCACCTACTAAAATTCATGAAGAAGTAGGTGTATCAACATAAAATGACACTATTGATGATAAAGAGCAATCAAAAGATGAAAATAGTTCTCTAGAATCTTCATCAAGGGTTCAGAAAAATCACCCTTTATCAAATGTTATAAGTGATCCAAAATCTGGAATCACAACAAGAAGAAAAGAGAGAATTGATTATGCTCAAATGATAGAGAATGTGTTTTACATCTTCAATTGATCCAACTAATGTGTCAGAAGCTCTCAAAGATGAGTACTGGATAAATGTTATGCAAAAAGAATTACTTCAGTTTGAGAGAAATAAAGTATGGACACTTGTTCTAAAACCAGAAGATGTGAATATTATAGGTACTAAATGGATATTCAAAAATAAAACTGATGAAACCGGAGCTATAACCAGAAACAAAGCTAGATTAGTAGCTCAGGGCTATAATCAAGTTCATGGTGTAGATTTTGATGAAACCTTTGCTCCAGTTGCTAGGATGGAAGCCATTCGCTTACTTCTAGAAATTTTCTGCTTGCTCAAACTTAAACTATATCAAATGGATGTTAAAAGTGTCTTTCTCAATGGGTACTTAAATGAAGAAGTATTTGTAGCTCAACCTAAGGGTTTCATAGATCCAAATAACCCAAATCATGTTTACAGGCTGCAAAAAGCACTATATGGTCTAAAGCAAGCCCCTCGAGCCTGGTATGATCGTTTAGCAGAATTTGTATCTAACAAAGGTTACACTCGAGGAAGCATAGATAAAACATTATTCATCAAAAGACAAAACAATCAGTTTATAATTGCACAAATCTATGTGGATGACATTGTTTTTGGAGGATAACCTCAGACTATGATAGATGACTTCGTTCAACAAATGAAGTATGAATTTGATATCAGTATGGTAGGTGAATTGACATGTTTTCTGGGGTTGCAAATTAAACAAGTCAATAATGGCATCTTTATCTCTCAAGAAAAGTATGCTAAGAATATGATCAAAAAGTTTGGACTTGATAAAGTTCAAACAAAACGAACTCCAGCTGCTACTCATGTGAAAATATCCAAAGGAGTTGATATTCCTAAAACTGATGAAAGAACCTACAGAAGCATGATAGAAAGCCTTATCTACTTAACAGCAAGTAGACCAAATATATCCTATGCTGTAGGAGCTCGATATTAGTCAGAACCTCACATTTCTCACTTGGCTTTAGTTAAACGCATTCTAAAATACATTCATGGGACAGTAGACTATGACCTCTAGTACTCTTTTGATACTAATCCTACACTAGTAGGTTATTGTGATGTAGATTGGGCAGGTTGCTTAGAAGATAGAAAAAGCACATCAGGTGAATGTTTCTTTCTTGGAACAAATCTCATATCTTAGTTCAGCAAGAAACAAAATAGTGTTTCTCTTTCAACTGTTGAGGCTGAATATATAGCAGCAGGAAGCAGTTGTGCTCAACTAATGTTGATGAAACAAATGCTAAAAGTTTATGAAGTTGATCAAGATGTTATGACTCTATATTGTGACAATATGAGTGCAATTAATATTTCCAAAAATCCTGTTCAACATAGTAGAACAAAACACATTGACATTCGACACCATTTCATTCAAGAGTTAGTTGAAAAGAAGAAAATTACTCTTGAGCATGTAAGAACTACTACCCAAATAGCTGATATTTTGACAAAACCACTTGATGCTATAACCTTTGAAAATCTACGGGCAGCGCTAAATATTTGCCAACTCAACTTTTGAGTGAGATCATGTGAGCCCAAAAATATCATAAGTTTAATAATAATAATAAAAAAAAAATCTCATTTTAATAGCCCATATCTTATTTATAAAAAAGGGGCACAAAATCAAAATTGTTTTGAATCAAGAAACAACTCCAAAAGCTTCTTCGCGGTTCCTCTCTAAATCAGTAGAAGAAATAGGAAAAACACCAAGTCAAAGTCCAAGATAAAAGATGCTATTAAGATTCCACAAGATCGAGTCATACTTATAGAGAATGAACTTGTAGTTTTGAAATCTGATATTGCACAATCGAAAGACATGGTATCCACCGTTTTAAAACACACTGAACTACAAGAATAGGTTAGGGATCTATATTGCATGTCTATGATAATTATTAGGAAAAAAATGCATTTTGTCTTTGAGGTCTCAAGTTGATATCTTATTTCAAAACGAATATTTTAATCTCTGACGTTTTAAAAATAGTTCTAAATAGTCCCTTAGGCTACTTAGAACATTAGTTGACTAACGAAAAAATGATGTGACTGTTAAACGATATTTAGCTATCTGATTTGTTAAACGATGTTTAGCTATCTGATTTGACATGTTATTTTTAACGAGGTGTCATTTCCCTCTTTTCCAATCTTCTTAAACCGTATTTTCTTTCATCGCCGTCCCCAACCATTTATATTGTCAATGTACTCGTGCGGCGAAGAACGATGACCAAAGAGCTCAAAGGTGTCCCTAAACTCTAAACCCTAAATCCTAAACCCTAAAGCCTAAACTCAAACTAAACCAATAGAAACAGTATTACAACACAACACAGGAAGAGAATATAAAGGAAAATTTCAAAAAGAAGAAAGAAACTATGCAAAGTAAAAGGAAACAATTCTTCAATAACTTAAAACCGGAGAGTTAAGATTGAGTACGTTTGCCAAAAGAAGGGACTCGAATTTTATTTTTTTAAAAATACATATTGAAATTAAATTCGGTTATTATTTGTTGTAAACATGAAGTTTTTAATTAAAAGCAAATCCCAGTGCAATATTCGTTCTTCAGTCCGCGAGGCACAATGGCAATGGAAAGGGTAGGGGACGATGATGAAGGCTAAAAGGGTTGAAGAAAGATCGGAAAGGAAGAAAAGGCCACCTCATTAAAAACAATAATATTAATAAAAACATGCCAAATCAGCTAGCTAAATGTTATGTAACAGTCGCATCATTTTTCTAACTAACAGCCTAAGTCGACCGAACCTTTTTAAAAAACTTAAGAGGTTAAATTGTTCTCTCGAAATCAAATAGACATCAACTTCCAACCTCATGAATGAAAAGTGCATCTTCCTCTAAGTTTTATTATTATGTTAACTAAGTTATGTTGGACTTCCACAACGCAACAAAGAAAACAATACACGGTATATGAAGGTTTGGTGAGAAGTGGATGCTTAGAACCAAGAGTTTGATACAACTAGTACCCCGTCTTGGTTTAAGATGTCAAAGGAAGATTCTAATGACACACATATTGGGGTGGAACAACCGATCACGATCTTGGACAGTAAAGTTCAGATAGAGGTTGGCCAACCCTGTAACAATCTTGGAAAGTGAAGTTCAAATTAAGACTCACTTGGATCTAGACGTCATAGAGATAGAACGGCCATTCTCAAACATATAACCACACATCCGACCTGCACGTAGAAAGCGTGCAAGTGTTTATATTTCGACCCCATTCACAACTCTATATAAAAGGCCGAAGACGTCGATAAATAATTCTCAGTGTCAACCAATCATTTTTGCAATCCCATGCACAAAATAGTTAACACTGAATTGTACAGACTTAGAGTTTGGATTACAGATAAGCGTACGAACTATGAGTTACGTGATACGGTTTATGGGAAAAAATCAAAGATAATTTTCAGAGATTTGTTTATGTGTTGCTGGTGGTTAACAGATGAGGTAAGGGCTTTGTCATTTTTTTTTTCTTCTGGTTAATTGAATTTTAACAACACTGAAAATGAATCCCATACTTTTGTTTGTATTAGGACTTGGATGCACTTTTTCTATTTATTCGCTTGAAGATTAAGGCAACCGAGATTTCTTGTGCACAAAACTTCACAACTACAGACACAGTGTTGATGGTCTGATTCGATGGTTAATGCCGGTTCTCTTACACACTACTGAGTTTTTTGCAAGGAGGGGTGGATCATCTACACACAAAGATCCTTGTCCCATTGTCACTGTACACTCCATTTCCCTTCAACGAAACAATAGTGATTGTGGTGTGTTCACAGCTAAGTATTTTGAATATTTAGCATCTGGTTTTGATTTTGTAACAGGAAAACATGTCATACTTTAGAAAACAATTAGCATTCCACTTTATGGACGAACACCCCTATGTATTATTGAAACAAGTACTGAAAAACCTGTATCTCATGTATTTTTTTTTTTTTTTTTTTTTGAATATGTATAATTCTGGAACGAATGGTATTAGATTTTTTTTTTTTTTTTTTTTTTGGGAATATGTGTTATCATGGAAGGAATGGAATTAAATGGTATTATTTTTTGTTTTGAATATGTACAAGTATGGAAGGCATGAAATTAAATGGTAGGACAGTGGAATGTTTTCTGGGTTGTGGATTTTGGGATCTTGTATTCCAATCTTGACATCTGTAATTTGCTTTTTGACATCTTTGACATTGATTTACTAAAAAGATGGGGAACTAAATATGATAGCCACTTGGTTTGAATTGATATTATTTAATCTCCAATCACATTTCTTTATACCAAAGAACTGCCTCATCTCATAATCTCGGATTCTCCATACACAATACACAAAATTGTCTTCAAATCCCCACCATTTTCCGAACCAAATCACATAAATATAATTATGAAAGCATATAGATTAGTAATATAACGTATCATTCAAATTTTGGGTATTATTCAACATTCTCAAAGTCAAAATCAAAATAGTCAGTTGTTTACAATTGGATTGGTGCACGTTAATATGTTGTGGCCTGTTTGTTTACATCGACTACATTTATGCAATTTGGAGCTTCATCAATAGATAAAATCCTCTTTTTCTTCAGCCAACCAACTCGTTTCACTACTTTGGGAGGTAGGATAGTCATTTGCACGTAGTTATCACTTGTCCTCCATACTTATTCATTCCCAATTGGGAAGATGGCCTTCGAATATGCTGCCAAAAAACATTCATTAGTGTCATAATTAGCACATAAACTATAAACATTTATATTGTGACCCCGTGCTGCAGCAATGACATGATCATGGTAGTTCTTCAGCTTGAAACTCTTTACAAGTGCACTCTCGAGTATGAAGATTTACGACCTCCTCATTATCTAATTCTTTGACATGGAATTGATGACAGTCAATCGGATTGACCTTCATTGTTAAAGTTTGTTCTTGTTTTTTTGTACAATTAATTCTGCCCATTTTGTCAAGGTAGATGTAACTTTAATACCTTCATCTCGGCGCTCCCAAAACCATCTTTGTAGCAACGCTCTCACATGTTCAAGGAATGAAGCAATAGGCAATTCTCTAGGTTCTTTCAATATAGAATTCATGGACTCAGCTATTTTTGTTGTCATCATGCTATAACGTCTTCCTGGGCCGTGCACACAAGACAACCGTGGTATTCCAACCTCGTCTAAATATCTCCCTGAACCATTATGAAATGCAAGAATACTTCTCCATGTTTCTTGAAATGTTGATTCACGATATGTCCTTGATGCATTGTAAAACAAAGTAGCTACTCTTTCATTTTTATACTTAGCATTCAAATTTTGGGTCAAATGTTGCACACAAAGATCGTGGAATGCAGATAGGAAAACCGAAGAAATACCCTTGGAGAAGCATGTTTTTCAATCTGTCACGAAGCCTAGATTAGGAACCTCTCCTGTTGCACCTTTCAATTTTTCTAAAAACCACTTTATTGAAGCATCTGTTTCTCTATCAACTACTCCAAAGGCAAGGGGTAAATCTAATTGTTACAGTTAGTCCATTACAAAATCAACACCACATGATGTGTCACTACCTCAGTTTCATCTTGTTTGTCACCATTTACCACTTTCTTTAGTTTAGGTCTTTATGAAAAGTAAACGTCCTAAATAAAATTGGAAAGATTTCTGCAATGACTAAAATAATTAATCACCTAATCTCCAAAAGGATGATACTCAATCTCAAACTGTTTACTATATTATAATTTGACATGTACGTTTGTGCGAATCAACATCCAATGTCAGCGGTTGATGTTATACCTTCAAGATCAGCTTCAACAATTTGTTTATTCAACTCTTCCAAAACCAAGTGTATATTACCAATGTGGCGGTGTGTTTTTTCCCCTGCAATGAATTCATTGACAACCCCATTTACTTTGATAGAGCTGCAACCAGGTACCTTCTCAACCCCTTTCAACTTCATCATATTCCTCACTCTTTTAGCATCCCCATGCTTCCCCAAAGCAGCATACATATTTGAGAGCAAAACATAAGCCCCACTATGCCTTTCCAATTGGAACAACCTCTCAGCAGCAACCTCTGCCTGCTGCGTTTGCCCATGCTTGCAGCAAGCGCTAAGAAATGTTCTCCAAGCCACTGCTTCCTCCGAAGGGCTGGCTGTTTTAGAAAGCCTTTGAATCACTCCCTCTGCTTCCTCGAACCGCCCAACTCGACTCAGCAGATCAATTACACACCCATAATGTTCACTCTTTGGCTCAATTTTGTGCATTGCAGACATTCTATTCCATAACCTTATACCTTCATCGACCATACCTGAGTTGCTACAAGCAGCCAAAATGGCTATGAAAGTAATGTCGTCCGGCTTAATTCCAGCCTTTTCCATCTCCATGAAGAGTTTGATTGCACCTTCTCCATCTCCATCCATTGCCATTCCTGAAATCATTGCGTTCCAACAAACATTATCTCTCTGAGACATTTCATTGAACAAGTACTTAGCGAGGTCCAAATGCCCACATTTTGCATACATATCTATTAGCCCAGTACTCACTCGCAGAGTTAATGGCAATCCTAGCCGACCCAAATACCTATGAATCCAAATCCCAACATCAAGAGCTCCCATATGAGCACAAGCACTAAGGATTGTCACAATTATGGCTTCATCAGGCTCGACTTCAGTCAGCTGCATCAGACGGAACATGTGAAGCCCCTCCTTAAAGCAATTGTTCTGCACATACCCAGATATCATAGCACCCCATATCCCTCTATCTTTAACCGTAGCCATGTCAAACAACTCTCTTGCAGTGTCAACATCACCCATTTTTGCATACCCATAAATCATAACCGTCCATGACACAGTACTTAACTCAGGCATTTCATCGAACACTTGTCTTGCACCTCTCATGTTGTCAAAGGAGCGGTACATAACAAGCAAAGAATTACCCACGAATTCATCCACTGCAAACCCCAATTTTATAGTACAAGCATGAATGGACTCTCCAAGGTGAATATTATTCATCCGCGCGGAAGCCTTTAGAACGTAAGGAAGAGTATAAGTATCAGGGTGGATCCCATTTCGAAACATGGCAGAGAAAACAACAATGGCGTTGAGAAATTCACCTCGAAGCAGAAGGGCTTTGATCATGGTGTTGCAGATGCAAATGGTGGGGTGTTGAATGTGTTGGAAGAGCTTGAATGCATGAGAAAGACTGCCATGGCGGGATTCTGCACAGAAATTCAACAATCTGCTCAACAAGAAGTTGCTGTTATGGAGGCCAGATGTAAGAACCTGGGCATGAGCTTGCTTTAGCTGGTTCATATTGATGCATTTTTGGAGCATCAAGAGACATCTCTTAGAACTACTTGACATGGGGAAACATCTGATTCTGATCTGATTTCTTCTTAAATGATATAGAAATGTAAAGATGGATTGACAATACTCTGCCAAAGAAAAAAGGAATCATAAGAAATAACTAATTTAAGGTTTTACCATTAAAAAAAACCAGCACCTTCAGGGAAAAAAAAAAAAAAAAGTCGTTTTCGTGAAGTTATAATCATTTTGTACTTTACCTTCTCTACCTACTATCTCTTAAATCTTGAGTTAGGTGGTTGTAATCTTTGTAATTATTGGTTATCTCTTTTTTCTATTCTTACCTATAAATGGCTGTAAACTTGCATCAACACATTATGCGAGAATATAAAGAAATTATCCGGTTCATTTAACTCTCCCTCTCAATCTCATACTTTATCTTGATATCAGAGCCTTCAACCATGGCCGACGCACCAGAGACCTCACATCCATCAAGGAAAACCCAAACTTCAGAACCTATGGGAGAGCCAAGCCAAATCCTTACCATGAATCACAGTACCTACCAAGTCCGGTCCAGCCCATCTTCTATTGCAACTCCAACCTTTGTGAATCTGATGAATAAAGTCACAACGACTAAACTGGATCGGAACAATTTTCTTTTGTGGCAAAGTATCATTATTCTCATCCTAAAAAGCTACAAATTGAAGGACATTTGTCTGGAAAAACTCATCCACCTGAAATGTCTATTGTTCTTCCTCCATCTGAAGATGAACTCGACACCTTGCTGATGCCAAATCCCGAATATGATGTGTGGCTTGCAGCTGATCAATTATTGGTAGGATGACTATATAATTCCATGACTCCAGAAGTGGTCGTTCAAGTCATGGGTTTTGATGAAGCAAAACCTCTGTGGGATGCCATCCAAGACTATTATGGAGTTCAATCTCGAACTCAAGAAGACTTCAACTGGCTTATGGCTTCAACAAGCAAGAAAAGGGACTATGAAGATGTATGAATATCTTGACACAATGAAAAGGTACTTCGATAATCTTGTTATTTTTTGTTCTCCCATGAATATGAGGAGTTTTGTCTCTCATGTGACAGCAGAACTTGATGAAGAATATAATGTTGTGGTGTGTGTAATGGGAGGAAAGGACCTTACTTGGAGTCAAATACAACTTGAGCTGATTGCACCAGAACAACGTTATGAGCAACTTGAAAAGTTCAAGGATTTTGCTATAGTAAACCAAGTGTCTGTCAATCTTGCCAAGCTTGAAATTTCAACAAATCATAATCACGGAACACTTTTAAACTATCACTCAAATAGGGGACACTACCATTCAAATAGAGGGGGAAGAGGCCGAGGGAGAGGTAGGCATTCTCCATACCCAACTGAAAACCGGTCAACCTGTCAAGTGTGTGGCAAGGTAGGTCACATAGCCAAAGTTTGTTGGAACAAATATGACAGACCTGAAAATCAATCACCAACAAACGACAATGGATCTCACCAGTTTAACAAACATGAATCAGAACCTCCTTCTACTCTCATGGCCTATCCTGAAACTTTACAAGATCAATCTTGGTAGCTTGACAGTGGAGCTAGTAATCATGTGACCACCGAATTGGAAAAACTCTTTCTTAAAGGTAAGTCTTCTTCGATGAAAAATATACTAGTTGGAGATGGTACTAAAGTCCCTATAACTGTTGTTGGATCTACTTGTGTTCGAACTATGAATGGCTCATTACTTCTTAAAGATGTTCTAGTAGTTTCTCTAATGAAAAAGAATTTACTTAGCATCTCTAAACTTATACAAGATAATGATGTGACTTTTGAGTTTCATGGCCTATTTTGCTATGTATAAGAAAGGAAATCCAGGGAAGTGTGCTTGATAAGTCAGCATGAGCATGAGTTGTATCGGTTAATTGAAGTAGATGATGCCTCAGTACGGTTAAATGAAGAAGCTCAAGATCAAGTCTACATGTCAGTAACTCCTATCGTGAGGCCTTCAAGCCAGAACGATAAATAAGATTTGATTTCTTTTGGTAAATTTGTTTTGTTGACTTGTACCTTGGATGTTTGGCATCAACGTTTGAGTCATCCATCACCTAGAATAGTGAATCAAATCTTACATGTAATGCTTCTATTCCAAGTAATGAGTTATCCTTTTGTAAGGCCTGTAAATTTGAGAAAGCACACAAATTATCATTTGATATGTCTAACTCACGAGCTCAACACATACTAGACCTTATTAACACTAACTTGTGGGGTCCAGTTCCAATCCAATCGGCACAAGTATACAATTACTATGTTGCTTTCTTGGATGACTACACTAGATACATATGGATTTATCTTCTAAGGACCAAAGGGGAAGTGTTTGGTATCTTCAAACAGTTCAAAACCTTAGTTGAAAATCAATACAAATCAAAAATTAAGAAAGTGAGATGTGACAATGGAGGGAGTTCAAATCACTATTACCGTATGCTAAAAAGCATCGTCGTGTTGTGGAAACAAGCATTGCTCTTCTTGCTCAAGCTAAAATGTCACTGTTTTATTGGTGGAAAGCTTTCCACACTGCTGTTTACCTCATAAATAGGATGCCAACACCTACTTTAAAAGGTACAACTCCTTATTTTCTTGTAAATGTCAAATACCCTGATTACAAAAACTTACATGCGTTTGGTACTACGTGTTATCCGTGCCTACAACCATACAAACAGCAGAAATTCACATTTCATACTGAAAAATGTGTGTTCCTCTGGTATAGCTTGTATCATAAGGGATATCGATGTTTGAACAAGGATGGCTGAATTTTTGTCTCACGACATGTCTACTTCAATGAGGAAAACTTTCCTTACTGTGAACTATTTCCAACCAAGGATGAGACCTCCTCAATGTCATCACACTCCATTTCTTCTTGGCTTCCTATGCCTATTAATGTCCCTACTACAACTTCAAGCTTCATTCCTCCAAATACCTCACCTAGCTCTCCTTCACCCTTATCCCTTTCCCATTCACCTACATCACCACCTCGTTATACCTCTCCCACTTCTCACCCTTCCTTCTCCTTACCCTTGGATCATACACCATCTTCTCCTCCTCATCCCACTTCCACTGTGATTTTTCCCAACCCATCCACTAACACCCACACCATGACTACCCGTGCAAAATCTGGCATTTTCAAGCCCAAATAATCCCTTCATTGGTCTCACTACTACTCAACACCGCACTAATTGGTCTCATATTGAACCCACTACTTTCTCCCAGGCTATTGCATGCCCTTCATGGCAAGTTGCTATGGATGAAGGATTTCAAGCCCTTTAACACAACCATACTTGGTCCTCGGTACCTCTGAGTCCCTCCTATCACCTAGTGGGTACAAAATGGATTTACAAAATCAAACGGGATGTTAATGGCCAAGTTCAACATTATAAAGCCCGATTGGTGGCCAAGGGTTATCTTCAACAACCCGGTCTTGAATATGGTGAAATGTCCAGTCTGGTGATCAAACCTTCCTCCATTCGAATTGTCCTCAACTTGATGTCAATAATGTTTTCCTTCATCGGACTCTATTTGAAGATGTTTTTATTGCTCAACCAGGATATGTTGATCCACACCATCCTCATCATGTTTGCAAACTAAATAAGGGACTCTATTCCCTTAAACAAGCACCACGTGTTTGGTATGATGCCCTTTGTTCTGCCCTCATTAAGTGGAATTTTTTACCTTCCAAGGCTGATACATATTTGTTCATATATCACTCCAATTGGGGATCCATATTTCAATTGATTTATGTGGAGGATCTCATCCTCACAAGTTCGAATTCTTCCCTTATGGATGTTGTTATTACTAACTTACAATCTTTATTTGCCTTGAAGGATCTTGGACCACTTCACTACTTCCTTGGCATACAAGTTCATCATTCTCCCACAGATCTTATTCTTTCTCAATCAAAGTATGGGCTAGATCTTCTCACACGTCTTCATCTCCAATACCTCAAACCTGTGGCACCTCCAATAGTGTTTGGAAAGCAGCTTCATCTCAATGATACCCACCCTGTTTCAGACACTCACTTATTCCAGAGCACACATGGTTCACTTCAATATTTGCTACACACTCGTTTGGATATTACTTTTGCAGTAAATAAACTTAGTCAGTTCAGTCAAGCTCCTACTATCCATCATTGACAGGCCCTGAAACGAGTTCTTCGTTGCCTTCAAGGAACTCACAATCTTGGTCTCCATATTCAACCAACTCAACACCTCACTCTTACAGACTATTCAGATGTTGATTGGGCCACCTCTCCCGATGACCGCAAGTCAGTAGGTGGTTATTGTGTCCTATTTGGTCCCACATTGGTCTCTCTGTCATCCAAGAAACAAATTGTTGTTGCTCATTCCAGCACCGAATCAAATTATAGGGCTATGTCTCATGTTGCGTGTGAAATCTCTTTCCTTCTCTCCCTCCTATCTGAACTTTGAGTCTCCATCCACTTCACTCCAACTGTTGGGTGTGACAACATCAGTGCTACCGCTTTAGCTTACAACCTCGTGTTTCACGCTCGTACAAAGCACATTGAAATCAATGCTCGTTTTATTCAGGATCAAATGTTTCATCGTCGTTTGGTTATTTGACATATTCCATCTCATGAACAACTTGCCGACTATCTTACCAAACCTCTCTCTTTTGGTCCTCATCTGTGCCTCCATGACAAACTCGGCCTTCATTTCTCTCCGGTCACTCGTCTGTTAAGTCATAATCATTTTGTACTTTACCTTCTCTACCTACTATCCCTTAAATCTTGGGTTAGGTGGTTGTAATCTTTGTAATTATTGGTTATCTCTTTTTTCTTTTCTTGCCTATAAATGGTTGTAAGCTTGCATCAACACATTATGCAAAAATATAGAGAAATTATCCAGTTCATAAACTCTCCCTCTCAGTCTCATACTTTATCCTTTTTTTTCTATGCTTTGGGTCTTGTCGGTGCATCTCGCCATATTAGTCATTTGTTAACTTTTTTTGGTCCGATCTTTCTAAATGTTATAGTAACTCTTATCTTTTCAAAAAATTTCCAAATGCAATTATCTTTACTAAATATTATAACAAATTATAATGTAATTTTTCATAATTTATGTTTCACAAAATTATATGAACTTCCAAATTTTCAAATAGGTTTTTCAATTATCAAATAGACACCATTAAATTTTGCGAATAAGATTTGAAATATCTACAGAATCTTGGTGTTAATCTTGCCTTGAATTTTACCGAAAAAGCTCAATGCAGACTAGCCACGGAGCTTGGATACGATTTCCCGATCGAAGATCCATGGATCACAGACGGTATCTCCCCATGGCATTTCGCCTCTGAAAGTGTCCTTCCTTCTCAATGCCCGGGCATCCATCCAATGCATTCTTTTCGATTTTTTACTAACGCTGAACACCAACCCAATCTCGACGAAAAAACTTCCCTTGATTGATTAGAAAATCTTGGTAGGATTCCAGGAAAATCAGGCCTTTTACTTACATACCAAACCCTTTACCTGTGAAATTGGTGTTTAAACCATTTCTCAACCCTAGGTAGAACGATAATACAAGGAACTACGCATTCTATGAAACGAGAAGCAAGAAAGAAAGAGAAAAAGCTATTAAAGATGCATTTTGGTTCCATCCTCTCTTTATTTATCTTTCTTTTATCGTCTTGACAAAAAACGAAAAAAGTCTTTGCCACATCAATGAGAGAAAAATTCCCTCTATCGTGACTGATTCACCTAACGTCATAGCTAATCTCAGTGTTCCCAAACTAGAAGCTCCCAAAACAGTCTTTTCCTCCCATATGATTAGGAGTACTGATGACTGAGGCAAAAACACTCTGTTCATCACACTATACCAAGAGTGTTCTCTTCTCCTCCGAATAAATGCAAAGAAGTATATTTTACATTTTATCGCTTTGCATTTTAATAGTACCATCTGATTGAAGTTGAATGAAACCTCCAAAGATATGGATAGGTGCATAACCCCTATAAACACGTTGCATCATTGGAGAATCAAAGTTATGATTTACTAAAATATCGTTGTTTATCATACTATACCATCCACCACAACCCCTTTCATAAAGTGGAATTATGATTTCATGTTGATAGCGAATATAGTTTAGTTAAGGACACAGTTGTTTTGTTTCACTGTACTAAACCTCTAACAGTATATTTGAAAATATATCAGAAAGAAAAGTCACTTCAGGAAAGCAAGTGTTATGCTTATATAGTGTGCCCCTTGCATCAATAAATGGTAAGTTGCAAAAACTATTGATCAAATCCACAAATTGTGGATCATTAATAATAGTTTTGACTATCTCAATAAATCTGGATGTGAGTACAGTTATACATACCATTTGAGTTTAGCAGACTCGTTCACATTTAGCTACCATTCATTGTCAACCCAACCAATCGATGTGGAAGACTTCGCGGAATAACAACTATTAGTCTTCTTACGTACCTGTTGATGAGGACGCAAGCACATCCTTTTCTTAGCCGCAGGATCAGCAACTCCCGACCGATTCCCTGCAACAAGCACGGTTTTCGCTGCAATCCTAGATATCACTAGGCAACACTCAGACTCTTTTCTTTATGGGGGATCTTGCTTAAGGAGCGAACAAAGGGAAAGCTAAGCTAGTCTTCTTACCGATCTGTAGCTTTGGTGAGCGAGAAGCAGCCAGGTATAGGAGAAGAAGCGGTCGAGGTGGGGAAAAAGAACTCATAGAATGACTTTTTGAAGAGCTAATATGTGCACCTGAAAGGTTGGGTAACAGTATTCCAAAAAAAACGTACTATATGATGTTTTTGATCCCATAGTGTTCATCCATTTAAGTAGAGGCAAAAAGTGTCTTTCCAGAAGGTACACAGAAATGGTCAATCTTTATCAAAGCAATTTGGACTAGCTCAAAAAGGTGTAATTCCATGTTTGTTCGGTTTTCCTCCACTAGCTGAAGCGAATTGGTCAAAAAGACATTTTATAGCCTGAAAAATGGGAGTTAACAACCGCCCTGGCCCAAACATGAGCCGAAAATCTTGTTTCTACACCCACGGAGCGGTTAAGCAGCTTTATCCGTGCTTTTCTCTTATTCATTGATTAACTTACACAATCTTCTGATTCGAGTCTGCTAACTCTGATTCGAAGGACCAAGTTCAACTATTCTGATTCCTCTTATCATGAACCCGATCTTACTTTGCCTCTTGCTCTTACCTCAAGAACTCAAGATTAGATTCCCCGTCTAAACTATGAAGCCTAACAACCTCTTTTCGGACGAACTCAGTCTTATGATACTGATCACCTTTCTGATTCGCCCCGAGCTCTAGCTTTCTAAGTCAAAGAACCACCTCTTTACTCTTTCCTACATCAATCAGATTAAACTAACCTTGATTATTCTACTTCTACTGCCTGACCTTCCTCTCGCTTATCATTCATTTCATTTTCTTGGTTTGCATTTCATTTCCTTGTTTTAATGCTACTGAACACATTCATCATCTATCTTTACCTCGGATTCAACTTCCCTCGAAGACAAAGCTTGACCTCTGATTCTCCGATATTCCTATTCATCTCCTGTAACCGTAACCCGAGCTAACTCTGGAATTCATCCAGTTTCCGGCCGATGATGAACCACTCCGTGGGCTTTTCTATCTGTTTTCTTTGCCTAAACAACCGAGAGATGTTACAGGGTTTCATAATAATGAATAGTATTATTATCAGAGTCCTTAGTGTCATAGAATTGACTTAATTCGGGAATGGAAGAAAAGATTAAGATAAGTGCAGACAGGAAAAGAGGCAATAGGGACCGGCTGAGCCGAGATCACCGTCCACGCAAGGGCTCAGCACTATTGGGCGTTGCAACTACGTCTATCGTACTTTTTCTCTTACCTTCTTCTCCGACCTGAACAAAGACTCTTCATAAGTTTCTAGTACTTTCTTACTTATGAAATTACTTATTCAAATCAAACAAGTCAAAGAACTCTTCCTCAGACTCTTTACACTCGGCCGACCTCACTGACTCTTTAGCCGGCCTTGCTTCTTCAACTTCTCATTTTACAGGTAAAAGAAATCAAACAGGATTCTCAGAAGGAACTCTAATTCAAACCTCTTCCCAAGAATCAACGACTCCCCAGGTCGTACTACCAGTTAGAATCTCCATTTCAAGCTCCGAGGGACAGAGAGATCAAATAGAGCATTCCTTGTCTTACTGTGCATTCATGCAGCAAGATTCAGATTGAATGGACATAGAGGGAACGGGGTCTAGTTCCGGGTGAAAGCCTCGAAATCGAAAAAGGCTTAGGCATTTCCTAGCAACACAAGGCAGGCTAGAAAGGCGAGATGAGCTATAGTAGCTACATGAAACCAAGTCATTCTTTCTAGAATACTTGTTGGCTTGCTAGACGAGACTGGAACCAAGCAAGGCTAAGGGCATGAACTCCACCAACAGGAACCCTATCATCAACCAATAGACCAGGAGCGAAAACGGAAGCCGAGGAGCTCTCATAAGAATCCAACTAGAAAGTGGTTCTTGCTTAGGTTTTAGGGAATCCCTAAAAATCCCAGGTCACAAGACTAGACTAAGAGTAGGTGTGGTTGCAACCAATCCAATAGTGCTTCTTACAGAGAAGTGTTTCAAGTCATTCGATTAAGAGCACTAGCTACCTTTTTTTGGATTTGTGACGGGAGGCAGGAAACTCCGTCTATACCACACCTTGAGACGAGACCTAGGAGGCAGCGAGCGTAGTTTACGGAGCGCGGGAGTCATAGTTCCAATCGTGAAGGAATTAGAACTATTGGCGGCCACGAAGGATACGAAGCGTTTAGGCTAATGGTACTACTAATCAACTACACTCGTAGACGATTTATGCATTGACTGAACTTGCTTCGTAGACAAGGCTCATTCTGTAGCATGCTTCGAGCGAAGTCGGGGTTCAATTCCCTTGACCCCACAATCAAGTTTTTATTCAAATCCCGACTCAACCCCTCACCCTGCCTGTACCACAACCACTCATTATCCTTTACCAACCACCTTCCGTCTACAATCTGGATAAAGTCCCTTGGAATTAAGAGAAAAGATACGGAGAAGAGAGAAAGGAAAAGGGAAGGCAAATACTTCTACTTTTCTGAAGGCAATCGGAATAGAATGTGGCCGAACAACTTAGCAAAGTCCCTGCCCAAATTTAGATATTAGGTCTTCTTTTAACTTCAGAGCACCACCGAGAACAAATGATGGAAATATTGCAAAATGCACATGTCACCCGATAGATTGGCCAGGTTAGTGGGATAGATTTTGGCTCTTATTCAACCTCGTGAGAGGTGATTGTACCAATAGCAAAAGAGATCTCAGTCTCAAGAGGTACCATATCATATGTGTAACGAAAACAGACATGACACAACAAGTTGCTAGTATAACTTGCTCACACAGGGGTCTGAAAGCTTTTCAGTCAAGACTGGTCGGGGCTCTAGAGAGGAGCTCTCTCCATTCAATTATCGAAAGAAGATTGTCATAAGATGCTTCTACGCATCAGACTAACTAGAGTTCATGCTTTCCTGCGTGAGACAAAGGAAGCCAATTTTCTTACTCGGTGGGAAGGTAAATGTTGGACTTTTTCTCCCTCTCAAAAGAAGGTTTATTTCAGCTATATATAGAAAAATAACAATCACATTCGGCGAAGCCTCACATCCTTTTCCTGTTGTGTTGCCTTAGACCAGGAAAGATTAGTTTCTGGTGGAAAACAAAGCTATTGATCCAGTTGAGACAGCTCAACATGCTAATTCTAGCATCTTTTCATAGGTTTTTGCTGACTCTCTCCTCTGATAAAAGAGTTTACCATCTGGACCTGGAGCTTTCTAAATTCCTATCCTAAAGCTTTTGAAGAAAAAGCGAATCAGAGCCATGCGAGAGAGGACAGTGAGCACTATGATATAAATGAGGTAATAAAAGTCTGACTTCTCTGCAGACCTCATATTAATCTTAAAAAAAGATGCTTCTTTCCCATGTCCATTGACGAAAGTGTCTTTGGCTAACCATTTCTACTTCTAAAAAAAAGAATACCAAGACAAGTTATTCAAACGGTTAACACATGCAATTCTAATTATATTAATTAAGGAGTCCAAGCGAAAGCTAGATTCGTTTTTTGACCTGAAAGCAAAGTAAGGCCACCGGAGGAGATCAGGGACTGACGAGATATCATCAATGGAGGAGTGCAGACATTACTTTACAATCCAAGATGGGTTTTCTACTTTCAAAAGTTTGAGTGGCTAGGAAAAGGCCTGAAAGACGAAGGAAAACACAATGAAGAACAAATTCATAGCTATCTACCGTGCACAAGGGATAGTAGATCGTAGACTCTTTACCTCATGGTTGTCTTTCGTTGTGCTAGCGCCCTCATCAGAGAACCATAGTATAGACCTCGAGAGGCAAAACGTCCATCAACTCTTTTTCCAAAAAAAAACTCTTCTTAGTCCATCGAAAAGACTTTCCTATTTGAGTTTAGCAGACTCGTTCACATTTAGCTACCATTCATTGCCAACCCAACCAATCAATGTGGAAGACTTTGCGGAATAACAACTATTAGTCTTCTTACGTTCCTGTTGATGAGGACGCAAGCACATCTCTTTCTTAGCCGCAGGATCAGCAACTCCCGACCGATTCCCTGCAACAAGCACAGTTTTTGCTGCAATCCTAGATATCACTAGGCAACACTCGAACTCTTTTCTTTATGAGGGATCTTGCTTAAGGAGCGGACAAAGGGAAAGCTAAGCTAGTCTTCTTACCGATCCGTAGCTTTGGTGAGCGAGAAGCAGCCATGTATAGGAGAAGAAGCGGTCGGGGTGGGGAAAAAGCACTTAGAGAACGACTTTTTGAAGAGCTAATTTGTGCACCTGAAAGGTTGGGAAACAGTATCCCAAACAAATTGTACTATATGATGTTTTTGATCCCATATTGTTCATCCATTTACTTAGAGGCAAACAGTGTCTTTCTAGAAGGTACACAGAAATGGTCAATCTTTATCAAAGCAATCTGGACTAGCTCAAAAAGGTGTAATTCCATGTTGGTTTGGTTTTCCTCCACTAGCTGAAGCGGATTGGTCAAAAAGACATTTTATAGCCTGAAAAACGAGAGTGAACAACCGCCCCGGCCCAAACATGAGCCAAAAATCTTGTTTCTACGCTCATCAGTCGAGAAAATTTTCATTGTCCGGTGGCTATCCCTAGATCTTAATCTTTTGACTTGGTAGGGACAATGCCCTTTGAGGTAGAGTGAGAAGATGAAACTTCAGAACACCTGGATCAAGTCCAAGTAAATGAGCCCTCTTTAGGAGGTAGTATATACTCATAGACCCATTGGGAAAGGAAGACTCCCTACCTAGCCTTATTTTCGAAAAGCTCTCTTTTGTGTGCCCGCTAAAGGCCCCGGGCCAAGATTTCTTCAAAGGACAGTACGACAGCTCCAAAAGACTCGTGCTTACCTGCTGACAACCAATCCTTTTCCAGTAACCATTCAAGAGTGGGAGTTCGGATCTATGGTCAAAGGAGGGAGTCTATTAGCGAAGTTTCGAGAATCGGGTTCTTGGAGTTGCTGCTGCAGTAGCTGCTGCTGCTTGTCCGGGATCACTTGGACTATTTGATGGTTAGTAACCTAATGACTTGTTCTCGTGAATCTGAATATGTCAGTGTTCCATTAACCGCTCTTTTCTCACTACCCTAGAAGAAAAGCTTTTTGCTAGAATAAGGTGTGGTTGAGCTAGTGCTTCATACCTTATTGGACGAAGAAGGAAAGGCAATGAATATAAGGACTATTCCAAGTTAATAGGAACGAGTAACGATTTGATTGAATCAGCTACGGGTCTCAAGAATAAATGAGAAATGGGTAGTGAAAAAATACCTATCATTCTTAGGATAAGCAGTCTCTACTTTAACAGGTACTGTTGTGAGCTCCCAAATGTGAATCCTATATTCTCTCTACGAGTACTATTCATAGCTTTTGGTTGACAGACTGGGCTATCCTGAGAGCTTGTTAGCTATTACACCCATTGCTGGAATCGAAGGGAATAAAACAAAGCTACTGAGACTAGAGGGTTTAGAGCACCAGCAAATGGCTTACTCCTAGAGGGCTCATTGGCGTAATATCCCATCCTTGCACTGCTTACTTCAAGTATAGATTGAAGACCCTTTACTAGTAAAAGACTAGGACGAAGGATTTGAAAAACCTAAGAGCAATAGGTTTTTCAATCCTCATTCCCTTCCTATCCAAAAAAGAAGGTTCTTCAAGGCAAGAAGAGCCCGAGAAGAAGGGAAAAAGCAAGAAGGAACGAAAGAATGAACTTCTTTTCCCAAGCCTCTTCACAGGGTCTTAAGGCGCAAGGCGTCGACCGACACTTCGTGTCTTGAGGCTTCCTTTAAGTCGACCGACCTCAAGGCTTTCGCCGACTAGTTGCCTTTCAATAGTTCCTTCTCTCACCTATTCTTCGAATTAATGCTTTTGTCACCTAAGTCTTTCGAGTGCTTTCCTTGTCCGTTATTTCTGCCTGGTTGGTTTTTCTGTTCTTGCATGGGAGGGGGGTTGGCTGATGTCGGGTAGCTTAGAGGACCCATGGTTGACGTGTTTCAACTCCGATCGTGCTACTTGTTTTACGAATTGATCGCCCTATCCTATTATCATTCCTATGATTAGATCGCCCTAGACTGCTCACAAATATTCTAACCCTACAGGATCCTGCCCTTCTTCTAAACTCGACTTCCGCTTAAGAAGCTTTGATCCCAGTTTAGCTGGACTCCAATAATATGGGAACTTCCCCGAAAGATCACAAGCCCTCCCATTTCATTTGCTTATGGAAGGCAATCCGCCTATTACCACTTATCCAATTCCATGTAAGGAAACTGGCCTGGCGCTACAAACCAAGGACAACACTCAATGTCTCTCTTCTCGTTCTACCTGAAATGGGTAGGAAGGCTCCAATCCAAGATAGAGGGCGACTTAGCAAGTTAAGGTTTGACTGAAGTCAGACCTTTTGGAAGTAGAAAAAAGTCTTGCTTTACTGGCAACTTACAGTAGCTCGTAGGCAGAAGGGACAAGAAAGGAAACTCCAACTTCCTATTATTTTACACCCTCCTCAGAAGAGGGCACCCTAAGATAAGAAAAGCATTGTCCACTCGCAGGGAATTCCCTTGGAGCTGACACTATAATTGAATAGAATATAGAATGGAGTTGGCCTTGCCCAAAACTCCCACTCGAGTTAAAAAAGAGGAAAGCAAAAAGCTTAAGGCCATATCGGTAATCTTCTTTTTATAAAGCATAGGCCCTTGACTCTAAGGCTTTTTCCAGGGCCGTTAAGAGAAAGCCCTTCGTAGGCTACGTTTATAGAAGAAAAGCCCGAAGTTTGAAGTACCTCAAAATAGTATTCTAAAATTCGATTAAGCAGACATCCTTGCATGGCGCTGGACGCATCTTTCTTTTCTCTTGTCGGGAGGCTTTAAAGCCAGTTAAAGTACCGGTTCTAGTTCGCCCAGGAGAAGTTCCCCCCAGTACCTGTTCCCGTAGTTGGGGTTCAAGAGCTGAAAACTTTCTTTTCTATTTTGCTATTTATGAGGCGTTCCGGGACTCATTAAGATTCTTTCTTATAAAAATGGAGTTCCTTAAAGCAGACAGCGAAAAAGTAGCAACATTTTTTTCTAGCCAAAAGGGGTGGAGTAGCCTAAGCAACTCTACAAGTCGTTCCCGCATATTTATAAGAAACCCCTCTCTCTCCTTCAACTTCAAGCAATAACCAGCTTGCACAAAACAAGGAAGAAAAGCTCCATTGCTGGTGACAGCTACCGAGACATTAGACTCAGTAACAGACAAAGAATTAGAACTGGACGAGACCTTCCCCTTACAAGCTCAGATACTCACCAAGACGCACGACACCGACAGTGTAACACCCCGGGTTTTCAAACCTTAACCCAAGCTCATTACTTAAGTAAAAATCATTAAATTCATTTTAAAAGACAAAGACAAAACAAAACAAAACAAACATTTTAAATAAATCCAAGTATAGTAACAAAGGGTTCCAAACGTTTAAATCAAACTAATAAT
>JBBPDJ010000026.1:4478157-4500967 GCA_037974625.1 Cucumis cinereus
CAGACTCCAAGTCAGTGTACCAGTCAAAAGCATTTCCCTTCAATGTTCGAACAAATTGTTTGACTAAAAGGTCCCCTTGTGTACCAGCATTTTCACACGTTTCGATGAAGTGAGCAACATGTTGCCTTGGATTGCCTTTTCCATTAAATTATTGAAACTTAGGTGGCTGGTACCCAGTTGGCATCGTCAAATTATCAATTCTTCTAGTATATGGTTTAGAATACAAGAGAGAAATTTGGGAAGGACCATCATATTGAGCTCTGATGGAATTTGTGATCGTATCTTGCAATTGTTGCACTGACAATGAAGCAATTGAAGTTGGTTGTTGTTGTTGCATTTCTTGCAAGATCGTCTTCCCTTTGTCATTATCCTTGGCAACCGGTGCTTGACTTGATTCAGCAATATCACGACTTTCTATGTGATTCTTTAGAGATGTGATTTCATAGTCTCTTTCTTTGATCGCCTTCATTAGCATGCTCACCTTCTTTTTTAATTCAGTCAATTTTTCTTCATCGGTACCCACGTTTGTCATCATTACTGATACTATACTGAATTCTGAAACTTCTTTGTTTGATTCTTCAGAAGATGAAGTGACTTCATTAGATATTGGATTCTCCTTAATGGCAATCATGCTATTTGCTGATTTATTTCTCACGATTTCATTAATCGAAAGCTTTTTAGATTGATCAATATTTTTGAAGTGACTACAAGTGATTTTTCTCCTGTAAGCGTCACTTGAAGTTTTGGAAGCATTGTCTTTAGATGACATTTCGTGGATGAGAAAGAGATGAAAGGTAGAGAGGTCCTACCGGGCATGCCAAACTGTTCACACGAGATTTCGACATAGAAATTTAATTCGTGGAATTCGAATTTTGAATTGATTTCAATATTGTGTAGTGAGTACAATCTCTAATATTTTCTCCTTTGATGCTTTCTCTCAAATGCAGACTTTGAAATTCTATACTAGTTGATCTTCCTGCTTGATCGACCTTTTGGCTTGTTGATCTTCCCGGATGATCGGCCTTCTGGCTTGCTGATCTTGTTGGCCTTCTGGCTTGTTTGATCTTGTTGGCCTTCTGGCTTGTTTGATCTTCTTGGCCTTCTGGCTCTTTGATCTTCTTGGCCTTCTAGCTCTTTGATCTTCTTGGCCTTCTGGCTCTTTGAACTTCTTTTGGCTCTTTGAACTTCTTGGCCTTCTGACTTGCTGATCTTCTTGGATGATCGGCCTTCTGGCTCTTTGATCTTCTTGGCCTTCTGGCTCTTTGATCTTCTTGGCCTTCTGGCTCTTTGATCTTCTTGGCCTTCTGGCTCTTTGATCTTCTTAGCCTTATGGCTTGCTGATCTTCTTGGCCTTCTGGCTCTTTGAACTTTTTGGCCTTCTGGCTTGTTGATCTTTTTGGATGATCGGCCTTCTGGCTTTTTTATCTTACTAGCCTTCTGGCTCTTTGCTCTTCTTGACCTTCTGGCTCTTTGATCTTCTTCGCCTTCTGGCTTGTTGATCTTCTTAGCCTTCTGGCTTGTTGATCTTCTTAGCCTTCTGGCTCTTTGCTCTTCTTGGCCTTCTGGCTTGCTGATCTTCTTGGTCTTCTAGCTCTTTGATTTTCTTGTAAATCAATTCGAGCTTCAATCATCTGGAATTCAATGAAGGTTTAATCTTCCAAGTCTTCGATTTTTAGGAGGTGATCCCGAGGTTTATAAGAACTTTTGCGTCCGGAGAGCTTCAGAGGTTGAGTCTTCAATTCTTCAGAGCTTCAGCACCTTTGTTCTTCTCCCAAAAGGTCCTCTCAAATGAATGAGAAGGTCTCTATTTATGGAGAATTTTCATTGGTTTTATGTGGGCTTGGGCTCATTTGTCTATTGGACTTGGGCTTGGACCAATCCTATTTATTGGGCTTGGACTTGGACTTAAGTCTATTTTGTTTATTGGACTTAAGCTTATGGACTTGGGCTTGGGCTTGGACTTAAGCCTATTTTGTTTATTGGGCTTAACTTGGCTCCATTACCCTTTTTGGCTCAAGTTTCTATCATGGGCTTGAATCGAATTGGGTAGAAATTTTAATTACCCGAACCAATTCAAATTATAACTGTGATGACGGGGCAACATTTAATTGGCCGAAATTTCTCATTCAACAAGTATATTTTCTCTTCATCTTTAATCTTTTAAACACTATTTTTTTGAAGTTCAAAGAAACTCGCTTTGACAAACTAACTTGATTTTTTAAAATATCGATAGAAAGTAGATAACAAACAAAAAATTTAGAGATGGAAGAGATTTTTGTAGACTTAATTTTTGAAAACTACAAACCAAAATTTAAATAGTTACCGCTAAGTTTCTACTTTTATTTTGAAAATTAAATATATAAATACTACTTACACCTATTGATTTCTTTTATTGATAACATTTTTAATGTTTTCAAAATTAAAGAAGTTTTAAAAACTAAAAATAGTAGCTTTTAAGTTTTGGTTTTTAGAATCTGGTTAAGAATTAAATTTATTAAAAAAAATGAAAACCATGAATGAAACATTGTGTCATAACGACAATATAGTAATGGAATATATTCTCTAGGTGTTTAATTTAAAAAAATAAGTCTTTTTGAAAAAAAAAAATAGAGTTTTTAGCGACCATCCAAAATAGTCTTTGAAGTATATTTTAAACAATTTTTAACAAAATTAAACTAATTTATCAAAATGTATAAACTATCGCAACAAAACTTGACTAAAATATCAAAACTTAATACATATAAAATCTAGTAAACTCGTCAAATTATCACAAATAATTAAAGTACTTATCAAAAGTCATAAATATTTATATAACAACTCCTCTTATCACTAGATTATGTTATTAAAATTAAACACAATTTAGTTTTGCAATTTGAATTGGATTTGTTTTAAAATAATTTGTCTGGTTTAGATTCACAATTTTTACAATGACAAAAATTCAATGAGAAATCAAACACACAACACTAACCCACTAACCGTGACATCGACAAGTAAGAAGATAGAGTTCTAAGGGTTGTTTGGAAAATTGAGTTGATTATTATGTAGTTTGTGTGTTTATAATAGTTTGAAGTACGAACTAAAATAGTATGAGTTATAATAGTCTATATTCGGAGTACAAACTATTGAATATAGATTATAATAGTATGTATATCGAGTGCATCTTATTAGTTTTTTCAATCTACTATTTATATATCTATTGAGCTGGTCTAGAGCTTCATTCACTCAAATCTAGAATTTGAGATTGGTTCTTGGAAGTGAAAAGAGATGTAAAAAGCAAAAGACAAAGATGGGATTGTTTGAAATTCACCAAATGACATTAGTTAAAACATTTCATGAAGTTATATCATTCATAAGCTTTTCCAAAGCATGGAGTGCAAGGTAAAATATCAGCAAAGATGGCAATGCAAAAAGTAAAGTGATTAGCAGATAGAGCAGCAAGATGAGTGCACTTCCAGGGATTACAAAAACAACTATCAGAACAAATATGACCACAAGTAGAAACTTGAAGATTAAATGGAGGACGCAATCCAAATGATTATAGATAAACAGTCGCCGCCTCTCAGAAGTAACGATACCGGTACCTGATGACAGAGAAAAAACTGGTTGAGTATCCGAATTGAAGGAATGGTCAAGTTTTCCCTCATTACCATTAAAGCTCTCAACCATCCAAAGAAGAAAAAAGTTCTTGCTGGGAAACTTCAGGTTCCCCTTGTATACCACCCTTAGTGACAGCTGATGACACCAAGGGCACGAAATGGCGATTGGGATTCGGATTTGGCGAGTAGCTAGTTTCAGCACAGACCCTTGAAGGCCTAATACACAACTTTTGCACAAGGAATGGCCACACCATAAGACATAAGGTACATTCTCCACAATGTTAAAAGATTCCCAGCATATGGGGCATTCCAATTCTTCATCTCTACTGGCTTCCGAGCAAACCTCGTCATCCGAGCACTCCCAGAAAACTTGCTTAGATACAGCTGAGTTTTTCTTAGATCGAATGCCAGCAATGGCGTCCGATGCCAACTTCCACATCCTGATAGAAGAAGTGTTTCAATATGTGCTATAAACAGGACATCTGCAAAATAGATGTTCATCTATGAAAGAAAAACTACAAAGCCTCCTACAAAGAAACAGTTCTTCCAAATTAGAGATCCAACAAGAGAGTTTCTTGGTTGTAGTTGCAGATCTTTTTATAAAAATATTATACATCTTAGTATTAATATCTTTAAAGAGGATATTTTGAAAACTATGGTACCCCTCTACTGAAATTAGGTGGATGATTTTACTCAAACACAAATAGTTACGAAGGGTTTTTTTTTTTTTTTTTGGTAACAATTTGGTTTTTAGTTTTTGAAAATGAAGTCTATTTTTTCTCATTTTCTTACTACGATTGGATTGAATTCTTAGCCGCATTCAAAAAACAAACATAAGTTTATAAATACAATTTTTTTTTAATTTTTAAAATTTGACTTAATTTTTTAGAACATTAATAAAATGTTGACAACAAAGCAAAATAGTTAAAAGCCAAATATCTTATGATTGATAGCTCTCTTCTTTAAAGCTTATGCCGTAGTTAATTTTCAGAAATTAAAATCAAATCGTATCAAAGTATAACTTATATGGTAAATTTTTTAGCAATAAGGACACTTTTCTTCCAAAGATTTCAACAGTATAAACAAACAATAAAACCACAACAAAACTTCTTTGCTGGCATCAGATGGCTGCTGCCAATTCAACAATTTTGGATACCCAAACCTTAAAAAGTAAAAAGTGACGTCCAATTTCATTTTCTCCTCCCAAATGACCCATCCTTACAAAAAAACCCTTCGGCAAATAAGTAGATTACTACCAAACAAAAAAGAAAAACAAAAAGAAAAACACACAAAAGAACAAAAGGAAAGCAATAACTCAGAAAAACAATTTACAGACAAGTCCAGTGCCACAAAATAATCAAAAGCGAAGAATATTGGCAAACATTGAACAGATATATATAAACATCATATTCCAGAATAGAGAAAAAGAAGAAAAGAATTGTTGCCGAGGCAATACACTTGCTCCGTGATGCATATTCGAAAGCCAAAGTCCGATCAGAGTTTCGATACGAATAATTCACAAAATTATTAACAACAACAAAATCAATCGCCCGCAACATTCCAACGGAACGAAACGGAAAGGGGGAACAGAAATTCAAAGGAAAGAAACCTAATGAAAATGGAACTAAATATGAAAGAAAATCAAAATCAAAATCAAAATCAAAATCAAAGATGAAGAATGGAAAATGTAAAAAATGAATTTACGTCTAGAGAAAGTGGATGAGCATGCCTTTGAATATGGGAAGGATTCAGAAAAGGAACAGAAGATGAGAAAAGCAATGAGGAGGAAGGCCGCGATCTTCCCCCATCATTTTCTCTCCGCCAAACCAACGTCAAAGATGCCGATTGAGTTTTGGAGGAGAGAGGATGAAGAAGGTTTCCAATACTTTTTTTTTTCCTTTTTTTCTTTTTCTTTTTTTTTTTTTTGTGAAGTTTTGATTTGAAAATAAATTAAATATCTATATTATCAGGATAAATATTATTATTAATATTTTTATTTATATTGAACTAAATAGACATTTCTTTTATGATCTATGAGCTTTTATAAAAGATATCAGAGGTGTATGTATACATTCAATATTGTTGTCGAAACCCTATAATATAAAGATAGATCGACATATCAACAAGTATTTTCATCCTCGATTTTAACTATGGACGAAGACTTATTTAAAAGATTTATATTGCAATATTTATTAAAGTTAAAATTATGTCAAAATTTTCTAGAGATAAAATAATGCTATAATTATTTTTTCCTTTTATGATTAAGGAATTTCGTGATTGTTATTTGACAGTTAATTTGTACGTTTGTTAAACTTATTTTTATTGGAATTTATATAAAAAAAAAAAAAAAGGGGTTTTCAATATAAATCCATAGATATTAAAGTTTATTTATAAAAATATTGAAATGTAGGAGATGACGTGGACAAGAATATTTAAAAGGTTGAGGAGAGACTAAAGGTTGGTTAAATTTTGTGGGCGTTGTGAGTGTGACTCCTAAAAAATTGACACGTGCTTTTATAAAGATCTCAGGACTCGGGGGATAAAGTCAAGGCTACGTATGCATGTGGGACCCATATCTAATCCTAATCGCCTTTTCTTTTACTTCTCTACTTATTTATTTATTTATTTATTCTTGAGGTCTGCATTTAAATAGTAATGTTTGAAAAATATGTAAAACTATTTTTTCCTATAAATAATATTAAAGGTATATTTTAGTGACTATATAATAGTTTTATACTATGTCAAAAATATGATTTATCCAAGATTTTAGTAGAATTATTTTTTCCAACTACCATGTAAATAAGTATGACTTATTACAATAATCCAGATAAATATAAATAGGCAAATGTAAATAAAAATATGGCACATTTGCTTTTTTTTTTCTTTTTTTTTTCCTTTTCTAGAAAACCAAACTCACATATTGAACTCATCTATCACTGTCATGATGTTTACACGCATAAATACAAGTAAAATAATATCATAAGTACATGTAAAATAACACCGATGACGGTACAAAAGTCAATGTCTCTAAGGCTTTTGTGTCATAAAACTTATGAGACTCACATTTTGAAAATATAAAAGTAAAAACATGGAGAAGTGTGGCTTATTTCAACCTTCTATTATAAATGGCAGTACCAAAATAATGGCGAGTTACATGCAAACTTTAAAGCTTGTAACATAAAGTAACTACCTTGAATATTCTCGTGAAGTGCAAAAGCACCGGTTTTAGTCGCTAGAAAGTTTTTAGACCTATTTTCTTTATTAACCTCTTTGTATAGTGTAAGTTTCTTAAGAAAAATATGGTAACGATAATTATTTACATGGTACATAAGAAATCGAAAAACACAAAGTAAACAAGTATATATATTGATATTTTTCAATAAATTTGACGGTAAAAGTAGATATAAGAGTTTAAGACCATTTCTAAATAATCTGCTACTAGTATTGAGGTTAATTTTGATTTATGAGTTGTATAGTTATCACCACTTAATTTATCTGAGGCAAGTAATTGTACTATTGATCTAGACATGCTGAAAATATAAGAAAGTCCTATTAGAGAATTGCTACTAACCTCTATTAATGCAATCAGGTTTAGCAAAAGTATTAATGTACCTACCATTATTCGTTTTCAACGATATTTCACTAAGTCAGATTAACCTCAACCGAGAGTTAGTCAATTACTCATTTACTGAACAAAGACAATCTTGACTAAATAGTAATACAAGAATAACTCTTATTTCTATAGCATTTAGTTATTGCTACTTTGGTCAAGAATTTACTAACACTTAGTAATTCCTATAAGTGTAACCCTCCACTTTTGGACCTCAGAGATCGAAATCAACAAGCTCCTGAATTAGAAAGACAATGCTAAAAACGGACCTAAGAGACCCTGTCCATTTCTTGAGTTTGCAGTGTTTGGACTCCTATGATACAACCCTCTGGAAGGTTGTCACTTCAAGGCAGAGTAATAGGCATAGCAATCTCACAGTGCAACCTAATGGAGGAGATTGTAGGATATGTTGACACACTTCCTTCTCCCACTTACTATGAAAAACTTCTCCTATTAACATTGATATTGACCCATGCAAACACTCTTCGAAGGGAGGCCACTCCAAGGGCGACACGAAGCGAAACATGAATCTCACGCTGTGAACTCTTAAGGACACTAGTGCTGAAAACACACTATTTTTCTCCAGCTACAGTGTTCTAGATGGTTAGGTATTCTTTTACATAGACATATACTCCAACTAATTGAAAACATATTCTAAGTTTAGGTGATTTGTTCGAGTATAACTTTTATATTGGATTTAACCTATGCTGTCTAGGTGATAAACTTTTTTATTACCTCACTTCACTCTGCTCATAAAACTAGGTTAACTTAACTCAAGAACCAGTTTGATCTCCAAATAGCAAGTGTTTTATAAATCGTCAACATAAGTACCTCCAGCCTTACACAAGATCTTATCGGGTAAGTTTTATTGCAACCACAGTTTTAAAACATATCAACCTATTTTTACTATCAAAATAAGTAGATCTCGTTAACCCTAAGTGAGCATGCAATTTATCTTTGTTATAGATTTTAATTGTCTAATTCATTTTATGAAACTTATAACTTAGACAAAACCTATAACACCCATCTAACATGCTTTATATAACACTTATATATGTATGAATTAATATAACAACTTATACTAATACTCATGAAATTCTACACATGCATACCATATATTATAACACTTATAACATACTTTCAATGCATAATCCTATAGTGGTATTTTAATTCTATGTGGCATGCTACTATATTCACAAACAAGATTAATTTAATTAAAACATCAATTTACAATGCATAAATAATCAAACATACTAAAATGGACCAATTTTGGCACCTAAAGTAAGCTTAAAAATTAAATTGTTACATTAATAACTTAGAAAAAACTTCTAATCAGACCCAAACACTTCGAACCAGCCTGAATCTCCTGAAAAACACATGAACTGGACTGCTTGACATAAGTTGTCAAAGCGCAGCACTTTGATGGTTCGTGCGTGCCTCCATCAAAGTCAAGAGCATCGCGGCGCTTCACCATTTTGAATCATTCGAGAAAATGAGTCGAACGATGCCTCACCAGGGGTCGTTGCGCTGTCTTCCAAAGGTAATTTCTTCATTTTTAGCTCATTTGAAGCCCAAATGCTCTTTTTAGCTCATTATTGCTCCAAATAAACTATGTATAGCTCGTAACGGTCGATTCTACTTCTTCGAAACCAAATACCTGTAAAATAATCAACTAAGCACATTAAACACGAGAATAATCGTGAATTAGAGTGTGATAGCATATTTCATATGATATAAAAAACATTATTCCAAAACATTTGAGAATAAATCAACAGCAAAGTGCACAAACAATTAGGAAATAACAGGGTAGATAATAAGTGCTCTTAGAAATCTAGAAAGAAAGTTACCACCTAGTCCAAGACCACACCAACCACGTACCCAATTCATTCCACCAAATGTGCACATGTCGACAACTTCTTGTTAGACACGCTCGAGACACACTAACAACAATACCTATCAGACATGCTTGTGGTATAGTGACAATCCCAACCAAATGCACGCAAGGTATGCTTGACACCCAACCATATGTTAGGTTTTTTGTCCTAAAGCTCGTAGATAGTATTGTACTTCATTGACCGTTATTTATAAATTGTTATTATTGTAATTTCAATAAGTTTTGTCTTAATAGCCTAAATCCAATAAACTAACATCCTAAGTTGTCTTATAATTCTTGAATTGTATGTGGAGACATACAAGGATTAATGTTCAAGGTATAACTTAAAGGATGATATGAAAACCCTAGGATTTGTAAAATTAGGAACCCCTAATAACAAATTCTAAAACCCCTAAATCAATTTGACAAAAATCCAAGGGAATGGATTAGATTTGGATTACCCTTTGATCGAAGACCAAGAGATAAGGAGAACTAGTTTCTCACTCCAAGTTCGAACACTCCACAAGCAAGGTGATCAAACTTACTTGAATGTTCTTGGCTTGCAACCCTAAATCAAGAATTGCAAAAAGGCGGCGATGAGACTCTGTCATCTACCAAAGAATCTCAATTCAAGGAAAACTCTAAAACTTTAATTATCAAAAACCTGCTTAAAACAACCTAAAGGCAAGGCTTAAATAGCCTCCCAATAAACCCTAATTCAATGGAAAAATACTAAATTATCTATTTTTTAAAAAGTTATTAAAAAAAGATAAAAAGATAAAAATTGAAAATTGAAAATTATTTAAAATACATCATAATTATTAAATAAAGCCTAATTAATAATTTGATGCTTGTGTGGATCATATCATCATCTCCTTCTTTTGAAGGATTCGCCCTTGAATCTCAATTGGTTACATCTTGTAGCGTCAATTGATTCCAATTATAAATCTTTTGTTCAATTTTTGCTGCTCGAATCTCTGCAACTGAGTTCACCTCCTCTTGAATGTGAGAATTCAATGCTAATTGTAGTTTCTTAGCTCTTGAACGTGTGATTGGTCCTGGAGGTAACACAACGATGTCCTTCTTGGTTCATATCAAAAGGGTCTATAGTATAGGGATATGGCTAGGTACCTTATGCTGGTCACACTATGGTTATGACTCCCCTTGTATTTGATACAAACACAATGATCCAACGCGCTAGTGTAGGTATTATACGAATGAGGGTATCATATACAATAAGTTTGCATAAGACTGGACCACGAAATAGTAACCACTAGATGTAACTTTGTTGACTAGTTAGATTTCTATTTCAAAAGGATGACCTAGGCAACTTTGTCTTAATCCTGAGTATATTATAAACTCTTGTTCACGAGGGATTGTCCTTTGATTTATACAGGTGAGAGTGGCTAGATTGCTAACTCAATAAGCCTACCATTTTGGGTACAAGGTCGAGTAGGGAGCTGGAAACATAATCACACAAGATAAAATTCACTCCTTCACGGCTTTAGGGTAAGTAGATGGGTGTTTCTTTAAAAGTTATCTTCGAACTTGAACAAAGAGTCCTATCCTCTCTATGACACGACACGACACGAGTGTGATTTCTATTTATTAGTTGGACCATAAACATGTTGTTCATTAGAGAAGTCTTGGTATCTAAGGACTAAGAAGGGGGTAAAACAGTAATTTGACCTAGGTGGTGTTACAAACATCCATGAAAGACTACTTCTTGTTGTTGGTCTATATCTGTAGACATAGAAATATATCTACAGTGAGAAGAGTTCAGCCGTGAGTCTTTAGTAGAGAGTACATAGTTAATGAATATTGATTAATGTAGTTAATGAGTTTAGCCAATTAACCTTATGTCGTTGTAGTTTTTGATCTGTATGTCCATTAGGTCCTCTTCATGGCTCGTAAAGAGTAATGAGATTATTATATCTTGGATAAAATTTGAATGGTTCAAATTCACTTAGGAAAATAATATAATGTATGATAATACATTATAAAATAAAGTTTATATTTTAATTAAACTTTATAATATAAATTTAATTTTGAATCAAAATTGATTTATGAGAGAATAAAATATTTGAGTAATTTCAAATATTAATTTACTGTGAATTAGATTCATATTAAAACTATAAGTTAAGATTAATATGTACATGATACACATTAAAACTATAGTTTATGAGAGAAATATTTATTTGAACAAGATTAAAAATGATTAGATTAAATATAAGATATTTAATTTAATAATTAATTAATTGAAGAATTAATTAATTATTTAATTT
Organism: Cucumis cinereus; assembly: GCA_037974625.1. Classification (NCBI taxonomy): domain Eukaryota; kingdom Viridiplantae; phylum Streptophyta; class Magnoliopsida; order Cucurbitales; family Cucurbitaceae; genus Cucumis; species Cucumis cinereus. Next base: position 4,489,522 of record JBBPDJ010000026.1, read on the forward strand.
AATTAAATAAATTGAAAAACTATAAGTTAGTTGAGAGATATTTATTTAAATATGATTTAAATGAAATATTAATTAAATATGATTTAATTAATTATATTTAATTAAAAATAAGATTAAATTAAATGTTAATGAGATAACTTTCATTTTATCTCCACGTTTCCTTAAACGTGGAGCTCTCCCACGTTTTTTCTCACGCAAAAACGTCTACTTCTTCTTCAATAACCCGCGGAAGAGAAAACTGATGAGATTAATGAATAACATATACATGGTTTTGTTTTTATTTTTCTCTCCATGAATCTCTAAAAGTTTTTAGTCCCAAATTGGTTCTCACAAGCCAAAAACCTTAAATTACTCAGGGGAGTTTGCACACCAACATGAAATATATTTAGTTGGTATAACATACCAACTCATTATTTGGTCCACAAACTTTACATGTTGGTGAAGTTGAGTTATACCAACTCTCCCTTCTCTCCAATTTTTTCAATGGGTTCACTCATCAACCCCCATTGATGATTACTATTGTTACACTTCGAGGACCAACTTCGACGATCACTTTCACACATTCAACTCCAACAACTGATTTTGGACTTCGACAACCCCTCAAACGGCAAACTTCGGAAACCACCTCCGATGATTGCCTTTGTGTGACCAACTTGACAAAAAATTTTGGACTCCAGTAGCCACCTTCAATAACAAACTGTGACAAAAATCAACTTTGATGACCACCTTCGGTGGATCAATTCTAGGCTCCAAAAACAAACTCTTGCGACCAACTCCAAGATCACTTTCGTGCAACCAACTTTTACCTCCGACTACCACTATAACTATCAACGCAAAAAACACCATTGAGGATCAACTTCAACAACCACCTTCAACTTCAGGCTCCAACAACTACCTCTAAGATAAACTTCAACAAAAATCACCTTTGATAATCAACTTCAATGACAAGTGACAACCACCTCTAACAATCAATACCAACATTCACTTTAGGCAACCAAGAACGACAAATACCACTTTTAACGATCAACTTCAGTAATGATCACATTTGGCGACCAACTCCAATGATCGTCTTAAGCAACTAACTCCAACAACCAACATTGTTGTTCATTTCCAATGACCAACTCGACCAATAGTATACTATGAAAATAAAAAAGAACTTGATCGCAAAAGTGATTTAAGTACAAAATTAAAATCATTAGTTTATAATGTTTAATAGTCGTGTCTTTTATAGTAATTTGATATTGAGAAGTTGTCTAACGATGATCAGTTCATCCTTATAGACTTATTTGTCACAAGCATCTAGCAGATCGATTGTTTCATAACATCATCACAATCAATGTAGATGTATTGTTTGTGATTACTTGGTAGGACTAGCCAACTTAACTGTTTTAAAGAATAATATTTTTTTGTATGCGTGAAATTGATTTTTTTTTATTGATTATATATACACACATATGTTGGTCGTAAAACTGAAGGGATGATATGAAAACCCTATGATTTGAAAATTAGAAACCCAATTGACGAAGCCCTAGTAACAAATTCTAAAACTCCCAAATCAATTTGACAAAAACCCAATGGAATGAGTTAGATTTGGGTTACCCTTTGATCGAAGACCAAGAGATAAGGAGAACTAGCTCTTCACTCCAAGTTCGAACACTCCACAAGCAAGATGATCAAACTTCTCTGAATGTTCTTGACTTGCAACCCTAAATGAAGAATTGCAAAAGATGGCGATGAGACTCTGTCATCTACCAAAGAATTTTCATTCATAGAAAACCTTAAAACTTCGATTATAAAAAACTTGACTCCAACAACCTAAAGGCAAGGCTTAAATAGCCTGCCAATAAAATCCTAATTTATTGTGAGACTAAATTAACCCTATTTAAACATTATTAAAAAGGATAAAACTGAAAAAATATTAAAATCACATCATAATTATTAAATAAAATAAAATTAATAATTTGATGTTTGGTTGGTTCATATCCTCTCCTTCTTTTGAAGGATTCATCCTCGAATCTAAATCAAAGCCTTGTAAAGGAGTTTTGAAGTCATGAGAAGAAAATAATTTCAATCTCCTTGGACTTCTTTTGGTTGGTCTACCTTGCAAAGCATCATCTAAGTAATGAGATGTCAAAGGCACCATCTTGGATTCTTCCTAGTTTTGAAAGAATATTGGTCTTTCCAATCTCCATTCAGTTTATGACCATCAAAAGAACTTGAACCGCTCATGGAGCTTTTCAAAGAAAAAACTAGGCAAACTTGGTGGAAGTTCACCTGTCAGAAAAATGATTCCTTTGTCACCCTCACAAATTTTCAAACTCACATTATTGGTTTTTCTCTCATCAATGTTTGCACACTTTTCTTCTTCATATATTTCTATTGTTTTTGTTTCAGTCTCATGCCTTTTATCTTCCAACTCACACACGTTTCTTCTCTTGGAAGCAATGGTACAATAGTAGAATCAAATATTACTTTGGACTCTAATGGACTAGGAAGTACGTCAAATTCAAGTTCACTACCATCCACTTCCTCTTTCCTACTAGTAATAGGTAGTTGAACAACAGTGCCAACATTACAATCATGTGAGTCCTTGCAATCTAATGAGTTACTAGAGAAAACATCATGTTCATGCATTGACACAACATTATTACGCTCTATTGAGCTTGGATTTAGTGGACCTTGAAGATTTCCTTTAGAGTCGCCTTTCTATCTTGATGGCAACGTGCACCATTTCTGCTAAGTATGTGAATGGGGTTATTTCGGACAATTTCCAAAATTGTATTCCATTGTAGCAAAGAGCGCTCCATTTCGGCGGTTAGCTTCGGAGTTAGAGGGGATTTTGTCAAATCTTAACTTTCAAGTTCTTGAAATCCATGGATATGGAAATCGATGCTTCCAAAGATGTTCGTCTAATCAAAGACGATGATCTTTTCAAAGCCGCAGAGACCGGCGATTCTTCCGTTTTCACTAGCCTCACACCACATCAGCTTTCTCAATCTCTCTCCCTAAGGAATGAGGATGATCGCTCTCTTCTCCATGTTGCCGTCTCTTCAGGCCACGCCGATGTTAGTCATTACCTAACTTTTCTTTCAAGTAGAGAATTTGGAAACGAAAAAGCCTTCTCCCATAGTTTTTCTTTTGTTTTTGGCATTGTTCTTATTATTTAAAAAGGACCCATTATCTTCTCAATTTGAAATTTGGATGTCTGTTGGCCTTATTTATGCATTATTGGAACTCTTCGTAATGCACCAGGTTGTAAAGATATTGGTTACTGCTGATCAGTCTACAAAGGTAATTAACTGTGCCGATGAGGAAGGTTGGGCACCGATTCATTCTGCTGCTAGCATTGGGCGGTCTGATATTTTAGATATCTTGTTGAGCGGAGGTTAGTGAGTTCTTTAATTGTATGATTTTTGGTTCCATCTGTATGCTTTTGTGATGATTTTAGTCGTCTAGATTATGAACAAAGCTAAGTTGTTTAGCGTAGGGATGGATCTTACTTTAGACTCTTAGTGTTGACTGGTGGACGACTGTTGATTAGAAGTTATTGAAAGGGAACCTTGAAGAGCATCACTCTCACCTTCCATCTTCAAGATGCCCATGAAATTTGTTAAAACTATCGCCTGATCAAACTTTATCTTTTTTATTCTTCTCTTGTTATTATTCGTTTTTTGGGTGTTGATAAAGAATGACTCTCACCCTGTAATTTGTACTTCAACCTTAAAATGGATAGTGTAATGAGAAAGCATGGCCATTAATGTTTGGAGGATCCTAGTACGATAGAAAGACCTCTTATGGAGCATTTGGATCATAGACAATTTTTAAGGCTATCTAGTCCTAGTCTGTAGATTTTCACCTTTGAGGACAGGGTGCTTTTGTAAAGATGCAAGTTTACGTCTTCAATAGTGAAAGTTTGTTAGAGAAGGGGTTCAAAGGGAAATGTAACCTTTTAAGTTAGCGTGAGGGTGAGAAGTCTTGTGTGTTAATGGAAAGGGAGAATAGACGACCCTCTTGAATTGGCCTAGTTGATTCTTGTATGGTGCCATAGTAACCTTGTGTCTACTTGATAGAAATTACTAGTATTTATACCTGTTATAACATAAAGAAGAATGAGAGTGTTAGTCCCTCAATTTATGCTTAGTATTTATATGTAGTGTAATTGAAGTAACCCTCCCCTCCCGATTTCTTCAGCCTTTTTCTCTCATTCCCTCTATCTCTCCCATCTCCATCACACAATCTCTTGCACTCTATTCTAAAATCACTCACTCCGCACTCAATTTCCACACTCCCAAACCGTTCCTTGTGGGTTTTTCTTCCCATTTGAGTGATTTTGACGTGTTTTCTCAACTTGTGAAGCCTACATTGAAGGCCAAAGGTATAATCTTTTTTTTTTTCCTCTTAATTTTTTAATTTCTCATATAGATTGTAACTTGAGACCTCTGTTGTGCACTGATTTGGTTGAGTTGTGTGAAAAGCCGGACGAGAATCAAAGTGTTGGAGCTTGGATTGATTTGTTTGATGAGTTTCTATGGTTAATTTGTGTTGAGTTAGGTAGGGCTAGGTGTTTTTGAAGTTTATTTTAGAGTAGTTGAGTCAAGAGTTTAGCTTTCCCTTCCATTTGGTGCCAAGAGTTGTGTTCTTTCCATTGCAAGATATCTATGGCCCCTATGAAAAGCAAGGGAAAAACCGTAGCTAGTTATTCCAGGGCTAATCAATGGAACTCGACTACAACCGGGAAAGGTTTTCTTCACGTGGTGAGTATGAGAGAGTGTCGTTCCTTTGCCACTGAGGTTCTAACCCCATAACGATCCCTTAGGTTAGATGCCGATCTTATTCCCCAAGTCACCGCCAAAATACAGCATAAAGGGTGGGAATTTATGTTGGTAGATCCCGAGGACGCTGTTGTTTAGTTCGTGTCGGTTTCTTGTTAGTTATATTACCTTTATTCAAGAAAATAGTTCCATGTGTAATAGTTAAATAGTTAAAGTTGAACTTAAAGAAAACAGAAAAAATTAACCATCATGGTTTGGCCTAGTGGTAAAAAGGTCAATAACTAATTAAGAGGTCATGGGTTCAATCCATGGTGGCCACGGTTCCTAGGAATTAATTTCCTACGAGTTTCCTTGACACCCAAATGTTGTAGGGTCAGGTGGGTTGTCCCGTGAGATTAGTCGAGGTGCGCGTAAGCTGGCCCGGACACTCACGGATATATAAAAAAAAAAAAAACAGAAAAATTAAAAGATGCTTTTGGCAGTGTCGAACGTTCTTTAAAAAACTCACTTCATCATGTTTTCATGATATATTATGTTTGATAACTTCCTCTGCCTTTTGGATAAGATCAAGTGATGATATATCATGTTTGTGATGAATAGGATTGTTAGGCCCCCTATTACATTTACTTATCATAGAAGGGGTAAAAAGGAAAATATAGGGAATAAGATAGTTGAGAAGGGAGGGGGGACCACTGATGTGTAAGGAGTATAAATACCAGTAGAGTATGGGCGGGAGAGCTAGTTAGGAAAATAGAATTGGGAACCTTCTCGAGAGTGAGTCGGTCAGGGAGGAGAGCAATCTAGGGTAGTTCTTGTGGATTGGATACCAATCCATTATTCATAAATAAAGATTGATTGATACCTATCAAGGATTTGTATACTTCTTGAGATTTCTTTTATTCACATGTTTGTATTCAGAACATCATTTTTTAATATAACAGGAGCCGATGTAAATTTGAAAAATGATGGTGGTCGCACTGCTCTTCATTATGCTTCGAGTAAAGGATGGTTGAAGATTGCTGAAACTCTTATCTCACATGGTGCCAAAATTAATCCAAAAGACAAGGCTTGTCACCTCAAACATAATATTTTAAATTCCTTAAGCTTTATTTCAATTCAATATCGAATTTGCTTGTACAGCTAGAGTTGAAACTATTTGTGTTGTACTCGTGCATCATCTGATCAACATTGCTCATGGGCATAATGAATTGAACACAAATTAGGTTGGTTGCACACCATTGCATCGAGCAGCTAGCACTGGAAACGCAGAATTGTGTGAGCTTCTGATTGAGGAAGGAGCAGAAGTTGATGCTACTGATAAAGCTAGCCAAACACCTCTTATGAACGCAGTAATTTGCCAAAACAAAGAGGTTATTTGGCTCTGATGATTTTATTTTTCTCTTCAACTCTAGATATGTTTTTAGTTTTGTGTTATTTAGATACGTTTGTTTCTATCATCTGTTCCGCCACATTGGTTGTGTATGACATCTTCGTCTGGCTGAAAATTGTATTGTCAATGGATGAATGAGGCAATTAATTCTAGTTTTCAATAGAAGTGGTGCCTACCTGAGTATTGTTCAGCTGGGCAAGCATATGCTCTCAACTTAGAGGTCAAAAGCTCAAATTCCCATTTCCACTTGTTGTCGAACTCAATTTTCTACAGAAGTGGCGTTGTTGGTTGTTCGGGCGAAAGTATTTAGCAATTTCAACTTGTACTCAAGCTAAAACCTGGACGTACAATTATTTAACACTCTTTGACTTGACTGTTATCTTTTATGATAGAGAAATTTCTAAAGCCACGTATTGGTGCTCTGGGGAAAATATGTTATGCAGCAATTCCCTCATATTGTCTTCCTTTATTATTTTTATTGTTTAAAGTTAAATAAATTACAGATTTCATCCTTGATTCCCTCTTAAAGGAATTACATATTTCATCGTTTGTAAATGATTCTATATTAAGTCTTTAAATGTTAGAAAAGGTTAAATATATCTTTAAACTTTGGGCTATGTTTAGTTATAGTTTTTGTCATTAGCTTTGGTTTGATTTAATGCAGTAGTTCTGTAGGCTGAAGGGAATCTGTTTACAAATGCTGATGTGTCTGACAGGTTGCTCTTCTTCTAATAAGACATGGAGCTGACGTGGATGTGGAAGATGGGGAAGGTTTCACAGTTCTTGGCAGAGCTTCAATTGAATTTAGGCCAGCACTGATTGATGCTGCCAAAACAATGGTTGAAGGATGATGAATACGACGTTGTGTTTAAACCTGTATCCCAAACAAAGATCAAGAGCATAGGTCTGCCTCTAATTCAGGAAAAAGGTCTTCAGTTTGGATTAGAGAACTGAAATTAGACTCTTCTCTTATTTTCATTTTTTTAATATACTAACTGTGCATGATGGATTGAATGGGGGATCATCAAGTCTACAGCAATTCCCATTAGAAGGACGCAGGGGTTGATGGGAGGTTTTTCAAGTTCCATTCTGTTCTAGTAGTTCCATGATATTGTAGAGATCTCTCAATATAAAGCTAGGTTCATAAGTTGAAAATATTTGGATGAGTTTATATTCTGTGGTTGATTGAATTTACCTCAAGACGATGAGATGGTAAAGATTCGACATCTAACTTTTAAATCAAATATGTGATGTTTTGATCTATTTAGTTATAGAGTTTGGTTGGTAATTGTTGTTAAGATTTTATTTATTTATTATTATTATTGTCAAAATTGACTTTAAATTACATATGGCTTTTAAATTTTGAAGATGGTATTTACTGTGTAACAAGTTATTTAATTTTAAAATGTGTTTCTGTAGGTCTAAATTTTTATTGAATTGAATAGCTTTAGACACTGTAATTTTGGGGTAAAAGAATAAGGGACAATTGTAAATATATTAATTAGATTCAAATTATTAATATATATAACAATAATTTAAAAATATTGTAAATATAGCAAAATTTATCGATGTCTATCAATAATAGAAATTTTTATAGACTATATAGCAAATATTCGTTTATATAAACGACAAGAGCCTTTTGACGATAGATAGATTTTATTATATTTGCAATTTTTCTAAAATGTCAATATACACTTGATTAGATTATTATCCATAAAATTGCAATCCATTACAATGATTCACTGCTGCGAAGTTGGGATGAATTGGAGTTGCCACTTTTGTTTTCCTTACCCATGTAGATAAGCAAAATGCATGCCCTTTCATGAGGTTGTATCTAATAACTTACTCTATTGTCTGATTTCAAGTTTAGATATCTGTGGATTCCCATCATTCACGATTAATCTCCGTAAATTATTCAATCTCTATCCACCTCTAACATCAAAATTTCCCAACCTTTTATTGGTATTTGACGAAAATGTATTTTGAAGACCCAGAATCTCATAGTACTTTGGATGAAGATAATGTCCATTGCGGATTGCAATTCTGAAGAGAATTGGTGTCATGCTATAAAATCTGTTTTGAAGACGCAGAAAACAAAACTTAGAATGGATCATACTAAGCTAATGCCCAGTATCTCACAGTTAAAAAAAAAAAAAAAAACCTGATAATTGTCTACTCAAAGTTAGAAGATGTCTAGGTTGACAACCCTTTTTCGAGCAAGAAAGATTTGTGTAAGACATTATCTATTATTGCTATCGTAAAAAACTTTCAATTTCGTGTAGATAGATCACCAAAGAAATTGTATGTTGTAAAATGTGTAGATTAAACATGCAAATGAAAAGATTTGTCATGAGTTAGCATACCTTCTTTATGGTTTTTGTTGATTCGATACCGGTAGGTATATCCATATATAGTTCCTCTTCTAAGTCTCCATTTAGGAAAGCGTTCTTTATGTCTAATTGATGAAGTATCCAATCATTATTTACTGCTAAAGAAAAAAGGACACATATAGTATTTAATTTGGCTACCGAAGCAAATGTTTCTTGGTAGTCAAGGCCATAAGATTGAGTGAACCCTTTGGCAACTAGTCTAGCTTTGAGTCTATCTATTTCTCCATTAGCTTTGTATTTGATGGTAAAAATCCATTTGCATCCTACCAGTTTTCTTCCCTAGGGGTAGATTGGTTATTTCCCACGTGTTGTTCTTTTCTAAATCATTTATTTCGTCCAATACAGCTTGCTTCCAATTTACATCTTCAAGAGCTTCATAGACATTGTTAGGTATGTGTATGTTGGATAGAGTAGTTGTGAATGCCTTGAACTTGGGAGAGAGGTGTTTATATGTGAGGTAGTTTTGAATAGGATGCATTATACACGTTCTTACTCCTTTAAGTTTGGCTATGGGTAGTTCAACATCCTCCGTAGGGGTTACCGTTCAGCTTTGATTTTCCTGTGTTTCAGTTGATCTATGATTGAGAATGGGTTTGTGTCTCTGTTTTTCCTGTATTTGAGGTGAGCTTTGATTGACTACGGGTTCGTGTTCATGGGTGTTCGTTTTTCGTCTAGTATAGACTATAGACTCTTTCCTAAATATGTTGGGGTTGGAAGTATCATCTTCTTGTATAAAGGGAGCATTTTCTTCAAGAGAAGTTACTGTTGGGTTTCCCTCGTTAACAATTACAGAATGTTCAATGGAGTTTGGGTTATAATCAGTGGTGCCCTGTTTTGAAAAAAAAGGTTGAGTTTCAAAGAAGGATACATTCATGGAGGTATAAAATTTTCTAGTGGTTGGTGAATAGCATTTGTACCCTTTTTGGTTCGGTGCATAACCAAGAAAGATACATTTAATTGCTTTTGGATCAAGTTTATTCCTATTGGGTCGATGATCTTGAACGAAGACTGTACATCCAAATATTTTTAAGGGGACTTGAGTGATCAACTGATTTTTGAAAAAAACTTCCTTAAGTTTTTGTAAAGGAGTTTTGAAGTCTAATGTTCGGGAAGGCATCCCATTAATAAGGTATGATGTTGTCAGAACAGCTTCTCACCAAAACTGATGGGGGGTGTTTGCATAAAACATTAAAGCTCTAGAAACTTCCAAGAGGTGTCTATTTTTTCTCCCCAAATCCCATTTTGCTAGGGAGTGTTAGGGCATGTACTAATATACATTTTTCTTTTAAAAAAATTTCTAAAGTTGTGTTAAGTAATCCTTGGCATTATCAGTGTGAAGAATTTGTATTTTAGTGTGAAAGAGATTAAGAATCATGACATACATGTTTTGAAATAAAATAGTAACCTCAGATTTTTCTTTCATTAAAAAAAACAAAAGTAAGTCTAGTATGATCATCAATAAAACATACAAACCATCTGGCTCCAGTTATATTTGGAACTCTACTGAGGCCTGAGACATCACTATGCATCATGGAAAAAGGGTGAGAGGGTTTATAAGTACTTACCGGATGTGAAGATCAAGTTAGCTTTGCCATTTCACAAGATTCACATAGAAAAACCTGAGAACTCTTATTAAAAATACTTGGAAAATTTCGTTTCAGATATAGAAAATTAAGATGTCCTAAACGATTATGCATGGCATAACATTATTGTACTATCATGATTCTCTTTAGAAGCAACAAAAGTAGATTTGCTAAGACCTAACACCTTAACTTGAGACTTGGGAGCATTCAGTATGTAGAGACCAGAGGATTCCTTAGCATTGCCAATCATTGTCTCCGAATTCAAATTCCGAAATATGCAATTATGTGAGTGGAATGATGCTACACAATTTTTCACAAGGGTTAGTTTGCTTATGGAGAGAAGATTGCATTTAAGGTTTGGAACATGCAACACATTTTCTAAAATAAGGTCTTTAGAGATAAAAACATTGTCAGTCCCCATTATTTCAGAATATGTACCATCAACAATTTTTACACTAGCTTGTCTTCTACAGTGAACATAATTAATTAAAAGTGAAATATCACCTGTCATGTGATCTGATGCTCTAGAATCAATAATCCAATTACTACAAATTTCTTTGGTTGCATTTAAAGCACTCGAAAAATTACCTGATTGTGCAACTATTGCCACACTTGTTTCTGATGGTTTTTTAGTAGGGACGAGTTGACTAAAGAGTTTTTGGAGAAGATACAGTTGCTTCTTAGTAAACATATTATTTTCAGCGGTAATGTTACCTTCAGTTGTTATACCTGCTTGGTAGGCTTTTCCACGTCTCTCCCCTATTCCTTTGTTGGGCTTCCAATCTGTAGGCTTACCATGAATGTCCTCTATTCCTTTAGTGTGTCCTAATTTTTTACAATGCTCACACAAGAGTCTTGGTTTTCGTTATCGGTAATATATTCCTGTATAATTCTGATTTCGAGTGTAACGGTTATCATGAGTATTTATACGTACCTTATTACCAAGATTTCGAGTAGTTAGAGTCGATCCTTCAGATTCAGCGTTGGTAGACACTCCTAACATTAGTTTCTTCCTACTTTCTTCTCTTCTTACTTCTGCAAAAGCTTCTCTGATATCAGGTAAGAGTTTAATAGCTAAGATCCTACCACGTAACTCATCTAATTCTATATTAAGACCAAGAAGAAATTTGAACACTCGTTTCTTCTCAACGATCTTTTTGTATGTGGCTCCATCTACCATGCATTCCCTGTCATACCCTCTCCCAAACCCTCTAACCCTAGCCTAGGAGACGGCGTGAAGCCAGTGAATCTCGTCCTTACCTTGACGATCCTCACTGACCATCTTAACTTAACTCTGACTTAAACAATACC